>BLSH010118253.1:0-49851 GCA_018402905.1 Glandirana rugosa
TATCATCCAACAGAATACTTTAGAATGGCCCAGCTGTATTTTGTACATCAGCACCATTCCATTCCGTCATTTCCAATGGTGAATTAAACATACAGCTGGGGTAACCATGCTCAACACATAGCAAATCATTTTAGAGAAGCCTCTTGTGGTTTTAGGATTACTGAATGATTATGTCACCCCTAAATACATTTTGAAGACAGCACAAAGGTCAGCAGAAACAGCACACAGTTAATTTACTCGAAATTCCTACACAATTCTTTCTTTTCATTTAGCGGCAAGCAGTGAGTAAATTGCAGATTATAGTTATTTATGTGGTGTAATTAGATAAAGTATCATTTACTCTTATAAGCGATAAATGAAAACTCAAAATGATTCATCATTTGCTAATCAGCTGATTTTTTTTTTATTTCAGCTGGTATGTATTGCATTCATTTGTAAACAAATCAAATCACATGTTCCTTTCAGCAATATAGCTGTGTATAAAAGTAATTTGAATTGATGGCCTTTTTTTAAAAAGCTTCTTATTATAGACTGATGATTAAAAGTCTTCACTCTCAAATTTCACTCAACCTCATTGTTTCATTTGGCACAGATTTTCAGCTTAAAATAGTTAAAAATTATATTAGTACATTTTTTGATTATTTATATAACTTTGTTTAGGGGGTTCCGTGCACTAGATTGATTGAAACAATCAATTGGATATGGCAATTTTACCTTAATGGGTTGATCATTTTAAGTGTAAAAGAAGATAATTCAAGACTTTTTGGATGAACATTGTAACCTTTGAATTTTTTTTTTAAAGCAGTCTGACCTTTGGATCACCAGAAACTCCTATTCAGGAGGCTAAAAAACGAATGGACATTGGCAGGGATGCCCTATCCCTGACTACATTACAAAATTTGGGGCAGTCACAGGTCTTCACTTATCTGGAAGCTGGGAGAGACTGGTAACACGCTGCATCCTGGGATAGCTGTAATGTAGCATCCCAGATGGCAGCGGAGCCCAGTCTAGGTCAGAAACCAGGAAGTGCTGCCATGGAAAAAAAAGAACATTAAAAACATGATAAATATAATAGGTAATTGTGATGCATTTTTTAACCATTTCTGTTGGGGGGTGCTAAAAGAATATATTGTTTTGGTTAAGTCCCCCTTCAGCACCCCTGACTCTTATATTAGCTTTGCTTATATAATTATATATTCTTAAACACTTTTGACTGATAATTTATCTTTTGATGCTCTTTTCTTATTATTAGTCATTATATTTCATATATAAGATGCTTATAATCATATTCTATGTAGTGCAATTTTGTACCCTTCATTTGTATTTTGTACTGTTCTACTGTTCTACCTGCAGGGTTCTTTTGTATATTTTGTCTGTCTTATTGTATTCTTCTAATTTACCTACCGCTTTTCTGTAGATTATTGTTAAAATCTAATAAAAATGTTTCAAAACAAACCATATTATAATACTTATGAATGAACACCATTGGTTTAACATTGTGACTTGTGAGAATTCAGTACTTATATTGTTTTTTTTTTTATTATCTAATTCATTTATATAGAAATAATGTTCTTTTTCCTCTAAGAAATCCTTACCTTTGGCAATGTTTACAGAACCTGGTGCCAAATGTGAACTGTTCAACTTATGGTCAAGTGACAGGAGAATAATCAGTGAACATATGTGGTGGTCCTCATTTACCCAGGTCTTGGTATAGCTCAGTGAAGGTTCAGTGAAACCCTAGGGTTCCTCCTAAGGTTGATAGGGGCTCCTTGAGATTTGAGCAATTGTGGATTGATCTCCCACCTTCACTGATCACCAATGCAAGGGGGTAATTTCCCACTACTTCCAAACTGACTGACCAGTCAGTTAGAGTGGACACTAGGTACCCTACATTATTCATTCTTACTGTATATTAAAAAACTTTCTTTGACATATAAATCATGCTAATGTATCGAGAGCTGTAGGCATCATTCTTTTTAGCAGGGGTCCCCCAAGAACCTGAAAATTATTTCAAGGGTTCCTCTGGGATAAAACGGTTGAGAAAAGCTGGTATAGTTAGTCGTAGTTAGTCACATTAAACTGGACTTGTTCTGCAGTGCAGAAGATGTTTTGTAGCCTATCCAAACCATTCATTGAGATTTAATGAGTGTAAACATACTACAGTAAATATACCAACACAGTTAGCACAGGCACCTTATTCTAGTCACATTGGTATCTGTCAAGGGAAATGTTGATTGTCCAAGAAATAGGCCATTTACAACATACTTGAACAATCATCACTGAACTGTGGTGGGGGCCTTTGATTCCATCTCTCTTTCACATACAGTATAATATCATTTTAACATCTCTACCCCAGTTATTTGATAACAATTGACATCCTTTGCCATGTTATTCAAATTATTAACACCTAGGCAGGCTCCCTTACATCAAGTAACAATGTTACTAGAACAGGGTGGCTCCACAATTTTCACACCTCCCATCATGTTCTTGGACAATCGTCATCTGCCCTGATACATTCCATCATGATTGATTTGGTGTCTGTGCTACCTGTGTGAATATAGTAAATGCTGGGGTATAGTCTTGATGCTCATTTGAAATTTGGATAATCTATGAAATGACTTTAACATTAAAGAACAAATCCAGTTGAATGTGACTAACTACTATTGCTAATCAACCAAAACTCTATTGTGGCCAAGTTACTTCCCTTTTGGGAAATGAGCATCAAGACCATTTTTGCCTCAGCATAGGAGAGGTGAAGCCATATTGTCAATCAAACCTGCACACCAAACATACCTTTTCCCTGACAGACATAGAAAACTTACATACAAGTAACAAAAACTTTGCACTGGTCTGAACCCTGAGACAGATTATTTCTTCTGTTGAGAACTACCATTTGTCTTCTTGTACAGCATAGAGGTGGTAAAACCGCATTGTCATTTAGAGGCCTTAAATCATCTTTGCCCTTACTATGACAGACATGTGTTCTCAGCCAGGCAGCAGGCATGTGTCAAGGGTCAGGGGGTGGTTAGAATTGAAAAAAGAAGGTTTAACTGTTGATTAATGCCAAAAAAAAATTGCATATCTTTAAAGACCAGATGAGGACTGGGAGGCAAATGGACATATGCACCATGGGGCAGTATTAATGAGATATGTGGGGCTGCTGGACCTGAATAGAGGCACTTCAACATTAAGACATCTATAGGTTTTGTACAATTCAGTGACTAATGCTGGGCATTATATAGCTACCTGCTGCCTATTCAGACCTGCAGTCACAGCTCTGGCAGAGGGAAGTCTTCCAGCACCAACTTCCTTTGCAGCTGTAAGATTGTGAGGCATGAAGAAAGATAATTCTGAAAGATATAAAAAGGAATGTCACAAAAAATGTCCTTTAGGAACACTCACATTTACCAATCAATGGAGTTCCACCCACATTTTGCTTGGTGCACATCCTTGAGTCCACCAGAAGTTCATGCCTACTATGAAGGAACTAGTTGCTTGTGTTTATCACTCTGAGCAAATGTTCCCAATCCTGTCCTGGTAACAGCACTGTTTAGGCATTCTGTTTTGGAAAAAAATTGATCTGAGTCTGACACAATTGATGGAGCACATAATGAAGGTACCGATGTACATACAGTACATGCTTGAGGATTTCCCTACCACATTTACACACTAGGACCAGTTTTAGGAGGAAAGTCAATTAACTTACGCGTATATGTGTAGACTGTTGGAGGAAACTACAACAAACCTACACAGGATTGGAAAAAGACATAATAAACCGATGCATAATGTGTCTTTGGAGGATGTCGAACCCTGGAGCCCATAGGAGCAAGGCCAGTGTGATAATCACTTAGTCAGTATGCTGACAGTTCAGTAGCATTGGGACAGCTTTAAGCTATTGTTTGATGCTTATATAATTTTAACATGCTTTATATTCAGTCTCTGTGCATTATTTGCTTTAATTCATGTTTATTCCTTTTTAATTATGAAGCGGTAAAAGGTGAGCATCATTTGAAATTCTCTATAAAGTGTTAGATTTTTTTGAAATGCTGGTATTACTAGTTAAAAAAACAAGTGCTGAAAAATATACAGGTTGGCATAAGAGGGGGCAGGGGTTATGCTTCCACCCAACCTGTACCTGGGGGGGGTGGGAGCGTTAAGACGTTAATGATTATTTGAGACACGTCATTGCATGGCATCGCTATATTGATGAGGTGCTCTAAATTTGGGGAGGTACCAGAGAGCCATTAACAAAGTTCATGGATATAATAGAACATAATGAATTTAATTTAAAATTCACAATGGCATGTAGCCAGTCAACAATTACATTCTTTACATATCTTTGTAAACCAGGATAATACACTAGACTCCTCCCTATACCATAAACCCACAGCAGGGAATACTATTCTCTATGCCTTGAGTTCACACCGAAAGCCACTTGGGCTTTGGGTGTGGCAACTTGCAGGGAATACTATTCTCTATGCCTCGAGTTCACACCCAAAGCCAGTATTCCTTATTCCCAATATCTTCGAACACAAAAGGAAATTACAGACTAGACTTCGCCAACGAGGGTATAGCTCCAATTGCCTGAGAAAAGCATATAACCGAGCAAAAAATCATGAAAGAAATAAATGTATATTTGGTATGCACAAAAGCAACCAGTTTGATTAATTACTAAATATACTCAACAACATAGCCGATTAAAGCACATTTTAGGTAAATACTGGCCTTTATTAACTGCTGACCATAAAATCCAGAGACACATCAGTGACAAACCTGAAATTACATTTAAACAATCAAAGTCGATCAAAGATCATCTTGTTAAAAGCCATTATGTTTGATCAAAAAGCAAGCACTTATAAATGTGGTATGTGCAATTTTTGCGTATATATACAGGAAGGCCAACAAGTTGTACTGTCCAATGGACAAATAAGAAAAATCCCTCAGAGTAACCTGCCAAACTCTCTTGTCTCTATGATGAGCTGCCAATGAAGCAGCTTTTGTATAGGCAAGACCAAACGCCCTTTTTTCCACAGGATAAGAGACCATGTCTCAGGGGTGAAAAAAGTAGAAACACCTATAAGCCGTCATTTGGGGATTTACCATAATTTTGATTTGAAAATGATTTTTGTGCCTTGGAACATATCCCAATTTCAGAAAGGGGACGTACTGTGTACAAACATTTACTTCAAGGGGAATCCAAATGGATTTACAATTTGGATGTTACAAAAACCCCTGGTTTAAATGACTTTCTTAGTTTTAAAGCCTTTTTATGAGTTTTTGCCCTTAGCTCTTTGATGATGTATTTGGGGAAGCATAGACAAATTAAGGTTATTTGTTAATAGGATTAATCACTCTATGTAATCCAGTGGATGGATAAATAATTTCATAAAAATAGTTTGAAAATTGCAAATCAAACCCATTAATTATATGTGTTCACCCTGTGATGTGATTTGTGACAGCTGATACTGACAGTCATACGGATGCCCGAGGCATGTATGAGTGCTTTGCAACATGCATGCCGATTTATTTCCCCGTAGACTGAGATTTCTCAGTCTCTAGCCACGAGTGCTGCAATTCTGACTGGGGATCGCAGTGCATTGCCTGACCCGTGTTTTAATATGCGGTTTGGGCTCTGTATGGCGTTCTCCATCAGATTGATGCACTGACATGAGCGTGTCATCCAGATCCAGGTTGACGCTGCCACATTCTGCCCTGCATTGAGACTGAGGCTTGGTAAATCCGGGCCTTGCTCTCGATGACAACAAACTCCTAAGACGCATGTGCGGAGGGACCTGTGCGTCCGCATGCCGTCTCTGACATCACACGCTGAGCGGCGTGGGGGAGATAAACAGGCCGGTCGGCGGCCATGTTGCTGGAGCCACGAGGAAGCATATTGATGGGAGATCACAACAAAGTAAACTTCTATTTAACATAGAGTGCTGACTTAAATACATCTATAATAATATGTTTATCTTGGTGGATTATTGACGCTGGGGGGCCCTTGCAGTAGTGGCATCTGTTGGAAAACCAGCTGACTCCACCAGGGATATACATACACTTATGTCACTTGCTAATGACTCAATTAGGTCAGCAAATAGAGCACCAATGTATACTAAATTGTAGGTAATATGCAATTGTTTCTATTTAGGTCTGTGGAATTCCACACTTATTCAAGTGTGGTTTACTCAAACAAATAATGCAATCAAGTCCCATCTGCTTCCAAGGATCTATTGTGGGAATGTGAAATTCTTTGTAAGTTTACAACCCTAATACATTTTTGATATATTTGCTGGGTATGTGGTATATACATGCTCAAAGTTTAATTGTGATCATTAATGTCTCTATATATAGCTTGGACCATTTGTCGCCTCTGTGGCTGTCTAATTTTGCTGTCCAGACCACTATTATATGGGTGTCGCTTTTTTCACACATAAAGTCTCTCGGGTATGTTAATATCAAATCTAATCTATAATAATAAGAATGAAGTTGTTAAATGTCCAGCTTGGTTACATTGTTAGAATAATTTCTTTATTTTTCTTGAACTTTGTATTTATTGTTTGTACATATGTATACAATTTGTACTTTGCATGTTGATGTAAAGTCCAATTATATGTATTGTATCTATCTATAATAGATGCAATTCTTATAAATGTATTGTAGCTTTGTTCAGATTGATGCACATACTCCTGAAGAAGCTGTATAACAAAGTTGGCGAAACATGTTGATTGAAAGCATTAACTCTTCATATGAAATCTGAAAAATTACTTATGTGATCATTGATTTATTGATTTTATCAGATGGATTCTTTAATGATATTTAATAAATACTGTGAATTTGTATATACATTTTGTTGTATAATTGCACCATAATAGCTTTAATATTCTCAGAATCATGTAATAAGCATGCAAATAAACAATGAAATTGCTACATGCTTGTTATTAAAATAAAGCTACAGTCAGGCTACTAAAATTTCCCAAAGAATGGCAGCAATCGCAACCTCCATATTCACTTATTTTAATATTGGTTCCCCCCTGAGGATAGATAGATAGATAGATAGATAGATAGATAGATAGATAGATAGATAGATAGATAGATAGATAGATAGATAGATAGATAGATAGATAGATAGATAGATTATATGGTATATTATGGATTCGTTCTGAACAGGCTTAAGTCCTGTTGCTTTGACTTTGATGTTCTACGCACGACAGTTTCCATTATATCATCAGCTCCTGCTCAAAGCTAAAAACACATTTAAAGTCCTTCGGTCTTTTCTTGCTGGATTTGGTATGTCACAACAGACCATTTGACATACTGATTTTATAGATGTTGATGTTGTATTGCATTGTTTTTCAGTAAGTTTGCTCAATGCACATATGTCTGACTCCCCCAGTTAATGCAGACATGTTTAAATGTTAACTTAAAGCTACATTTACAATCTTGTTGAGATGGGTAAATAAAAAAGCAACAGAAGGAATATGTAGTTCCCTCATTTAAAGAAAATCGCATGCCGATGTGGCCAAACATTTAAAGGTTTGACAATGTAATCTGGCTTAAAGAAGCATATCCAAGCTCCTCCTAATATATATATATATATATATATATACAGTATCTCTCAAGAGTGAGTACATCCCTCACATTATTGTAAATATTTCATTATATCTTTTCATGTGACAACACAGAAGAAATTACACTTTGCTGTCGATCATGGCAAGGCCTGTTCTGAGTGGAACCTGTCTTGTTAAACAGCTGTATGGTCTTGGACACCGTGCTGCAGCTCAGTTTCAGGGTCCTGGCAATCTTCTTATAGCCTAGGCCATCTTTATGTAGAGCAACAATTCTTTTTTTCAGATCCTCAGAGAGTTCTTTGCCATGAGGTGCCATGTTAAACTTCCACTGACCAGTATGAGAGTGAGAGCAATAACACCAAATTTAACACACCTGCTCCCCATTCACACCTGAGACCTTGTAACACTAATGAGTCACATGACACCATTGACGGAAAATGGCTAATTGGGCCCAAATTGGAAATTTTCACTTAAGGGTGTACTCACTTTTGTTGCCAGTGGTTTAGACATTAATGGCTGTGTGTTGAGTTATTTTGAGGGGACAGCAAATTCACACTGTTATACAACCTGTACACTTACTACTTTACATTGTAGCAAAGTGTCATTTCTTCAGTGTTGTTACATGAAAAGAGAATAAAATATTTACAAAAATGTGAGGGATGTACTCACTTTTGTGAGATACTGTATATTCCCCAGTGCTGGGTTTGTTGTTGTTGTTCAGTCGTTTAGTCGTGTCCGACTCCGTGACCTCATGTACCATAACGCGCCAGGCTTTTCTGTCCTCCACTGCTTTCTGGAGCTTGTTTAACTTCATTTTCATTGTTTCGATGGTGCTATCTATCCATCTCGTTTTCTGTCGTCCTCTTTTCCTTTTTCCTTCCATGTTTCCCAGCATCAGGGTCTTTTCCAAGGAGTCCTCTTTTTACATTAGGTGGCCAAAGTATTTGAGTTTCAGCTTCAGGATCTGTCCTTCCAGTGAATATTCAGGGTTGATTTCCTTCAGGATTTACAGGTTTGATCTTCTTGTAATCCAAGGAACTTTCAAGAGTCTTCTCCAACACCATAGTTCAAAAGCCACGATTCTTCAGCGTTCAGCCTTCCTTAAGGTTAAGCTTTCACAGCCATAGGTTACTACTGGGAATGCCATATCTTTGACTATAGGGCACTTTGTTGGTAGGGTGATGTCCCTGCTTCTTCTAATGTTGTCTAGGTTTGCCATTGCTTTCCTCCCAAGAAGCAACTCTCTCTTAATTTCATGGCTACAGTCACCGTCTGCCATGATGCTGGGTATACTGGGTCAAGAAGGAAGGCGTGATTGTAGACACGATGCAACAAAGACTAGAGAAGAGAGGGAGGGGAAGGAAAGGAAAAGAAAAATCAGCAAGAACAAGAATATCCATGTGCACCAAGTAGACATCATCCATTCTTTGTAGCTTGTCCTCATGCGTATGGTCAGCTTTTATTTATTCATGTGACACCTTTATCCAAAAATAAAAAAAAGGTGCCCCCTGTGCTCCTTCATCCTGTGTGGGGGCACTCTAATACAGGAGGTGTTTTACCGGCCAGATCACCAGGTGAAAACAGAAACAAATGTAGCCACCACATCTAATGACTGGTAAGCTGCAATCCATTACATTTTTGATTTTGGGTTTAATACCGCCTTACATATTGAATGGTTTATGTAGTAGCAGGTTCACTATAAATACATGCCAACAGTAAAATGTCCTTCATAATATATACTGCATTAAGTACAAAGGACTATGTGACAAATGTCTGTCTGTTCATCTTCTGTTTCTACTTCAGAGCTAACCAGCATTTCGGAGAGTCTTCTCTGTTGCCCAGTAATGCACACTGTCACATTTGCTGCTGATATTCTTAGCTCCCCTAACATTTTCTGAACACCTCAGTGGTGCAAGTGCTTCCCATTGGAGGATATTTCCTCATTGCTGGCATATACAAGATATTATTACATGCTGAAGGGAAACTATAAGGTATTTAAATTGAGCATTTTAACCACTTCAGCCCCGGAAGATTTCACCCCCTTCCTGACCAGAGCATTTTTTGCAATTTGGCACTGCGTTACTTTAACTGGTAATTGTGCAGTCTGTACTCAGATGAAATTGATGTCCTTATTTCCCACAAATAGAGCTTTCTTTTCGTGGTAGTTGATCACCTCTGCATTTTTTTTTTGTGCTATAAACACATTACTTTCTGCTATAAAACATATCCAATAAATAAATGTAAAAAAAAACAAATTTCTTCATCAGTTTAGGCCAATATGTATTCTGCTACATGGTTTTGGTAAAAAATCCCAATAAGTGTAAATTAATTGGTTTGCGCAAAAGTTATCACGTCTACAAACTATGGGATATTATTGTGGCATTTTTATTTTTATTTTTACTAGCAATGGCAGCTATCACTGTCAGCTATTTTTATGGGACTGCAACATTGTGGCGGACAAATCTGACACTAAGTGACACATTTTGGGGACCAGTGACACCAATACAGTCATCAGTGCTAAAAAAATGCAGTGTATTAATGACACTGGCAATGAAGGGGTTAACATCAGAGGCGATCAAAGGGTTAAATGTGCTCCTAGGGAGTGATTTCTAACCATGTGGAGGATGGGTTAACTGGGGGAAGCGAGAGATCTGTGTTCCTGCTTAGCAGAAACACAAGATCTCCATGTTCCCAAAAGAATGGCAATCTGCCTTGTTTACATAGACAGATCGCCATTCTGCCTCTCTCGGGAGAGATCGCTGGGTGGCAGCGAACAACAAGTCTCCTGCTGATTTGCTCTTGCTATGTCTAATCACAGTGGGAGCGGGTCGCACATGTGCGCTCCAGACCCGAAAGAAGCAGCGATGTACAGGTACGTGATTTCATTCTAACGGGCAGCCCTGCTGCAGTAAGAGTATGTGGGATGGTCCCTAAGCGGTTAAGGTGTATTTCCACTTTTGCGGTCACATTTGAAAAAAACCCACTTTTGCTTTGTTATGCGTTCCTATTCACACGGCATTCCTCAAAAGTATTTTTTATAAAATAGTTCTACCTTTCTAGTTGTTTATTTGAAGCAGGCTTTTGGGCAGACAGCAAGCTCTTTTGAACAATTTCAAAGTAAAAGTGGAGAGTAGGGACAAGCTGAGTCTCACTCATTAACATACAAAGCAAGCAGAATACAACTCCTTGAACCCTTTGTTAGAACAGACCGTGTTCAGATCTAGTTTACAACTGATGATAAGATCAGCCAGCAACATACAAACTTCAGTTTGGGAGCTTTTGGAAAAGAGCAAGTAAAAATGTAAGCAGCGTTTTTTTTTTTTAAATGATAACTAAAGGCAACTAAAGGCAAAACTTTTTTTTTTTAGTTTTGGAAAGGGTAGAGGGATTAAAACTCTTGTCAATTTTTATTGCTGTCTGTGCCCCTGTTACAGAGATTCACCCTCTCTATGTGTACTGTTTACCATTATCATTGAAAGTGAAAGTAAATGAAAATCCAAAATTTTGGATTTTTTGTAATAGGAAGGAAATCTTCCAATAGGGACACTAGTTTTGGTGACCTACGGGTCCCCAAGGAATTCCCTTAAATTGCAGGGTTTTCCTCTCACTTTCTGTTTGGCTATGGGACAGGAAGTGAAGGGAAATCTCCGCAATGGGACACAGTTGGTGAAAAAAAATCAGACAGGGGTAATAAATCTCCCTTGCTCTATCCAAAATGAAAGGAAACATTTTGCCTATAGTTTAAGTTATGCTAAGGGAATAGGAACATGTAACAACAATAAAGTGGGGATATCTCTCAACTGTCCTTTATTTGGAGGGACTGTCCCTTTTTGAGACCAAATCCTTCTGCCTCTCATGCAGCCGAAGCTGTCCCTTTTTTTCTTTTTACTTAAAGTTTTATTGGGAATTTGACATGTATACTTTACATAAAAAGCAACCGTGAAGCAATAACCTTGCAGCTACACGTAAATGTAAGCAACATCGTAAAAGTAGTCCCTCTTTTTTATCTGATGTGTACATCTCTACACAAAATGTACTATTTTACTACCAAAAGTATTATGCTAATTGGATTTTGTACTTGTTTGTTGCCTAAATACTGAAATTTTCACTTAAAACACTTAACTTTTGGAAATGGCAGTAAAAACTAGGCTGTGCCAGTAAATTTTGGGTGTTGTGTCAGTAAATTTCAATCTGGTAGGTTGGCAACACTGCCGCATGGCGCGGTCCCAGCACAAAGACCAGGGTCACCCTGTGAGCCCTGGGACCCGAACTAACGATCGGGACCCAGAACTTGAGAGTCCGGGTCACCTGATCGCTGTGATAGCCTCTGATTGGCTATCACAGTGATTAGTCACTGTGAAGCCCATCCCAGTGTTTTCTTTCTCTGTGAATGGAGGAGAATGCAGAGAAAAAAAAAATGTACAAAAAATACATATTAATAATAAAATAAAAAAATACAAGAAAATACCTAGATTAAGGTTTGATCTAGGTCAGTTCTAGGGTTAATGTTTGGGTCAAGGTCAGGGTCAGTATTTTTTTGGATTTTTTAAAAATTATTATTATTATACAGGATTTATATAGCGCCAACAGTTTGTGCAGCACATACAGGAGGAATCGGAGGGCCCTGCTCGTTAGAATCAGTGTTAGTTAGTGTCAGTGTCAATGTGTTTTAGGTAGGATTAAAAAAAGAGAAAAATATGCACTATTGTTTTTGGGCTGTACTACGGGTACATACAACAACTAACATACGCATATGTGATATCACTATATATAAATTGGGTTGTTCTTTGGTGGAAGGTTATGGTAGTATCAAAAATATACAACTACATTTAAATGTTTTTTTTTACTATTTTGGGCCAGTTTTCCTTTGATGATTAAAAAAAATAAGGAGATATCCATTACCATTTACCACCAAATGAAAGCCCAATTTGTCCTAAAAAAACACAGTATAATCCACCTGGATGCACAAAGTAGTTTGATGATATGTACGATTTTACTAACATATGTTAAAGTTGCAATATTGTGCTTAGGCGTTTAGGTTTGTTTTATCCATAGGTGCGAAGGGATTAAGTATCGGGCGTTGATTATTACATCTCTATGAATACATTAAATTACATTATAGACATAGATAGCTTGATATATTCTAATACTTGATATATTTTTTCTTCTGGGTAATAATGTCAATAATGTCAGCCTTTTTTGAGAAATGTTTACATTTTCCATGCATGTCCAAATGATGACGTCTCTGCAAAGGAACCCCCTGACCCCAGTAGACTCACCTTGCCTGAATTTGCTTGCTGCTCTGGCACAGCTGGAAGTGAAATCTTTGCTGATGACCTGAGACAGTGGTGAAATCAATCCCTTGGCCTGAGCACTATCACAGGGAAGAAGACCACATGATTCCCCATACCTGGAAGTGCTAAGCAACACCACCGGCTGTGAGAGAGATATGAATAGGGATGGGGCGAACACCCCCCGGTTCGGTTCGCACCAGAACATGCGAACAGACAAGAAATGTGTCCGAACATTCGAACACTGTTAAAGTCTATGGGACCCGAACATGAAAAATCAAAAGTGCTCATTTTAAAGGCTTATATTCAAGTTATTATAAAAAGTGTATGGGGACCCGGGTCCTACCCAAGGGGACATGCATCAAAGCAAAAAAAAGTTTTTAAATCTATTGTTTTTTCAGGAGCAGTGATTTTATTAATGCTTGAAGTGAAACAATAAAAATGAAATATTCCTTTAAATAATGTGCCTGGGGGTCCCCTTAGTCTGCCTGTAAAAGGGTGCATCTCTGTGATGTTTAGAACACGGCCACCGCAAAATGACATTGTAAAGGAAAAATTGTCATTTATTATCGTGGCTGTAATGTATTGCCGGAATACAAAAAAATCACAGAAAAAAATTGCGTGGGGTCCTCCTCAGTCCATACCAGGCCCTTCAGGTCTGGTATTGATTTTAAGGGGAACTCCATATCAAAATTTAAAAAAAAATTGACGTGGGGTCCCCCCTAAAATCTAAACCAGACCCTTATCCGAGCATGCAACCTGGCCAGCCAGGATAGGGGGGGATGAGCGAGCACCCCCCCTCCTGAACCGTACCAGGCTATATGCCTTCAACATGGGGGGTGTGGGTGCCTTGGGGCAGGGGGGGCTCTGCGCCCCCTACCCCAAAGCACCTTGTCCCCATGGTGATGGGGACAAGAGCCTCTTCCCCACAACCCCAGACTGTGGTTGAGGGGGTCTGTGGTCGGGGGGCTTATCAGAATCTGGAAGCCCTCTTTAATAAGGGGGCCCCCAGATCCCGCCCCCCCCAAGTGAATTAGTATTGGGTACATCGTACCCCTACTACTTCACAAAAAGTGTCAAAAAAGAAAAAAACACAGGAGACGATTAGGGACAAGTCCTTTATGAAAAAAGAAAAAAAAATGTGTCCCCAAAAAAAAAAAAAGAAAAGAAAAAACGCAACAGCTCCTCCTCCATGGGAGGGCTCCCACCAACTGAGCTTGGTTTGTTTTGACAGAGACACTGTCACATTGTCCTGCATGGAAATTTGATGGAAAGTTTTAATTTCATCATTTGTCACAAAAAAACATTGAAGACATAAAATGGTGGTTGCGGTCAACCAGAAGGAGATGGAGTAAAAATTACCGCAATTGAACCCTGTAGAAATATCCAGGTGCTTTTAACAAAATTGCTGTAGTTTTTTCCTGTTTTTGATATTATTTAAACTATACTGAAGCGGTCAATTTATTGCCCAGTTTAGAATTCACAATCAACCGAATTCTGGCGGTCAATCAAACTCGTAGGCAGTAGACTGTCTTCTGCCAATTCCTTGTGATGGAATTTATGATTCCCAGTGGCTAGAAGGTTTATGAAATTGAGTGAACATTGCCACATGTATAGGTACCTTACATGTTGACAAGTTGGAGCCTCCTTTAGCTTTCAACCACAGTAATCAATCCATGGTAAACCATGGTATCAATCATTTTCCAGTTTCGAGAGATAAAGTGATTAAAATTGCTTGGAAGTAAACCGAAAATGCCTTTTGATCAACACTGTGGTGGTTTTAATCAATCTAAACTGCACATTTGATTTTTTTTTTGGTCACTTACAACTGGAGGAGAAATGAACCGTGGCTGGCAGATTGCTGTGGTTACAAGCTAATGGACAGCTCTGAAATTAACTACCAACTTGCCAAGTATACAACCAGCCTTACATGACAAATAAAGTCATTTATATGCAAATCCACGGTGTACTTTTTCCAAGTGCTATTATTTTTGGGCACATGGATGGGCTAATGTATACCAATTGAAGAAATAGGAGTTAGGGGCATACATTTTTAAAATCACAATCTCATAGCAAATAGATGAATGGTCGGCCAACTTCCCCTTTTTTTTCATTTAGGATAATGACTGCATTTTATTGGCAGAAGAGCAGATGTTGTGACAGATCCAATCTGTGACACAAATCTGGCGGCCTGTAATTGAGAAGATCACCTGAGGGCTTTTTCCATTAGGAATGCATTTGTAGTCTTAGCAACGCTATTTCTGCAATCATACTACATTTATCAAGGTATTACGAAACATAAATTCATCAATAAACTCTATATAGTTTATCTGTGGAACATAAAGTAGAGACTCCAGGCACACTTCTAACCATGCAAATGAAATGCATTTTCGTGAACTCTTTTACCTTAGACAGGAGTTTAATTCTGTTCAGCCAGTCTTGTGGTTCACACAGCCCTGCTACCTCTCTGCTGGTTCAGTTTTACCGCTACAGGTGTTACCTACCTGCTCATTGGATAAGGGTCATCAGTGTCATGAGAATTACCAGGCCGGTTGTGGGGAAGCAAACACAGGGAGCTGTGAGGCTGAACCAAGTAATAGGGATGTCACCTTCTTGTCTATGCAGTATGGTCAAAGGTGTTTGAATCACAAGATTACATAAATATTAATCCTTTGGCAGAAAAAACAATTACATTCACATATTTCAGGTGTGTATTTAAAGTGTTACTAAACCCAGGACCCTGCATTCACTAGATCTGGTCTCCCACAGTACACAGAACTGCAATTATTTTAGTAGATATTAACTGATAAATACCTTCTCATCAGCAGTATATAGCAGTCTTGTGACTTCTAGCAACCCACCGCCGCACCGATTCCCAAAAGTAGTTTCTGTACTACTTTTGGCGATTTCAGTAGACATCTGTGCAGAAAACCACACAGGTGTCCCTGAAATCATTGGACTGACATGTGGGAATGAAATTGTGCCAGTTCAGCTGAACTTACACAATTTCAATCCCGCAGCAGTGTGAACCTGGGCTAAATGTTCATGCAGTTTATTGAAAGATTAAATAAAAAATAGACTAAAACTACATAATTTTTATAAAAAATGACACAAGACAGCAACACAAAACATTCAGAGCTTAAACCAGGTAATTAGCTCAAATATGTTTTAATTGTTCCATTGGAAAAGTGAAATTAAGGAAAAATAAAAAATAAAAATAAGTCCTCAGCTCCCTCTTCCCTCAGCAGTGTCCCCTGGAGCCCCTCTGTGACCTTCTTGGAGACCCCCGCACTTTGCCCCTTGCAGATGGTTCAGCCAACTGACAGGAGATTCCAGAGATCCAGTCTGCTCCAGGCTCCAGTTTCTAGCCCTACCTATGGTCAGCTGATCCACTCCACGTGACCAACCTTGGAGCCTGAAGCATTACAGGAACACTGTGCAGTTGATGCTCTTTTCCACCACCCTGTATCGATCCCCAGTCTCTGGTAGGCGGCCACGGGAACAGAGACAGTGGCTGGTCCGCCCCCCTACTCTCTCCATCCCTCCAGCTCCCAGCCAGCATCCCAGTGGAACCAGGCACACATCCCGCACTGCAATGGTGTTCACTACCAGCAGCGGTCTCCCTCCTTACCCCCCTGCCCAGGCAATGATCAGCGTGCCCACACATCACCACTGTGAGCCGGGTGTACTACACGGCCGGCAATCCAGCAAGTCTGTGGCTCCTTCTTTCCCCAAAGGACTCTTGTGGTTTCACTTGAGGTTGTGAGTTTACTAATTCAATTATCTGATAAAACACCAAACACACTGTGTTTGAGCGCCGCTCTTTGTTCTCCCCTTTATAAAAAGTGAACCAATTTACTTAGAGGGTTTGACTGGGGGCAATTTGTCTTTCATTTCTTGGCAGTCAAAATCACAATATTATGTCTTTGATCGCTTTGCGATTTCAACAAAAAATGTAATAAAACATTCAATCTCTCAAACAATCAATCAACCAATCAATATATATGGCCAGCTAAGGTCGCCTTTCACATGAACGCTCTGATCCGGTCTGCCTGTCCACTTTTCAGGTGGACCCGACCGGACCATCCAATCTGGGCAGCCAAAAACAGATGGATGGGTGGATTGAATCGGATGACAGTCAGATGGAAAAGGACAGGCAATCCCTTTCCATCTGAACACCCCATAGAGGAGAGCGGGCTCTGCATAGCAGAGTGGACATGGACCTTTCATCTGCCTGCTCAGTGGGGATCAGCGGAGAGATCTGATGGATGGAGTATAGGCTTGTGTCAGTGTGCCTGAAATCCTAAGCTGCACACACATGCTATCAGACAGTCAAGGCTAGGATACATGTGGCCTAGCTAACATGTATGCAGTGTTTATAACCACTGTGGGTGAGGCTAGAGAATGACCAGAGGAACAAAAGAAAGGACTTCCTTGCTTGGAGGAGAAGATTAGAGAATGGCCAGCAGGGCAACAGCTGAATCTTAAATGTATTGTTTAGTACTGATTTAAAGCCCAATTGAACTTTCAGTTTAAATAAGCTATATACATTCCAGATGTATTAAATGAAAAGGTGAGCAATGTTTAAATTATCTGCTTCCAGACTGCCCCACGATTATATACTGCGGCAGGGTGGGCCCTTCAGTACAAAATCAACATGTACACAATTTGGTTTCCTGGGTCTAGGGCACGTGGGCGCCACCAGTGACCTGATGTCCGCCGGGACCCACCGATCGTTCCCAAGACAAACAGAATGCCAGTCTGCCTATGTAAACAAGGCAGATCGCTGTTCTGTGACAGGAGAAGACAGAGATTCTGTGTTTCTCCTTAGCAGGAACACGGATCTCTGTCTAATTACAGTACAAGCATTTCCCCCCACAGTTAGAAAGCATTCACAGGGAACACATTTAACACTTTGATTGTCCCTGATGTTAACTCCTTACCTGCCAGTGTCATTAGTACAGTTACAGTGCATATTTTTATCACTTATCACTGTATTAGTATCACTGGTCCACAAAAAAGTGTCAAAAGTGTCACTTCAATTTCGCGGTCCCGCTATAAGTCGCTGATCACTGCCATTACTAGTAAAGAGAAAAAAAAAAAAACTCCATAAAAAATATCCCACAGTTTGTAGAGGCTTTAACTTTTGCGCAATCCAATCAATATACGCTTATTGGGATTTTTTTTACCAAAAAAAGGTAGCAGAATACATATTGGCATAAATTGAAGAAGAAATTAGATTTTTTACAATTTTTTATTGGGATTTTTTTATAGCAGAAAGTAAAAAATATTGGTTTTTTTTCTTTCAAAATTGCTCTTACTCTTCCGTTCACTGACAGACGCAGCCTTCTTATGACACGTGGGGTTATGCTCATATCACTAGGAGTAGACTAGGCAAAAATAAAACAAAAGCTTAGGTTGGCCCCTCCCAGGGGGCCGTCCTCACCTTAGCATATAATCCCCCTGCTCTGCATAGCACATCATTTTTAAATTGCCTAGTGCAAGGAGTAGACCTGGTTCCCTATGGGATCTGCGGTCTCCTGAAGATTGTTTCTGATGAAGACTGCTATCAAGAAGCCCGCTGGTGGTATAGAGGATATCTAGAATCCAAAAACTTTCCCCAGTCCGGCCGACACTATGCAAGCTACTCTTAGCGGGGGCCCGCCGCATATCGCCCATTCCGTGCGGGCGGCCAGTGGCTAAAACCCACTAGAGCCCAGTGGTTTTGTTCCTGTCCAGGGGCCTGGCCAGCAGCATGCCTCTCTATGGGGAGGTAAGTCTGCTCCAGGTGGCTGCCCGCTGCGCCCGTCGGATTGGTGAGCGGACCCCTCTTCCGTCCTAGGGGCGCGGAGAGTGGGCACCTGGGCAGCTTCTGTGGTAGCCAGCCGGTGGGGGTCCGTTAGTGGGGACACACTGGGTGGTACCCCTTTGAGGATTATCTCCCGCCCCCCCTCCCCCCCGCAGTACGCACCTTGCACTGACTGTTCGGAGCTCTGCTTGTGTTAATGGCAGCATCCATTGTTTGGTAACCCATGCGGTTTTCAGCCTGTCCTCTGGCGGCCCCCAGTGGTCGTTTTTGGTATTACAGGAAGTGATAAAAACGGAAGTAGTACTTCTGGTTTCACTTGGACAACGTGGCTGACTCTCGGTGGTGCAGGCTCTTGAAGTGCAGTGGATTTTTGGGCATTGCTCATTCCGGTCACAGTGCTGAGGCATTTAAAACAGCAATATATAGTTGGCTCTCCCTGGGTGCTGGTAGCGGTGGGTGCAATCCTCCCGGGTCTCCCTGGCTGATTGGTGGGGTAGAGGTGGTGGTCACACAGTGGGGGTGCCGGAAGGCTGGGATGTCAGAGGCCGGCAAGGCTATGGCAGGTGTACCTGCGGATCAACAATCCACCCCGGGAACCTTGGTGTCCGTGGAACAGCTATTTGGGGAGTTCTTTCCCCGGGCGGGGGACCCGGTTCCGGGGGGCTCCAAAAAACGCCCACCCCCCTCATTCCTCAGGGGAGGATTCGGATCCCGAAAGCACCTCAGTGGTCACACCTGTGGACCTATCAGAGGGTGAACTGCCCTCAGAAGGCGAAGGTGATCAGGATGCTCCTTTTTCGTGTGATAAAGCGATAGTGGCCGCTCTGATCATTGATATCCACGACTCCATGCGGCTTGACCAAGCAGGGGAGTCGCATGAGTCCACATATATTTGTTATTAACCCTTAAGGGTAACTCATAAGGGCTTACCCTTATGATCAGGTGTTTGAACAGGCGGTGTTCAAGGAATGGCTGCGGCCACCAAATTCCTTTTCTTTTCCTAAAAGCTTTGCTGTTCGCTACCCCTTTGAGGATAGCTTTACTAAGAGATGGGCTTCCCCAACGGTGGACCCCCCAGTGGCCCGTCTGAATAAGGCAACAACCATTCCCTTGGAGGGGGTCTCCGTCTTTTAAGGAGGCGGCCAATCGCTGCACGGAGGCAGTGTCTAAGGCACTGTTCTTGTTGGCTGGGTCAGCCATGCGGCCGGTTCTAGCGGCTGCGATGGCGGCACAATCTCTTCACGAGCACGCTGCCACACTGCACACTGGTTTAACTTGTGAGTGTGCACAGGCTGAAGTGCAGTGGGCACAACATCTGGAAGAGGGTCTCCGCTATATATGCCATGTTGCTTTGGACCTTCTTCCCATATTGTCAGAAATGTCTGTTTTTGCAATTGTTATCAGGCGGTGCTGTGGCACCGCTCTTGGTCAGGCGACCAGGCTTCAAAGAAAGCTCTTGCAGATCTTCCCTTTCAGGGAGGGCGTCTGTTTGGCCCACAGTTGGATGAAATCATTAAGGATTTCACGAGAGGGAAGAGTACTTTCCTTCCAGAGCCAAAGCGGTGGGATTTTCGCCGTAGGCAGGGCCCTGTTTCTTCAGGTCAGAAGAAGTTTTTTCGAGCACCCGGCTCAGCTGGTAAGGGCTTTAAGTCCGGTAAGGCTTCCACTGGGCCCAGTAAAAGGCCCTGGCAGCATAAGCCCGAAAAAGCGAAGGATAAATCAACCTCTGCATGATGGGTTGCCCCCGCCTGACTCACGGGTGGGGGGCCGGTTGCTGGGGTTCGCAGACAGATGGACTGCCCGCATCACCGATGCGGTACTGGAGATGGTGTCCTCCGGGTACAGGATAGAATTCATCTCTCTGCCCACAGAAATGTTCCTCCCTTCAAACTTGAGACTCCCTCAGGGGCGTCGGGAGGCGCTTCTAGGCGCCGTTTGGGTGCTTGCCGAACAGGGGGTGATTGTACCGGTACCCATGGTGGAAAGATTTCACGGGTTTTACTCAAACCTCTTTGTGGTGCCCAAAAAGGGCGGTGTCAGGCCAGTTCTGGACCTGAAGGCATTAAACCGCTTCGTAAAGATGAAGAGATTCAGGATGGAGTCCATCCGCTCGGTCGTGGCCGCCCTGCACCAAGGGGAATTCATGGCGTCCCTGGATATCAGGGACGCGTATCTCCACGTTCTAGTTTGTCACAGTCACCAGTGTTTTCTACGCTTCACAGTGGGAGATCTGCATTACCAGTTTGTGGCACTTCCATTCCGGCTGGCTACATCTCCCCGAGTGTTCACTAAGGTGGTGGCCCTGATGCTGGCGCTGCTGAGACAGAGAGGTATCGTGGTTGTAGCATACCTCAATGATTTACTCCTGAGAGCAGAGTCTGTTGCGGCTCTGGAGGAGAACGTGACAATCACGGTGTCCACGTTAAAAGAGTTTGGTTGGCTGATCAACCTGCAGAAATCATCATTCACTCCATCCTGCCGGCTGGAATACCTGGGTCTGATTCTGGACACGGTGCAGGCAAGCTTGCTTTTACCACCAAACAAGCTCCTGACACTTCAGGCAGCAGTGCGAACCCTGTTATCACGCCAGTGGTCCTCCTTACGGTCCTGTATGCGAGTGTTGGGGCTCATGGTGTCGACTTTCAAAGCAATACCTTACGTATATTTGTTTTTTGTAGCTTCTTTTTGGAAGTCTGATTCTTTATTTGTGCTGACGGAAGGGTGGCACAAAGGCATGGTGGCCTCGTCAGCTACCATTTCTCGTTGGATAAGGACGACCGTGACTCATGCATATGAGATTCGGGGCAAGGTTCCCCCGTTTCCAGTCACGGCTCATTCCACAAGGGCAGTTAGTACTTCCTGGGCGTTTAGACACCAGGCCTCGGTGTCTCAGGTGTGTAAAGCAGCTACTTGGGCCTCAGTGCACACGTTTACTAAGTTTTACAAAATTGATGTTTCAGCATCTTCGGATGCTGCCTTTGGCCGCAAAGTATTACAAGCGGCAGTGTAGGCGCGATTAGCGCCGCCTGAGAGGGCGTTTTCTGTTGGGTACAGTTGTTATAGTTTGCCCACCGCTCTTGATTGGCACAGCTTTGGGACGTCCCCACGTGTCATAAGAAGGCTGCGTCTGTCAGTGAACGGAAGAGTAAAAGGGATTTTATTATAACTTACCGTAAAATCCTTTTCTCTGAGTTCACTGACAGACGCAGCACCCACCCCTCTGTGTTGAGTTTGTACGGCTTGTTACGAACTGATGTGCTATGCAGAGCAGGGGGATTATATGCTAAGGTGAGGACGGCCCCCTGGGAGGGGCCAACCTATGCTTTTGTTTTATTTTTGCCTGGTCTACTCCTAGTGATATGAGCATAACCCCACGTGTCATAAGAAGGCTGTGTCTGTCAGTAAACTCAGAGAAAAGGATTTTACGGTAAGTTAAAATAAATCCCTTTTTTTGCGGGAAAAATAGGATTTTATTAAGAACTTTCCATAAAATCCTTTTCTCTGAGTTCACTGACAGACGCAGCCCTTCATTGACAAGTGGGGTTTATGCACATCCTACTAGGAGTAGACTAGGCAAATAGAAAAAAGCAAGCTGACCCCTCCCAGGGGGCTGTCCTCACTCCAGCATATAAGCCCCCAACTTTGCATAGCATATCAGTTCGTAACAAGCAGTACAAACGCAACACAGAGGGGTGGGTGCTGTGTCTGTCAGTGAACTCAGAGAAAAAGATTTTACGGTAAGTTCTTAATAAAATCCTATTTTCTCCTACGTTCACTGACAGACACAGCCCTTCATTGACAAGTGGGGATGTCCCAAAGCAGTGTCATTCACAAGGGGCGGGTAAGCAATAACAACTGTACCCAACAGAATCCTCTCAGGAGGCGCCAGCCGCGCCTACACCGCCGCCTGTAAAACTTTACGGCCAAAAGCAGCATCCGCAGATGCTGACATATCAACTCTGTAAAACTTAACAAAAGTGTGCACCAAGGCCCAAGTAGCCGCCTTGCACACATGAGACACCAAAACCTGGTGTCTGAAAGCCCAAGAAGTGCTAACTGCCCTGGTGGAATGAGCTGTGACTGGAAAAGGGGGAACTTTGCCCCGAACAGTATACGCATGGGTCACGGTCTGTCTGATCCAATGGGAGACAGTAGCCGACGAGGCCGCCAACCCTTTGCGCGGGCCTTCTGTCAGTACAAACAACTCATCAGCCTTCCGAAAAGAAGCTGTAGCCGCCAAATACACCCGCAAAGCCCTCACGACATCCAGAGAATACAACTCAATCTCCTTGGGATGCGACGGGTGCGGACATAAGGAAGGAAGAACAATATCCTCATTAATGTGAAAAGAGGAAACCACCTTCGGTAGGAACGAAGGTGAAGGTCGCAGGACCGCCTTATCCTTATGAAGGACCAAGTAGGGAGACTTACATGACAAAGCTGCCAACTCAGACACCCACCTAGCTGATGTAATGGCCACCAAAAAAGCCACCTTCTGTGACAGCAATTGTAAGGGAATATCCCTGATCTTCTCATATGGCGGTCTCTCACGGGGCCAAAGGTGACTGTACCTGAGGAGCCACGCGGCGTACACCCTGTACAAATGTACGTATCAACGAATGTGACGCTAAAGGGCGTTGAAAAAGAATCGCCAGAGCCGAAATCTGACCCTTGAGTGTACACAATGCCAACTTGTTATCCAGGCCTTGCTGCAAGAATGCCAGAACCCGGGACACAATGCAAGAGTGGGGGTTTCATCCCCCCGCCTCACACCAGGCAATATAGGCCTTCCAGGTGAGATGATATATCTTGCGTGAAGTACACTTGCGCGCCTTAAGCATGGTAGGGATCACAGAGTCAGAGACGCCCCTATCCCTCAACACCTGTCAAAGCCAGCGAGGGTAAAGCAGGGTGCAGGATGGGTCCCTGTGACAGCAGATCTCCGCGTAGCGGAAGACGCCAGGGGACATCTGTCACCATCCGCACCACGTAGGTGTACTAAGGCCAATCCGGAGCTTCCAGGATTGTCGGAATCCCCTCCGCTTCTACCCTGCGCAGTAGCCACGGTAGGAGCTTGAGAGGAGGGAAAACGTTCAGGAGTCGGTACCGACCCCAAGGCGCTACCAACGCGTCCGTGGCGGCCGCCAATGGATCCCTTGTTCTGCACATGAAGGTCTGCACCTTGTGATTGAACCTGGACGCCATGAGGTCCACGTCAAGCGTGCCCCACCTGTGGCAAATCTGACGGAACACCTCTGGCTGTAGGGACCATTCCCCCTGATCCAGCGTCTGGCGACTGAGAAAGTCCGCCTGCCAATTTTCTACGCCCGGAATGTAAATGGCGGAGATTGCCGGCACATGAATTTCTGGCCATCTCAGAATTCGAGCCGCCTCCACAGCCGAGCTCCTCGTTCCGCCCTGATGGTTTACGTACGCCACAGCCGTGGCGTTGTCCGACTGCACCCGAACCGGGAGGCCGCGCAGCCTTACCGTCCAGTGGGAGAGGCAGAGCCTGATTGCCCTCAGCTCCAGCACATTTATCGGAAGGCGGGATTCCTGCGCCGACCAACGGCCCTGAGCAGACAGCTGCCCCAGGACCCCCCTACAGCCCCATAGGCTGGCATCCGTTGTGACTATCAACCAGTTCAAGGGAAGAAACGACTTTCCCAATGTTAGAGCCGGGGCCCAAAGCCACCAGGTCAATGATCCTCTGATCTGATGATCCAATCTGATCAGTTGGTCCAGGGACAACGGAGACTTGTCCCACCGTGACAGAATCGCTTGCTGTAGGAGCCGAGTGTGACTCTGAGCGTAAGGTATCACCTCGAAGGCCGAGACCATGAGCCCCAACACCCGCATACAGAACCGTAAGGAGGACCACTGGCGTGACAGTAGGGTTCGCACCAAGTTCGATGGGAAGAACCTGTCTGGGGGTAGAGTACTGAACTCTATCCTGTATCCGGAGGACACCACTTCCTGCACCCACCGGTCGGAAATGCGGGCAGTCCACCTGTCTGCGAACCCCAGAAGACAGCCCCCACCCGAGAGTCGGGTGGGGGCAACCCATCATGCGGAAGAGGACTTTTCCTCCGTCTTTTCGCTCTTGCGCTGCCAGGGCTGCTTACCGGACCCCGAGGCAGACTTGCCGGGCCTTGAGCCCTTGTCCGGGCGCGCGAAAAAAACGCTTCTGACCAGAAGCAGCAGGCCCCTGCTTACGGCGGAATTCCCGCCGCCTGGGCTCCGGGAGAAAGGTACTCTTCCCCCCGTGAAATCCTTAATGATTTCATCCAATTGTGCCCCAAAGAGCCGACCACCCTGAAAGGGAAGATCCATGAGGCCCCTTTAGGACACGTGGTCACCCGACCAACAGCGTAACCACAGCACCCGTCTAATAATGACTGCAAAAACAGACATCTTAGACAGCATGGGAAGCAGGTCCAAAGCTGCATTACACAGATACCGGAGACCCTGTATTAGATGGTCCGTCCGCTGTGAAGCCTCAGCCGAACACCCGCAAGTCATTGTGCAACTCAGTCGCACACTCCGTAAGAGATTGCGCCACCATGGCCGATGCCAGAGCTGGTCTAGTGGCTGACCCCGCCACCAAGAACAGTGCCTTGGATATCGCCTCCGTCCGCCTATCGGCCGGATCCTTAAAAGAGGGAGACACCTCCAAGGGGATGGTCGTTGCATTATTCAGACGAGCCACAGGAGGGTCCACTGCGGGGGATGCCCACTTCTGCACGAAATTGTCCTCAAAAGGATAGCGCACAGTGAAATGTTTGGGCAATGAAAAGGAATTCTGCGGACGCTGCCATTCCTTATAGACCAGCTGGTCAAAAGATTGATCATAGGGATATGCCCTAGGGGACCAAGATGGCTTAAAAAACCCACAAACGTAGGCCGTCTCCTGCGACTCCCTGGCCTGGTCCAGCCGCAAAGACCCACAGATATCGGTGATCAGGGAGGCCACAGAGCCCTTTCGCGCGATACCAAGGCCCCCTGGTCTTCCTCACCATCCGAGGGCTCCAGTTCACCATCTGAGAGCTCCACGGGGGTCCCCGTGACCACTGAGGCCCCTTCCGGTTCAGAATCCTCCCCTGAAGAAGGGGGGAGTGGACGCTTTTTAGCCACCCCCTTAGCACCCCCTTAGCATGGCTCGGCACCTCCCGGAGAAAAAACTCCCCCCAATATGGACTTTAACTGATCCAGGGGAGCCAGAGGGCCCAGCGCAGGGGCTTCCACAGGCTCCTCCAGGGGAGAACCCGCAGGTTCAGCCGCCATTGCACCACTGGAACACTGCTAGGCCAATAGGCCCTGACACCCCCACATTGCAGCCCCACCACTGCCCCACAGAGCAACCGGGAGAATACCCAGGAGGACTACACCCACCGCTACCATCACCCCAGGGAGAGCCAGCTATACTTACTGTGTAACAAATGCCCTTCAAGCGCTGCGTCCCAGTAGGAGTGCTTGCCCGCCTGTCAGGAGCCTTCACTTCCACTGTGCCTTCCACGCTGTCCCAGAGGAAAAGAGGGAGAAACGGCGCCAGCCGCACGTTCTCTTCACAGGCACATCAAATATGGCCGCCGAGCGGTCACAAGAGTCCAAAGCCTGTCCACACAGGCTGCGACTACGCCAAAATGGCCGCCGCTCCACCACTAGAGGCAAAATGGCAGCGATCCGCGCAAAATGGCGGCGGATCGCCGCATGGCGTTTTTTGCGTGGGGGTGCGGTGCAGAGGGGTGTAGGAGGGGGGTGAACTGTATCCCTGAACCCTCCACTGGCCGGCCCATTACGCGAATCGCCCAGCACCCCCTCCGATCCCCTGGGGGGGAAGAGAGGTGAGTCACTCACCAATCCGACGGGCGTAGCGGGTAGCCACCCGGTAGCAGACCTTCCTCCCATCAGGCGGGGAGGGATGCTGCAGGCCAAGTGCCCTTGGACGCGAGAACAGCCCAGTCACTGGACGCGAGTGGGAATCACCCACTAGCCTCCCGCATGGAACGGGTACAAGGCTAAGGGTAGCTAGCATCGGTCGGCTGTGCTGGGGAAATTCCAGGATTCGAGATATCCTCTATGCTCCAGCCGGCTACTTGATAGCAGTCTTCATCAAATAGCTTGAGTAGCCAAAAGAAGGAAAAATTGGGGAACCGCAGGTCCCAGCAGGGAACCAGGTCTAACTCCTTGCACTAGGCATAATAAAACTGATATGCTATGCAGAGCTGGGGGGTTATATGCTGGAGTGAGGACGGCCCCCTGGGAGGGGTCAGCTTGCTTTTTTCTATTTGCCTAGTCTACTCCTGGTAGGATGTGCATAAACCCCACTTGTCAATGACGGGCTGCGTCTGTCAGTGAACGTAGGAGAAAAAAGGACACAAATTGTATTTGGGTACATCGTCGCACACATGCACAATTGTCAGTTCGAGTAACCCAGTGCCATATTACAAAAAATGGCCTGGTCACAAAGGGGGGTAAACCTTCCGGAGCTGAGGTCGTTACTATTAATTTACTTGTAATTACTTATGCTAGAATATTTATATTTAAGTAATAACAATAATATTAATAATAATAATTAATATTATTATTATTTATTTATTATTATTATTAGACACAGTAATACATTTACTCGAAAATCCCATCAGTATATTCCAGTGTATTTGAGAGAGGATTTTTGCTTAGTAGCATAATAATCTTGCTGAGTTGGCAACTTCTGAATTAATGACAGATTTAATGATTCGCCTATGAAATCATAAGACAGTTGGAGACACAGATCTAGCTTAGTTTGCTTTAAAAGTAAAGTACTATCATTAAAACAGCCTTTCCAGGATGTCAAATGGTAAGTTACCTGCGGGAATAGCTAGATAATTAGGTGCTTATTTATTTATTAATGTGATGGAACGATAAACAATCAAGCTCCAGGTTACTTTCAGAATTGGTTTCTATAGCAAAAAGTCTAGTTAATCAAAATGGATGACAGAAGAGAAAGCATTTGAATAAATCAAATCAAAATCACTAATCTTTCCTTAAAGCTGAATTCTCACTATTGCACACAGTACTTACAGTACTACAGTAGCCCGCCCCTATACTACCCTAGCCTGTCTATATACTGCCCTAGCCCGCCCCTATACTGCCCTAGCCTGTCTATATACTACCCTGGCCTGTCCATATACTACCCTAGCCTGTCTGCATACTACCCTAGCCCACCCCTATACTGCCCTAGCCTGTCTATATACTACACTAGCCTGTCTATATACTACCCTAGCCTGTATATATACTACCCTAATTTGTCTATATACTAACCTAGCCTGTATATATACTACCCTAGCTTGTCTATATAGTACCCTAGCCTACCCCTATACTCCCCTAGCCTGTCCATATACTACCCTAGTCTGTCCCTATACTGCCATAGCCTGTCCATATACTACCCTAGCCTGCCCCTATACTGCCCTAGCCTGCCCCTATACTGCCCTAGCCCACCCCTTGGAATTGAACATAATGGTATGACATGTCATTTTGCATATAGACAAGGTGCTGTTGCATGTAAATCTGACTTCCTGAAAAATGTAATTTTAGTTTTAATTATCATGATCTAAATAATGGATGTGGGGACCTTTTGGTGGGCGTGCTTTTTTTTCGGGGGTTCAGCATTTCATTCTTGGACCCAGGCAGCACAATGTCTTGGGCCAGCCCTGCATATTTCATACCTGAGAGGTTGCCGGGGAAGCTGACCATCACTGTAGACGTGTTGGTCCCTACTTGAGTGGCTGGGAAGCTGTAAATATAGGCAGTTGAGCAGCAGGTTTAGCTCCCCTTGACCACCCAGCCACAAATTAAAATGGTTAGTACTGCCACAGAAGTAAAGCCAAAGCCTGCTTGGCTGTTCTTTTCCTGTGGATCACAGAAGTGCAGTTCGTTCTGCACTCCTGTGACCGATTTTCAGCAGACAGCGGGCTGAAGCGTCACGGCTGATGGCTGATGTCACAGATTCGGTCCAGGCTCAGGCAAGATCGTGACAATGAAGTTGGGATCCACCCACATGCCTGGACCGGCACCCGGCTCAGCTTCTCTGCCAGCCACTAAGAGACTAAGCCGGCTGCTCCTGCCCCCTCCACAGCCCAGAGCTCCAGTGAGCGAGGGGCAGAGCAGACAGTGATGACTGACAGTCACCAGCTCTCTGCTCGGGGAGCCTTGAGAACCGAGTGATCGGTGGTGATTGCTCAGTTCTCAATGATAGAGCCATCGGGGAACAGATGCCACCTAGGTAAGTATGATTCTGCAAAAAAAGACAAAACCATACTTCTCTTTTAAGTAAATAGAGCAATTCTTCAGCCTCAAGCCAACAGCTCAAAATTGTGGCGCGGTATTCCCAATCCCCATGCCGCTTAAAAAACAAACAAACAACAGGCATTCTGGAGGCAAACGTATTGCCTCCTGTGTATCACTTTTCAATGAGTGCTACTCCTGTAAACAAGCCATAAGAAGCAACTAATCACTGCCTTTGACTCATACCAGTCCTGCTCCCAGTCGCGACTAAATCTAAATGTACAGAAGCAGAGCACCAATCAGATACTTGCAAAAATCACTGTACACCTAATGAGATGCCAAGGGGAATGCAAATGCTTGGACTGATCGTGGCTTGCAGGTATCATTGGAAGATGTATACAAATAACGTGACCGCACTCAAATCTTCAGAAAGTTTGATGCTTAATTTATTAAAATCCTTGTTAGACATCAAATATCAACGCTACAGAAGGACAAAGGCAGCAAGGATAACATATTTCAGGAACCAAATCACTTAATCATAACTCCATCATTAAAAAAACCCACATCATTAAAAACTGTCAACACATGCTGTATTAAATGCTGTTGATACTCATTCAGTTACTATGGGATTCGTTTTCGGTGTTCTACAAAAACCCTGGTTGATCATGTTCACTGTTCCTCCCTCTTTGTCTGTGTCCCAGTTGCAGCCTGAGATCATGTAGACCAGCCGTTGCCACATCTACTGAGCATGCTTCAGTTTCAGTTCCCCTCTAAGCTGTTAATTTCCTCCTTTTTCTTATCTGAGCAGACCATGTGAATATGGAGTCAAACATGCAGTCGTATACACACTAATAAATGACAGCCCACTCTCTCCCTCCTCCTCCATGTAAACTAAACGGCTAAACACAATGGGGGGGTTATTACATGTTGATTGATGGAGGCTTCATCTCCCTGTAATTCTAGGCGCATACATGCAATAGATGCAAGCTAGAAGGGCGTGAAACAGACTGTAATTGCGAGCACCTCCTCCTAGATAGCCTACACCATGTTTTTGCACAACATATTAAATATTTGAGTTCAAATACATATCTGTATGACAACTTAAAACATGTATTTGATATTAATTATGTATTTTTCCTTTGTAATTTGAAGGCTGTTTTTTTTTCTTTTTGTAACATGGGATCGACAACAGAGGACTTGAAGTTTCCCCTGCTGATATTTCCTGGCAGATGGGCTGGAAAACAGTTGGGTCACATGACAGCTGTATGTCAATAATGAAAAAATTGCACTTAGATTTTCTTATTAAAATAAATATAGTGCCATCATCCATATACATACATAGAAGGGATTGTGTAACTTAAACAGTGTGTTTTGTATCACTTTAAATATTTCATCAGGGGTACCAACAGGGCCTATGTTAGTATTTACAGAACAGAAGCAGGTAGGGATCTCTGGATGTGATTACTTTACCTCAGTGGTTCTCAACTCCTGTCCTCAGGACCCACTAACAGACCAGATTTTAAGCATTACCTTGGGGAGATGCAGACTAGAATACTGCAATCACTGAGCAGAAAAATTATATCACCTGTGATATATTCCAGTTATCTTGCAAACCTGACCTGTTAGTGGCTGCTGAGGACAGGAATTGAGAACCACTGCCTAGCTGATCTAGAGTTTTTAAAAAAAAAAAACAAATATAGTTTCACTTCAAAAATAGATGATACATTTCATTTGCTTTTGTTCCTATGAAAGGCTGGATTGAACATCATGATAAATTATGTCACTGCCCCTCCAGCCAATCACGTGATATGTTGTGTCAAGATTGAAATGTCTCAGCTGTCAAACACTATTCAGTGGCTTTGCATAGAAATGCAATTATTCCAAGAGGATTATAACACAAATGGCTTCAAAATTCTGTTTTGAGGTTTGCTGGTTAATCTTGTTAGTGAAGATATTTCAAGACTTGCAGGATTTCCAGTCTTGGTGAGAGGTTTTAGTGCTGGACACAGCTCAATCTATTTACAACATAGGCAGCAACTTTCCTGGAAAATGCAGCTAATAAAACCTCCCATTGTTGACATACACTGGATGAATGTGGAAGTAGATACCACAAATGTCATTTGACCAGGATGCATATTTCTGGAGACTAACTTTAGTATCCCGGATTAAAAGGCACACTTTACACACGCTGTACTTTACATCAGTTGTACTAAACCACTTTAGCTCATTGTTCATCTTATACATGTCACTAAGGTGGGCAATTCATACTAAGTACACAACAGAAGCAGAGGTTAGCATGACCAAATAAATGCCACTGACATTGTGTACAAATCTGAACAATTAAGGGCGGATTATAAAGCAGCAGTGTAGCCATTTATGAAGCAGTGGTATAGCCATTTGTGAAGCAGTGGTATAGCCATTTGTGAAGCAGTGGTATAGCCATTTGTGAAGCAGTGGTATAGCCATTTGTGAAGCAGTGGTATAGCCATGTGTGAAGCAGTGGTATAGCCTTATTGCTTTAAGGTCCGTTTATAAAGCAGCATTATAGCCTTTTGAATTTAGGGCCCCATTTATGAAGCGGTGGTATAGTCTTATTGATTTAGGACCTATTTATAATGCATATCGTATAGCTGTATTTATTTTGGGCCTGTTTATAAAGCAATGGTATAGCCTTATTGATTTAGAATCCATTTATAAAGTAGTGATATAGGGTCCATTTATGAAGCAGTGGTATAGCCTTATTGATATAGGGTCAATTTATGAAGCAGTGGTATAGCCTTATTGATTTAGGACACATTTATAAACAGTGTTATAGCTTTATGGATTCAGGTCCCTAGTTATGAAGCAGTGGTGTAGCCTTATTTATATAGGACCAGTTTATAAAGCAGTGGTAAAGCCCTATGATTTAGGGCCCATTTAGGAAGGAGTGGTATAGCCTTATTGATTTAGGTACCCATTTATTAAGCAGTGGTATAGCCTAATTGATTTAGCCCCCCCATTTATGAAGCAGTGGTACAGCTTTATTGATTTCTTCATTCCCCATTTATAAAGCAGTGGCATGGCCTTATTGATAAAGGACCAGTTTATAAAGCAGTAGTATAGCCATATTGATTTAGATTCCCAATTATGAAGCAGTGGTATAGCCTAATTGATTGAGGTTCCCATTTATGAAGGAGTGGTATAGCCATATTGATTTAGGTCCCCATTTATGAAGCAGGGGTATAGCCTAATTGATTTAGCTCCCCGTTTATGAAGCAATGGTATAGCCTTATTGATTTTGGGCCCTTTTATAAAGCAGTGGTATCGCCTTATTGATTTGGGTCCCCATTTATAAAGCAGTGGTATAGCCTTATTGATTTTGGGCCCTTTTATAAAGCAATGGTATAGCCTTATTGATTTGGGTCCCCATTTATAAAGCAGTGGTATAGTCTTATTGATTTTGGGCCCTTTTATAAAGCAATGGTATAGCCTTATTGATTTGGGTCCCCATTTATAAAGCAGTGGTATAGCCTTATTGATTTAGAACCCATTTATAAAGTAGTAGTATACTCCTGTTGATCTAGGTCCCCATTTATGAAGCAATGGTATGGCCTTATTGATTTAGGGTACATTTATAAAGCAGCATTATAGCTTTATGGATTCAGGTCCCCATTTATGAAGCAGTGGTACGGCCTTATTGATAAAGGACCAGTTTATAAAGCAATTAGTATAGCCATATTGATTTAGGTCCCCATTTATGAAGCAGTGGTCTAGCCTTGTTCATTTAGGGCCCTGTTAATAAAGCAATGGTATAGCCTTATTGATTTAGGGCCCCATTAATGAAGCAATGGTATAGCCTAATTGATTTAACCCCACATTTATAAAGCAGTGGTATGGCCTTATTGATAAAGGACCAGTTTATAAAGCAGTAGTATAGCCATATTGATTTAGGTTCCCAATTATGAAGCAGTGGTATAGCCTAATTGATGTAGGTTCCCATTTATGAAGGGTGGCATAGCCTTATTGATTTAGGTCCCCATTTATTTAGGAGTGGAATAGCCATATTGATTTAGGTCCCCATTTATGAAGCAGTGGTATAGCCTAATGGATTTAGCTCCCCGTTTATGAAGCAATGGTATAGCCTTATTTATATAGGACCAGTTTATAAAGCAATTAGTATAGCCATATTGATTTAGGTCCCCATTTATGAAGCAGTGGTATAGCCTTATTAATTTAGGGCCCCATTAATGAAGCAATGGTATAGCCTTATTGATTTAGGGCCCCATTAATGAAGCAATGGTATAGCCTTATTGATTTAGGGCCCCATTAATGAAGCAATGGTATAGCCTTATTGATTTAGGGCCTGTTTATAAAGCAGTAGTATAGCCTTATTGATTTATGTCCTCATTTATGAAGCAGTGGCATAGCCCTATTGCATTTGGGCCCATTTATAAAGCAGTGGTATAACCTTATGGGTTTAGCGCCCATTTATAAAGTAGTGGTAAAGCCTTATCGCAGTCATACCATTTCCGCACATAAAGCGTAGTACGAAATCAATTGAAGTAAGCAGAGTGGAAAAGAAAGCTAGTAGGAAAAGGAGAGACCATGTGTGGTAAGGAATAGACATGCCTGCTCAAGAAAAATATAAGATTGTATTTTTACAAAATTTAAGAATTTATTTTTACGAATGAATTTACACATCTGAGTCAATGTTAATTGTAAGGATATAATTTCATGCTTTTACAAAGCAATGTTGTGATCTTTGTATTTTATTTATTAGGTGAACTATGGGCATTAGGTAACCCTTCTGTAATTGCCAATAATAATATATATATAATTAATTCCCCCGTGTCTCCTAAACCAGGCTTGAGAATGGGGTAGAGCCCTGAAAAGCATTGCCTAGCAATGGTTTTTGAAGCCAGCTTAGGTAACTGGGGACATCTGTGGACCATCTCTGAGCTGTCCCGTGTTGCGGATGCTATTGCTGGCTGTCTAATCTATCCTTGAGCCTCACCACTAACCAGGGTCTGATGAGTTTGATGTTATTGTTGCATTCCCACATTGCTTCAGATATGCTATCTAATGATTACTTTACAATGAGTGTTTTAAACAAATGTATTATTAAAAATCCTCCTTTTAACTGTTCCCTTCTGTTCTCAGTGCTGGATCTTCCTGAACATCAGGATCAGTGGGTTCACTTATCCTCGTCTTACCAGATTTACTAAAGACAAATAGGCTGATCACTTTGTAAAGGAAGTTACACTTTGTATGAGAATGTGCTCCTGAGCTTAGTAAATGTGGTGAAAGTTCACCAACGAATACCCAATCATGTGCAAGAGGAAAAAAAACAGCTTTTTGCTTGCACATGATTGGATGATAGAAGTACCCAGAGCTTCACCTCATTCACTAAGCTATAGAGAAAATTCCCCTACAAAGTGCAATTCCTTGCAAAGTGAACAGCATATTTGCCTTTGGTAATTTAATAGTATTGTGATTATTATGAACTGAGCATTCTTGTGGACTTCTATGAACTGATCAGTCCATGGCTATTACACATAACTGTGCACTGCTATATCTTTGTCTTTATTCCTGCACAAAAAGAGACTGAATACTTACCTTTCACTCTGCCCGCACTACCAAAACATAAACTGCTCCACTCAAGAGAAATCCTCCACTAAAGTTCCAGTTTTAAAACGAGATTCCAGTGACTGAAGAATCTGCAGAATCGGACACTTCTGGGAGTGTTGCATTTTGTTGCCCCATTTAAAGTGGATGTAAACTTTTACACATACCCAATGAAGTGACTTTCTTTAGGTGATACAAAATGATTGGCTTTATGTGAAGCAAATGCTCCTACATAAGTACCTGTTTATCTGCATCAATCTCTTCTCTACACCTGTTCAAAGTGTACAGTTTACATAGCTTTTCTGAGCTCACAGAAGCAAGGAGGTGGGAATCTGGAATCACACACTGCACAGCTCAGAAGAGAGAGTTGAGTGTAATCTGAGACCTGAGTGGAGGGAACCGACACACCCCTCTACACAGTTTCATAGGGAAACATGTACAGTTGAGACTGTCAATCCCAGGCTGCGTGCTGGAGGCCTCATCCCCCCATCCCTCTCAATCCCCTGGAGTCAGCACAACCTGTCAGAAATTACTCATGGAGATAGTAGAGGAATGAGGAATGAGGCAGCATACAGAAATCACACCCAGTGTTTTGGATTGAGGCAAGCACACACTATATATGGATATACTTTGTTAATTTTTTTGTGTGGGAGGCTTACAACCACTTTAAGTAACATTTATTATATCATTTCCATGCAAAAGAGTATGCATTTTGCCAGAAAGCTAGAGTTGGATGTTAAAACAAAAGTATAGACACATATGCAGTAAGTACTCATTTAACTCAGTTATACTGTATATGAATTAAACTTTAAATGTATTTTTGTCCTTGACCAAGCTTTTTTTGCCTCCTGCGCAGTAAAGGTGAGGCACTGTTGTCTGCAGAAAGATTAGGATAAGAAAAGTGGATGGACAAAATGATATGTTGTTTGGCAGATAAGACAGTCCACATATTTAAGCTTATAATTAGTTGTCTGCCTTCATTTCCACTTTAAGGGCTTATTTAGACTTTGTCTTTAGATGCTTGTACACTGTACGCACGTAACCTTTGTGTAACATGTACATGCTTCCAGTGGTACATGGCCCTTATTGGACGCTGGGACATAGGCAACTCCTACCGCCTAATGTCTTTGGTTGCTAGGACACAGGCATCTTCCTCTGCCCATTGCCCTTTGTTGCTAGGACAAAGGTTACTCTTGCTGCCTAGCATCCTTGGTTGCTAGGATAAAGGTGGCTCTTGCTGTCTAGCATCCTTGGTTGCTAGGATAAAGGTGGCTCTTGCTGTCTAGCATCCTTGGTTGCTAGGATAAAGGTGGCTCTTGCTGCCTAGCATTCTTGGTTGCAGGTGACCATTTAGAGATGACATGTTAACATCAATAGTGTGAAACCAGAGGTGGACATGCCCCTGACTATACATTATTGATGTTTACATGTCAGCCAGTGGTGACCACTAGGTTGCATTAAAGTTATATACATGAATGCATGTAAATGGTACGAAAACATTTACATACATACAGTGGAAATGAAATATATGGCCCCGGATGCAGTTGTGTCCTATTTTTTTATGCTGCTGAATGCAGCACAATATTACTGCCCTGGCCACAACTGGCTGAATGGACCCACAGACAAAAATGTTGCCCATGTAAATGGACCCTTAAGCTGTAACTCCAGCCAACCCTAGTAATTCTGCATAGAGTGGGGAGGATAAAATCTCCCACGCTATCCTCATTCCATTGGGTGCAATGCCCAGCTTGTCAGTTAAAATCCAGGGTATATAAAGTAACTTTGGATGGCTACACTCCACAAAAATTCCAGTTTATTGAAAAGCCATGTAAAGGCACATATACAGGAAAAAAAGAAAAAGGTACAGGGGATGCATTGAGCAGTTGACACGTTTTGTGCTAGTTCAGCACCTACTCCAGTAAGGAGGCGTAAGAGCGTAACTAGCATAAAATGCGTAGACTCCTTTATGCCTTTTTTGCCTGTATGGGTTGATTTACTAAAACTGGAGAGTGCAAAATCTGGTGCAGATGTGCACAATAGCCAATCAGCTTCTAACTTCTAAACTTTGACAAAAAACCTGGAAGCTGATTGATTTCTATGCAGAGCTGCACCCGATTTTGCTCTCTCCAGTTTTAGTAAATCAACCACAATGTGTTTTTACATGGCTTTTCAACAAATTTGAATGTTTGTGGAGTGTGCCTCGTACACACGTTCAGATCATCATACGATTTATCATTCGCATTTAGTTGTATAATACTTATATCGAATGCAACAGTACATTTAAACACTGTACTAAAAGTATGATTTTTTTCGCATGATTCTTGAAAACCTTCCTGTTTGCGTAGCTACATTCATGATGATGATCATGTGTAGTGTTTGTCTATCGATTTTTAGAGGACGCATGCAGGTACTGATTAAATGATGATCGTTCGCTGGGCTATCGTCTGAGCAAAGTTTTCGTGTTTGTCCCTGCGGATATTGTCGGACAGACTGTCGTAATCGGCTGTTGAAAGATCTGTACTAAAGATCAGACTATCGTACGATTATTCCGAAAGCGATTTTTATCATCCAATAATCTGAACGTGTGTAGGAGGTATTACTCTATATACCCTAAAAATGATCACTGTCTGTCATTGGCAAAACATCCTCCTGTTTTCTGAGTAGTCACTGGAACAAGAAATGATGGACAAGTCTCCCCAAGAGGGACACAGACAACTCTAATAACAGTTCCAACCCTTCCCTGCCCCATCTGAACCTTAAAAAGTTAAAATCCCACTTTGAGTATCCAAACATTAAATGTAACAATTAAAACTGCTTAATTTATTTCTTACTTTTAAAATGTACTATTAAAAAATCAAAATATAACTCCTTTCATTTTTTTAAATTTAAATAATGTTTTTTTTTTCTCCTTTTTTTAATAGAAGTAAACACTTAACTTCTTTTCATGTACAAACAAAACTTCGACCACAGTTTGCGGCAATGTTTCCAAGAGCTGGAACATTGCCAGACATCAAATGAACACGCACTGTACCTCTGATGCCTTTCCTTCCTAATGACACAGCTTGGCAATGTGAAGAACAACTTCTCATTAGTAAAGTCAAATGTATTTTTTGTCTGACATTCACACGATCTGTATTGCGAGTTATAGCAGCCAAGTTCACAGTGATAAATTAAACCATGTAAAAAGAGAAAGTAGACTGGGCATTTCCATGACTCCAGGGAGAAAGTTACATTCAAAGGAATAATTAGTCAGACAATATGTAAAATGAGAAAATGACATGAGACCCTGATGTCTATCTATCTATCTATCTATCTATCTATCTATCTATCTATCTATCTATCTATCTATCTATGTGATATAATGAAATATGAGCTTCTTGGGATTGTTAGTGTTCATTACCAGGGGATATATGGGCAATACCTGGCAATAATTTCTAAAAAGCAAAAAAACTATTTGAAAGTTTTCGTAATAGATTCTAGCCACTTATTCTTCTTTGGGTGTAGCTAAGACATTGAAAAATTAGAGCTCTACTAACACTAGGGCTGCCAGCCAGAAAATACATTTATTTGTAATATAAACTAATAAAAGCATTCATAGAATGACATACTGTGGAAGCAAATTAACAAAACAAATGGTATTAACGTAGATGCAAAACCTAATTGGATGGAATTTAGTTAGCTAAACACTAGGTATAATAACAAAAATAAAATATTGGTGTCCTTACTTTGTTGTTCAGATTTTTTTTTACAGACAGCTACTGCCTAAATCCACCCCAGGGTTGGTTGCATGGCATTTCTAGGGAGGGTTTCCTGATGGTACTAACTGTGGACCATGTGTAATGCGTAGTCTTCTTCAGAAGCCCATATGACTGGGACACAATGCAGATGTGCAATTGAGAGACATGAGCAGTGTTGTCACCCTATAACAGGAAATGCCTGAACAAGAACCTTCATTGGTGGCTACTAGTTATTATTTTTGGGACATGGATGGTAGCTTATAACTGCCGTGGAGCTTCTTCCTTTGTAGCTGCTGTATTATCCTTCTGCAGCGTGGACAGGTTTAAACTGAATATTCAAAATGCAGAAGTGTAACAGCCATCTTTAAGGAGACCACTTTGCAATGCTCATCTATGGAGTGTCTCCAGGGCAGGAGGCAACTATCTTGGCTAAGTCTAGATCGAACTTGGAGGACAGTGATTGGCTTATGCAATAAAACAAGGAATGTGTGTGTTTGCAGGCTGTGTTGAGAGGAAGGGAGGAACCTATTATGAAGCTAGGAAGGGTGATTATAAAGAGACTGAGCTGCTCGTTACACAAAATCCTGCCATAGGTGCCCACAATGAGGTGGGACCTCAGAGAAACAAAGAGACTGCTCATCACACAGGGCCATGCCTCAGATAAAGGGAACTTTTCCCCAGGAGGATGTAAGGTGTGATTTGGAAGTCTGGTGTGATCAGACTGTACTAGAGAGCATCCCCCCCCCCCCCTTGTAAGGAAGGAAAGAGGGACTGTCTCAGCATGATTGAAAGAGAGAAATCACAGCAGCTTCTATCCCTGGCTAACTTGAACCGGATGTTTACTGAATCAGAGCACATGTCTGGGGAACCAGAAGAGGTCATCCTGGTAAAAGGCTAATATTTCACAAAATTGTACAGATATAGAAAAATGGTGTTTAGGTGCTACACAAAAAGGAGAAAATGTAAGTAAAAATATCTCCTGGTGAAGCTTAAACCTTAGCAGGACATGTTGAGTGAATTGGAAAAGGAGGAGACAAGCTGAAGCCTACTTGACACACATTAGAGCGGGCAGTCTCCTGGCGTGCACCTCCATTTTTTTCCTTTTGACAGACGGGCTTGCATATACTTTACATTTTTCACCATATTCCTTTGGATTTGGATGAATTTGTGCCTCACCAAGGCATAGATGCCATCTGAAAATATTTTTTTTATCTTGATACCCCAGCTAAATGTTGACAGTAAATATCACTTTAAAATTACTAGAAAATGCAGTCCCGAACACAGCCTCCTTCAGATGTGTGAACATCTTTGTCCTTGCCCTATGTCTATCAATACTTTGTTTACACACAAACTTGTACTAAAAGGGAACTATTTTATTCCTGCGTATGTAGACCCAAAAGGTTCCACTGCACACCCAGGACACAACTTGCACATAGATGGCATGGCTCTACAATACCTCATCTCCCAGGACAGACAACTCCACGGGCCCGGGGTCTCGCAACACTGCACACCATTGCACTTTATTTTATGTAAGTATCCAGGACTGGCAATCCTGTTCTTCTCTGATATGTTTAGTTAAATATTAGACCATACTTATACTCTGTCTTTTGCAGACACTCCTAAGCATCCACTCCTGAGGAAGTGTTCATACACGAAAAGCGCCGGACATTTTGGCTGTAGCTATGTGTCTTTCAATAGGATCCAATTCAGATCACATTATGATAATTTTTTTACCATTTTCACCATTTCAATACAACATTTTTATTCATCGAATATTGCAATGTGCTGTCAGATTGCTAATGTACATTAATTCATTATGTCTATGCCATGTCTATATATATATATGTATCATTGTACATGTTATATACCAATGCAATGTGTTTTAACATCTGTCCATGTCAATAAATATGTCAATATATAATTCAACTTCTCATCAAGTCAATGACCTCATTTAAAGTCCTCAACTCCCCCCTTCTTTTACCAGAATCATAGATGGAGGCACATACACCTATGTGCTTCATTCAAAGTTTCAAATACCCCCTTTATTATATTTGGCTTGTTCCTTGACTAAACTTCTGCTTGATCCCTACCGGTTACAGTGTATCTGCTACTGGACCCCGGGTTGCTCACCTCCTGGTGCAGCGATCCTGAGGTTCTCAACCTGATACTAACATGCAGCAAGCCCATCTCCACCATCAGGAGCTCTGGCAAATACTGGTTAGTACTTAAACCCAGAACCTCAGGTGAATCCATGTCATCCACCAGGGTGACCTGCTTGTATACCTGTCCTGCTTGCCGGTGGGTGCTGCTCCACTGCAATAGCTACTGGCCTCCAAGCCTGATTCCAGACCGTAACAATTACATTCTCTTGATGACAGCCTGTGACAGCCCCTTAGTTGTAATAACCCCCTCCAAACTAGAAGATTAAGGTAGAAGGGGTGTGTGGGGCAGTAAAAATGCAGGAAAGTTTCAACTAAAACAAGAGGAATCAGCATAAGGGACACATCCTACTGACTGTAAATTGCAGTATCTCCCTTGTGCTGATTTTTCTGTTTTTAATTTTAGTGACACCTAGGATTTCAAGTAAATATAGCTGAAAATGTGTACTAACCTAAAATACACGGTACTTTCCCTTTACAAAGCAAGCCAAGGCAAAAAAAAGTTATAGTTTTCCAGGAAAAAGCAGTACACTTTAAATTAAATTCTATACCATCCAATGCAGCTGGAATTAGCAGACTTTCTCACACAGTATCAGCAGCCCCTTGTTATAGCAGTCTATCATCTCTCTGAGCCCATTGTACTCATTGTAGCTTGAGTGGTAAAGGAGGCTGCATAGAACAGTCATTTTTCTCATGTTCAGAGACTTAAAAAAGCCAAAAAGGATTTACAGAAAACAGATTTAGCCAGCACAGCAACCAACTGCAGCAGCCATATTGACTCTTAGGGGATGTTTGTTAAATATTTTTTTGTCATATAGAAATGCATTGAAACCTTTCATTGAGAGTGTCAAACCCAACCTTTTCACATTCCAGTGATTTCAATGGATGCCCTCATGCATTTTTCCAGAGAGAGGCACATGTATCTAAAAAGACTGAGGATTAACGGTTCAGCTGCAGACTCCCATATCATTATCTGTGCACCCAAGGGGACACAGCACCACATCTTGAGTACCATCTGCCTTTCTGTAGCACTGTACAGCAACAAATCATTCACTCCTTTCTGGCAGCTGGTCTGTATATAGTTGACCCATCCCTGGCTTCCATCTGACAGCCAGCAATATCCAAGCTGTCCTGAGAAACATGGGTGTACCAACCCTTAATGGAACATTTGCACTCTTTTTGGGTGCAACCTACCAAATAACACTCAAGACACATTTTGCTGGATGGGCAGGGCTGAAGCTTTAGTGGACTCTAAATCATCACTTAAACAACTTCTTAATAAAAGTTAATGTAGCATCTGCTTTGCGGCTTTACAGCCGGCTTCCCACTGTGCATGTGCGAGCCATGCTGTGCTTTGTGGATGGTCCCGCAGTCTTCTGGGACCGGTGATGTGCCCTAGAAGGCTGTGGGGGAAGGAGGGGGGTGCGAATCTCCGCTTGGATCGCTGCAGCAATCTGATTAGAAGAGGGAGTGGGTACCTGTCAAAACCAGGTATCCCCCCAAAAAAGTGGCACTTGTTAAAGAGGAGGGAGGGGGAGGATGCAAACAAGCAGAACTTTCCCTTTTGGGTGAAATTTTGCTTTAACGTACTGCTAGTCAAAGGAATATTGTGAGCACCCAGTATACCCTTAGCATTATAAAATTGTCTAAACACCTGTCTTAAACATAAGTTCCAGACAGGTGTCCAACAAACAATGCACTCCCATGACTTACAAATCTGAATGATTTACTGCTGGCAAGGTAAGAAACTGTTAATAAAGTGGTGGTAAAACATATTAATTGGTAGGGAGGGTGAGAACTTACTTGAAGACTGGTTGTCTTCAAAAAGGTAAGTGACCCCACCCTCGCTTCGTTAAAGTACTCTTGAATTTCCACACCCTTTCCAGACCTTGTCCAGTGTTAACCTTTCACCTTGCTCGTTTGAGCAGTCAAACAGAAAGGCACCTACTTAATAAGTCTTCCCTTTATCTAGATGTTTCTAACAGTGAGGGCTTTCTTTCCTTAATGTCAAGGGACCTTGATCATTTCTGTGTCCTATAGCAGTGTAGGGTAGGGTTGGTAGGTTCCTTCGCTGAGTGCAGGAGGGGGCGCAGGAGATCAATGCTCTTGAGTACGTTTCTGCATAAACTTTGGGGGAAAATTTCTCTGCACTAGCAGCATGGATAGTGGGAGATGTCAGTGTTTAGTTTCTTCTTTGCTGGGAGCTCATTTATTTTGCAAATTATTTTTGGGACAAAATCTCTTTAATGACAACTGTACATTTAAAAATAATGAAAATGATTTTCGAAGTCATAAAAAATATTTGTAATTGGGTTTGCATCTGCTTTAAACATGTGAAAGTCCCATCAAAAATTAGCAGGTACAGTAACAGGTTCTTGCAATGTTCATTTACTAAAAATACACAATCGTTTCCTATCAGCTCTCTTTAGGCTCAATTTACAGAGCTAACATGCCAAGATAAGTTACTCTTAGCTACAGTCAACAAGGTTTTGAACGTTTCTTGTATTAAAGCTTTGTGAATTGAGTCCAATCTATGTCTCTTAAATGTTATGCGATTTCTGAGCATGGGTATGATCTATTTCTCCATTGTATATGTAATTAAATATATATATATATATATATATATATATAAAATTCCACTAATTTGCAGTTCCACAAATGTGAAACACATGCAATCAGCTTCCATTGTATGACAAGTGTACCGTTCCATAATTACGTGGCCTTTGACAGCTTATGAATTGCCCAGATGCTTTGCACGTTGCTAGTTTAGTAAATTCTATTTTAAAACCCGTATGCCTCCATTTCTTGTGAGATTGACCTTTAAACAGTCTGTCCTATCACTTCTCTCCTATTATGCCTATTTTATGCACTAGAAAATCTTTGCTGCACTGTTTAGATGATTCCTTTGTGTGCATATTGCATCTCTGCCTAGACTCAACTGATGATAGAATAATTGAAAAATGTGAGCGGAAAACACAAAGAACAGGCTGAAAGAGATGTGTAATTGCAACTGTTGCTCCTAGCAACCTTTACTTATTCAAGCAGAGAGATATTGTTTTATACATTTGAATATTTTAGTCATGGGGTCGGAATTTAGTGGCAATATAAGTGAGAAAAAATGCCAATTTGGACGCCCATGCACCTAAAAATAGCTCAACTTTGCTATCGCTAAGAAAAGAGATGATATTTTCAAGAATGAGTAATCTGTTTGTCATGTAGCAGTTCCTTTATTATGCCTACCTGACATATTTTTTTTTCACCTCTCTTCTTTGGCAGTGGCATTGTAATAGGCTTTGAAGGACTATAAAGGTACTTCCGGACCTAAAATAATGTTCATCTAAAATGACCAGGTCTTACAAACTTTTGTACACAGCGCTTGCCCTATAATAAGGGGGGGGGTGCAGTTATAGAAAATATATTACCAAATCAAAACAAAAAAGCAAACTGCTCCTCCTATTCAAGTCATCTGTATAAATTTATTGATTAAAATATTCATGACATGACATATCTTGACCTTACCTCCCCATGTGCTGTGTGCCCAGACCCTAGTTCCCTCCCCTTCTACCCCGTACCCTTCTAATGAACCCCCTCTGGGAACCCGCGGGGAGCTATGCCGCCTGTGTATTCCGCCAAGGTCCTCCCCCCTTGGTAGGGGATTGAGGGAACCCCCGTGGGAGACCTCCCCCTGTATCCAACCTCCCCTACTCCTCAATGCCAGAGATGATATTCCACCTGCTACCCCCACCCGCCGTGTCCCTAACCCCTGGTGTGCTGAAGTCCCAAGGCAAAAGTCCTGTGTTATTATGAGCCCCGAGTCATTATGTGGTGTAACTCACAGTTTGAAGTTGCAGGATACACATTCCTTGGCAGTATCCCTTGAAGGTACCCCTTCTCCTTCTGCAAGCCACTGGCAAGCCCCCTACCCGCTTGCCCTGGTCCCCTGGCAACTATCAACATCATCATTGCACATCCTCAAATCCTGTCTGCTGGGGATGGCTGGCTACACCAAGCCTTGGATAGACAACACTGAATGATCTATCCATTCAACCACCTCCACGGATCCTTGCAGTCAGGAGGATCCACATAGGTGCTGGATTCAACTTTAACCACATCTAACAGCGAGAGATTGTGCAGTCTATGATAAAGCATTCCATCGCATGGTCTGTGTCACAGGTATATCTTGGAAAAGCCCAGCCCGATACAGCTACTTGGCTCATCCCAGCTTCAACGGATTAGGTAATCACTAAGCGAACATTGCGAGTGGAAGATTTAGGTGAATTGTGTTCCACGATCTTCCAGTGTATGGCCACCCTCCAATATAAGGCGGGACATGGAATTTTGAGCTGACCATTGGACACATACAGAGCACCGCTTGCACAGACCAGCAGCAGCTGCATGAGCCTTCCAACGGCGGAAGATTCTACACCCCACCAGTGAGGTTGTCTTCAGATCATACAGCACCCCCCGCCGGGTAGAGACCAATCACCCAACAGGGGACGGTCTCCCCGCAAATTGCAGGGGTGCATGAATATATGCCTCACAGGACATTTTCAGCACCTATGGAAATATGAGCCCAAACAGGGGATAGAAATTTTGGAGAGGATTTAATTTCCCCCTACTTCCAGATATAACCCTGGTGACCACAGGAGTGTGACACCATCGGATATACTACATTTTCCACTTTGACAATGATCAAGGATCCTGGTGGACATCGGGTCCCTAAGGAGAGTTTTTTATTTCATCTTTATTCCGAGATCCAGCTAAGGAAAACAGGTAGAGACCTCTCAGGAATTCAGGTCTCCCCAATAGTACCTTCAAGGCATACTACCAAGGAATGTGTATCCTGCAACTTCAAACTATGAGTTACACCACATAATGACGAGGGGTACGGGGTAGAAGGGGAGAAGGGGAGGGAACTAGGGTCTGGGCACACAGCACATGGGGAGGTAAGGTCAAGAAATGTCACGTCATGGATATTTTTAATCAATAAATTTATACAGATGACTTGAATAGGAGGAGCAGTTTGCTTTTTTGTTTTGATTCGGTAATATATCTGTAAGTCTTCCCTGATGTTGCTTAGTTGAGCCTGCTTGGGATAAGAATCGATTAGTTGTGGATAGATTTACCCAGCTAATGACAGTTATTTTCCCTAAAGACAAGCTAATGCCTGCAACACAACCCATGCTTACCTCCATCCACAGACCTAACAGAGGCATTTTGAGCAGTTATATGATACCAACAGTTCTAACAAGGTGCAGACATTTCACAGTGTAGGTTAGCCTTTCTCAACCATTTAACTCCAGAAGAACCCTTGAAATAATTTTCAGTTCCCCCTAGACCTGATGTCCTCACAATTTAAATTGCTCCTGAATGTGACAACTGCTTCCAAGCAAACCATTGCTAAAGCCTGGAAGACTTCCAATTTATGTCTCCTCAAAACTAGGAATAGAATAACGCAATTTATGATACACAGTAAAATTGAAGCTACCCTACTTAACCATGTGTCAAAATACCTTAAAAGTTTGGCAACCTTGGGTTGATGACTTTTTGCCTCCTAATATTGACCAATCTTTGTTGCAGCCCTAATGAAGCCTTTCAGGGGACATAGACTTTCCTTTGTTTTTGGCCAGCCATGCACTACCTGGCTTATGGAAGACTTTGACCCCCCCCCCTTTTTTTCCTTCATCCCTTCTTCCCTTTCTCGTTTTATTCTTTTTTTGCTTTAACTCTTTTATTTATGTATTTTTTTGCAAATGGCTTATTATCTTGCACTCTGTGTGTGGTATCTTGGAGCTTTTAGGAGCAGCTTCTTTCCTTGTATTAAGGGGTTACTTTGAAGAAAGTGCTAAGCTCTGTAGCTTTACTTGGTGTTGCTTAATCTCTGAATGTTTGTATAACCGAATTTGTAAAAAAAAATTTCCTTTGCCAACGAAATATATTACATTGAGATTTTGAGATTGAGACTACCTGTACACTGATATGTTCTCTCAATAAAACTTTTGAACAAGAAATAACTTCAGGTCTCAGTGAACCCCAGCTAAAATGAAATAAACAGGGTTAGTAGGAAGAATGTCCCTTGCAATTGAGGCCAGTGAAAAAAAATGCTCCCTGTATAGTAGTGTTTAGAATTTTACCTTTACTGATAGCTAAAAAGTTCATTTGTGTCAAGCTGCTGGCTCTGCCAAGTGGCCTTGGACCTGGATTTATGCAGGCACCATAATTTGAGAGGTCAAACAGCTCAAGGAAGCCCTAGGACATTCAACAGACTTGAGAATGGCTGGGGTATATTGTAAAGTAATAAGAGTGGGTTTGGCGCTGCTAATAAAGTGCAATTTATAATGTGCAAAGAAATAATGTGGTGATAAACAAAGTATCACAAAAATTGGTGATATACCCTAAGCATGTGCAAAAACTGCAAATATATATGCCAATTGGTGGCAACAATAGGCAATACAGCAGAGCAAAGAACTGTGCAAATGAGCAAGTATAGTGCAAATAAATGCAAGGTAAACCACTAGTAATTAAAAAGTATCCTCCACAATTCATAAATATCAAATAATCTCTCAGTGATCATATATGTAAAAATTCATAAACCTAGATAAAAATATAAGCAGAAATAAAAACATTCCATATGTAAATGATATAAAGTCCATTGGTGCCAGTAAATGTGATTAAAGATCAATAAAATTCCATTAAACATGATAAGAAGTAAAAAAAAAGTCTCTAAAAATAAGTGAAGTTCAGTGTTGTAATATCCACACAAATGAATGGTGTACGTGTATCACTCGTGCTCCCCCTTATGTGGTTGCACTCACCAGCTAAAAAGCCCCACTCAAAGGGTAGCACGCTTTCACACTTGTAACACAGGTAATTCCATGGATGTCTCACTCCCCTTATAGGTTGAGTCACATGGATATCATGTAGGGACAATAAAAACCTCCATAGTGTGATTCCGTAATTTATTTAGTAAGTAAAAAGGTAAATATGCCCCATGGATTGAGAAAACAATGGAAAGTAATTTGAAATTCTCCCCTTTACAATTTCTCTTCCATGTGACTTCCACCTCCATCAAGGAAAACATAACCCCACATTTATTAAATGTGGCAAAATCACTAATTCCAATGTTTTGGAGACAAAACACTTGCCCAACGGTATTAGATTGGAAAAGAGAAGTGAATAAATTAATGGAAGGAGAAAGATGGATTCACATGGTTAAAAATCAACAAGAGAAGTTTAAAAATACATGGGCGATATGGGAGCAAATTGAGCCAGAGGTCAAGTAGGCCCAAAATGCAATAAACTTTGTGGAAGGCAGAGGTATTCTCCAGTAAAGACTGGAAAGGCTACACCAACCTATGCCATCCCTGTTGACTCTTCCCCACCCCTTCTTCCCTTCCGCCCTCCCCCTCTCCTTTTTTTCACGGATTCAGAGGTTGTAGCAAGGTTTGTTTTCCTAAGGTTATTGGATGCACAGGGTGAAGCATCAAGGAAGGACGCAAGTAAGGGACACCAACTGACATGAGTTGAGAAGTGGGTAAAGTGGAGAGTTTTGAGGTAGTAACACATATTAAAGGGAGTGGGTTCGGGTTGTCTTCATTGGGGGGCTTCCCCCCCTACTTTTTTTTTTCACACAGATTTGGAGGTTCTAGCACGAGTTCGTTTTCTAAGGTTACTGGGTGCAAGGGGTGAATTCTCAATGAAGGAGGCAAGTAAGGGACACCTGACACAAGTTGAGTAGAGGGTAAAGTGGAGTGCCATGAGGGAGCTACACATATTAAGGGAATGGGTTTGGTGTGCCCCTATGAGGTTTTTTTTTTTTTTCGCACATTCCTACACGCCTCCCCCTTTCACAGTGATGGGGTTATAGGTGGGCATGTTTTATAGGGCATTATTGTATTGGGTGGAACAGGAGGAATGGGGAACACAAACACATTAGGGGTTACCCCCCCCTTTTTTTTCCCTGGGCACGGGGGGGAATGTTTTAAGGTAAAGTAAGGGAAGGAGTTGACTTAGAGGTGGCTCACTGAGGGGAGTGAGGATGTGTGGAAAGAACAGGGAGAGGAAAGGGGAAGGCATGGGGGTATCCCCTTCCCCACGGGGGGGGGGATGTGGGGTGGGGTTTAATCCTTTAGAATTCTCCCTTAATTGTCCCCCCCCCCTTTTTTTTTTCTTTCCCTTCCCCTCTGTTTCCCCTGGGTATCTTGAGGGGTGGGTGATGGTGGAGAAGGGAGCTTAATATGTGTTTTAGGTATGAAAGGAATAAACCTCTGGGTGTGTCAGATGTTGAGAGTGAAGAAAAAGGAGGAAAAAAAGAGAAAAAAAGTATATTGTAAATTTGATTATGTATGTATTGTTCTTTTTTTATTTGTGGAATGGTGAAAATTTGAAAAATTCAATAAAGAGTATTATATAAAAAAAAAGGTGAATATGCACTTACATCAAGGTACAGAGTAACAAACATATAACACCATTTTTGTTTTCTATAGGAATATCTATACAGGGTTTAATGCACTGTTTCTTTAATTGCTGTTCCCACTGCTTTTTTATAAACTGCTTTTGCCATTAATCATGTTCAATTATACCACTTTGGGTTTTGTGTTCTGCGACTACTCTTCATTTACTTGTAGTTAGTGTTGAGCGAACCCGGACTGTAACGTTCGGGTCCGTACCGAACTTTCGGGTGTCCGTGGCACGGACCCGGACATTTCAAAAATCGTTCGGGTTCGGTCCGGGGTTCTGCTATTTTACTCCACGTGTTGAGAAGCTGCAGGGCAGCCAATCAACAAGTGTTTCACTGGTTTGCCCTTAGAAGCCATCACAGCCATGCCCAATAATGGCATGGCTGTGATTGGCCGGTGCATCATGTGACCCAGCCTCTTTATAAGCTGGAGTCACAGTGCTGCAGTCACATGCTCCTTGGGTTAGTGTAGGGAAAGGTAGCTGACTGTGTGAGGGACAGATTTGAGACATTTTAAGACCTGATCCTGCATCCTGAGATAGATTACTTTACTACTGCTGTATGTGCTGTTGCTCTGAGGACAGATAGCAGAAATTAGAGATTTCACATACCGCTGCTTTGAGTTGCAGATCAAGCTCTGCATAGAACAACGATCGCTACGATCGTGCTCTACGATCAGATTGTTGGGGGAATTTGAGATTTCAAATACCGCTGCTTAGAGTTGGAGATTTGCAGATTAATTTCTGTCCAACGAAACGATTGTACGTTCGTACACAAAGATCAGATTGTTGGGGGAATTTGAGATTTCAAATACCGCTGCTTAGAGTTGGAGAGGGGGTTGTTAGACTAGCATCTCGTGCTAGCATCGCTAGCAACAAGATACGTCTCGAACTAGACGTTGAGTTTCGTCGCCATACACTTTAGAGATTAAAGACGATAGACAGGAGTCTCGTTGTCGT
>BLSH010118253.1:53797-71774 GCA_018402905.1 Glandirana rugosa
TTCTACAGTTTCCCTTCGATTTAAGAACTTACCCTTTTAGATTTTGAGGAAAGTATACTTGGTGATTTAGGTAAAAATCGGGCCCCTTGTCGGGGCACACCAGTGACTACGGGTTTTTTCTTTTTTCTTTGATGTCATTAATTTATTATATCAGTAATTATTCATCGATAATTGTGTCTTAGGTACTCGGTGTGAATTAAGGTTTGACATTTAATAAACTTGACAACACATCTTCTGATGTTCATCTCAACTCGCTTGGAGACCTTCAAGCCCAAGACGACCAGGCAGGCTTGAAGCCCTGTTTCAGGCCCAGGCCCAGGCCTGCCTTGGGCTTGCTAGCGTGCCGTCCGTGCGATCGTTCGGGTTCCGTCCGGACCCGGACCCGGACTTTGTCCCGAAGTTCGGACGGACCAGCAGAACCCGAACTTCCAGAGGTTCGCTCAACTCTACTTGTAGTCTTCTACACAACAGTTCAAATAATTTACAGTTTGGAATTAAGTGTGGCTCATGGATTCTGTGTTAATAGCTACTTATTAATGACTATATTATTTAATTACTGTAGTTTCTTTTTTCTTTTTTGGGCATCAGTGACCACACGGGGCTGTTCCCCGGGCTAAAAATGGATTTAGTGGTTCATATGAAAGGAGTTTTAGATTTTCCCATTCAAGAATTTAGCTTCCCTTTGACATCTTCTGTGCTGCCATGTATTGGCATTGTTGCGGGTGTCCATGGACACCTGGCAATATCTGCGTTTAGTCCATTAACAATTATGATAATTTTGATCATGCAGCAGAGATAACTACTTTATGTGGGTGATAGTTGACACCCCACTGTCTGCATTGACATTTATATTTATTTCAGCTCTGGAGGGTTTTTTGAATCAGACTTTTTGAATCATGTTTCTTTGTATCGTATCTTCTGACATGGTATGTCGTCCATTTTAGAATGTTTTGTTTTACTTTACATGTCTAAGATATGAAAGATCTGGTTCCTTTCCCTGCAACGTGGTCAATTTCTGTGCTTTCTTACGGGAAGAGGTGTCTAGGTAATATCATACACAAGGAAATGAGTACCAATATTATTATATTATTTAATCATTTTGTTTATTAACAATAGATTATAATCTTTGTATATTATGATACTTATTGTGCAGACGCTTCATTATTCCCGTTTATAGGGAAAGGGTTTTGGTTTCTTCCTGTATTTGAATATTCTCTCTATACATTTCCAATCTTATATGCAAACTGATACCGATTTTATTGTTATAGGATCGGTGCATGTATGTGTTTTTAATTGTTACATGGGAGGTTTTAACTCTTCAATTCCTTTCCTACTGACAGACGCCACAGTGCTGCTTTTTGATGCGGTAGGTGTCTGTCAGTATAAGATTTTTTTTGCACAGGCATCAATTGTTTTATTGAATGAGGACTGATTATTTACACCTGTATGTACTTATAAATGTTTAAGCAATGCGTCCTTCAGTCAGGGTTATGACTAAGCGGACATGTAGTCCGTGAAACGTGTTAACCTACATGCCGGTCGGTATTGTTTTTTGTCTGCCATGCTTTTGATTGTACAACTATTTTGCCAATAAATTTCACATTATTCATTGCAACGGAGTGCAGTTACCTTCCCTCCTGTTTTGTCTTATAAAAAGCAGGAAGTTTGGTGCTCGTTTGTGTTCCACAGACCTGAAACCGGAAGTGAAGTAATAAAGCTCTAGCTCCATCTTACGCGTAGGCGTCACCAGAAGCAGCTGGTGTAGATTTTCAATCCTAACCAGTGGTGGCTGGTGGGTTTTTCTTCTGGGGGGGTGGCAAACAACCACCCCTCCACCGGTAACGCGTCACTGACAGCACATCCCCCCGCCGCCTCCCGGGGCGGTCGGCAGCGCAGCACTGACAGCACCCCTATCCTGCCTGCTCCTGCAAGCGGTCTGGCAGTTACCCGATTGTGTGGTGGGCTGTGGTGTCTCCTGGAGTGTGGGCAGTGGCGGCTCCAGCGTCCGCACCTACAGCGGCTTCCTCCACTGTGTGTCTTCTCTTCCGTCTAAGGTTATGGTATTAAGGCTAGGTATCCAATAGGATCGCCTGACGCTTTGGCCAATCAGGGAAACAGGTCTCACAACCTGCCTCCTTATTGGTGGGGAGGAACTAGTGTGAAAATATTGAAAATTAATTCGCTATCGTCATACAACTGTGTGGGATCGGGGCGCAGTGCTCTGTGCCCCGAGCCAACCCTTTTTGAGGCCTGTTAGAGCCTCTGGCTCTAATCACGTGCTTCAAAGGAACACTCCCCCATTGGAATCCATGCACGCCGGACACATGGATGGGGGAGCGGGGCCCATGTGCCCTCTATGAAAGGGCCACCACTGATCGTGACAATACACGGGCAACAAACAGAACATTGGGACCATGCATGGGCAATAAATGGGTAATCATGACAATACATGAGCAACAAACAGGAAATTAGGAAAATGCATGGGAAATAAGTGGGAAATCGTGACAATACAAACAGATAGTTGTGACAATCCATGCGCAACAAATAGGCAATTGTGATAATAAACGGGCAAAAGATGGGTATTGGGTAGCATAACACAAATAACAAGATGCAGGGACAATAATTGAAGCCCATTTCATCTCCTTCTTCCTCTTCCTATCTACTCCAGATCTCCAAGCTGCTTGTAGTGATTCCCTTCTCCTTCTGGTAGGCCAGAGACTGAATAACCCTATTTATTAGCCAGAGTCTCTGGGCCAAAGCCATGGAGCTCCCAGGTGTAAAGAAGAGTTGCCAGATGTAAGGAAGGGCCAAGGTCAGCTGCCTAGTGCCTACTGCTTTGACTGCTGCTAAAAAATAAAAAAGGCTGTTTTACACATAGAATGTCAAAACCAATTAAACTATATTTAAACCTTAACTGAATGACATTTAATGTAGTGGTGTATTATGTAGTTATATAACACACAGCTTACCCCTTATTTATCATTTTAGCACCTGAATTCTGCTGATCTCCTTCATCCTGTTTACAGCTGCTGCAAACTACATGCACTCCAGAAACTGTAAAATGCTGGGCATCGTTATTGGGATACATGGGATGCACTCCATTTGTCTACAAGATGGCAGTGTCCACTATTTGCCTAGCCATAGCTCTGACAACAGCGCCCAAAGCAATCCAGGAAATGTGATCTCGAATGAGAATCTTGTACACAATAAAGCTGGGTCGCAGCTACAAGGCCCACATGCACCGGAGAGGGATAATATATAAGTAAAAGCCCAGGAAGGAGTGAGTGATTTGAGAGAGGCGCAGCAACCAGGAAAGTATGTGTGGGCCGTGCTGTGCTGTCCTGGGTTGGACCAGTCTGGGTCAGGTTGCATTCAACAGGGCTGTACCAGAGCCAAGGGGTGGACTACTGTGCTGATCACTGAGGTGGATCCTCTATCTTCCAGAACCACTGCCTGAGTTACATTCACCCTGACCATTGCTGCTGCATCACCACTTAAGGGGGCCCCCACCGCACAGATGACTCACTGTCTCCTAAGCACAACAGCAGAAGGATCAGGTGAGAGGGTCTCTGACCCACACAACTACTTCAATCATCAGCCATTTCCTGTCTGCAATGCAGTCCCCCGCAGGGCTAGTACCCTCCATTGACAATGTTCCTCATTAGAAGCTAAATACTTTGCTCTCCTTTTCTACAGAGAACAACAGCTATCAATACCGGAGACAGCCATTAAAGCTACCACTTCACCAGAGTGCTGGTTTTGACTACTTCCTATGCCTTGCCCCTTGCAGCATACTATCCTAACGTAGACTCCTCCCACTCCTCTTACCACATTGCACTCTCATTTCTTTCAACATGTTTGTGCTGCTCAACTGCTTTAAAGAGGCATTCTCATTGACTGAGCATAACCTTCCATTCACCTGTTCCTGAACTTTACACCATAGAAACATTGCACCATTTTTGTGCGCCAACGCTAAAGGGCCCCAGCTAAGGCAACAGAAGATAATGTCCAAGAACTGTTCAGAGATTGTGGCCTATGTTGGGGCAGCACTGGTTTGCTGTTAGTTTGCCAAATTTTCTGGCTTAAACCTAGCCCCTGCTTAATGCTAGCCCTCCACAGTCAGGTGGGATGTAATCTCTCAGTCAGCTTGTTATGCCCTTGTTACTGCAGTGTATGTCCATTCTGAATGGTACCTGGGTTAATCGCATTGCATTTGTATTGCATTGTCTTCTCATATGCTGACCCTGAAGTACTGCTCTGTTGTGTTACCTTTTCACTTTGGCCTGCCAGTACAATCTGTTTATTTTCTTGTGTGACTCTCCAGCCAAGGTATTCAGGTGGTGTCAGCAGGAGTGAGTTTCTGCCTAGGGCCGAGAAAGGCAGAACAGAGGACCCATTACTACCAGCAGCTCCTCCAGGGGTAGCGATACAACTGTTACATGTCATTTCTCAGGGCGGGTTTCCTTGTGGCGAGAGCATGTGATGGAGTGACTGAAAGAGGCCTGAACAAAGAAGGTTACATTTCTGTGCAGAGTAGTATCTGCCCAGTGATTTTGGAAAGATTGAGTGAATACAGCCAGTGCAGGCTTCCCCCCAGCCAGTCCAAGGAGGGCGCCGGGGAGATTGTAACACTTGATATGACAGCTAGGAGTGGAGGATTTAAGGGGAACTAAGTGACACAGTCTTCCCAGATCTTTTCCTATGGACGCCACCTAAAACAGCAGTGTATAAAGCATTTCCATTACAAGTGGGCCACCCAGACTTGGGTGCCTGGAGGAGTACTGTGGACCTTAGTAGATGTTCCCCATGGTGCTGAGGACAAGAATTGTAAAGTCTTGGTGTGAAACAATCATTTAAAAAAAAAAAGCCATGTCTCTCCCCATATCAGCATTCTCCTTTTTGGCACGTGAGAACTGTATAACAGTTGACTGCGTCTTTGGACACCTTTTCCTTATCCCAGTCATAACTTTGTCGTGCAGGGATTGTAAGAGGTTGATAAAAAATCAAATCTAGGTAATTACAAATGAAAAAAATACATTTATTGATACATGTAAAACTGTATTCATGTATGTCGTTTATAGGTGTCCGGAGTTCAGCTTTAACTATTTATTGATTGGGGGCACTGTCTAGGACTGACTGTAAAGAAAGGATCATTGGCTGTTGTGACTGTTTGAAATCAGTTTTTTGGAATGTAGAGTTTTTTCTTAATAACTCAATAAAAAGATATTAGAAGACCCAAATATTTCACAAAAGTATATAGACATGCCACATGAGTAATTAGATTAAAATATGCATGCATAAGCAGATGGTTTACAGTCATAGCATTTTATGGATTTGGACAAACACGTGTGTTGGATTATTTTTAGCAATATGTTCTCTCTGACATACATTAACATCCTTTCTCTGTGTAGATCCTTTGAGCTCCGTGTAAATTTAATATAAGCTATATCTTCAATAGTGGTTTGGAATCTAATAATAGTAATGATTTAGGACTCTGAATCTGTTCTTTGGTATGTTTCAAAAATGTAATTGTATTATTTAAAGTAGTTTTAAAAATAGGAGATACGGGAAGATAAATATTTTTTTTCTCTACCATCTGTAGTTTTTTCTATTCAGGTCTATGACATTGTGAAGAAAAAACTCACACAAGTGAGAGATACTGTATAGCGGATGCCATTGCTGATCTAATTCTAGTGACAGTTGAATGGATGTCATATTGATCCTTAGAATTTAAAAGTTTTCTATGTCACTGGCCTAGGTCAGGAAAGTCAGCCTCTCGCTTATGCAACCACTCAAACATTGCAAGTTAATAAGTGCATGAATGCACATTTGCAAAACTGTGGGGTTGACTTTCTAAGACTGGGGAGTGCAAAATCTGGTGCAGCTGTGCATGGCAACCAGTCAGCTTCTAATTTCAGCTTGTTTAATTAAAGTTAAATTAAAGTGTTACTAAACTCAGGACTCTGCATTCTCTATAGCTGGTCTCCCACAGTAAACACAAATAGAAAAGCAATAATTTTAGTAAATATAAAGTGCTAAATGCACTATCCTAAACTGGCCATACACTGCAGTTAAAAATAAAAGGGTTGGGGTGCTTAATCACTTTAATACAGGGCACTTTCACCTAGGGTTGCCACATCATCCCTTTAATCCAGGACACCTATTAGTTGCACAGGTTCTGTGGCTGATTAAGGTGGTAATTAAACTCACTTGGTGCCTCATCTGCATTAAATTAGCCTCAGAACAACCTGTGTTATTCATATGTGTCCTGGATTAAAGGGATGATGTGGCAACCCTACTTTCACCCCCTTCCTGCCCAGGAAAATTTTCAGCTTTTAGCGCTGTCGCACTTTGAATGACAATTGGGCGGTCATGCAAGACTGTACCCAAACTACATTTTTATCATTTTTTTTCACACAAAGAGAGCTGTATTTTAGTGGTATTTAATCACCACTGGGTTTTTTATTTTTTGCTAAACAAACAAAAAAAAAAAAACATTTTGGAAAAAAAATGTTTTTCATAGAAATTTAGACATTTTTCAAATAAGTAATTTTACATCTTCACTGATGTGTGCTGATGAGGCTCCACAGATGGGCACCGATAGGCTGCAGTGATGGGCACTGATGAGTATTGATAGATGGCACTGATGGGCACTGATAGGCGGAACTGATAGACGGCACTGATAGGCTGCAATTATGGGCACTAATTAGCACTGATTGGGTGGTACTGAGTATCAGGGCACTGATGATCAGTGCCCTGATTATCATTTTTAACAATGAGCTGACAGGCTCTCCTTTCCTCCCACAGACCCAACGTGGGAGGAAAGGACTGCTGATAACCAGCAAGTTTGTTTACTTGATTGGCTCCTTACCCTCATCTGTGGTCAGCTGTTTCCAAAGGACACAGCAGTCACAGAGCGTACCCAATGCACTGCAGGAGGCGCGCAGGGGTCAGGGTTCTGGGAGGATATCTATTGACACCCTATAAGAACTGGACGACCGCGCTGTAGCTGACACTTCTACCTTGTACAGGAGAGGATATCATGTCACCTGTGCCCAGTCTTGCCATGAAGATTTAATCCAGCTCTGAGTAATCCCCTTATCTTTTTTCAGTAAGAGAAAGACTGACTAAGGGAGAAATAGGAGACGTTTCATCCCCATGCCATGTGAGTGACAGGTAATTTGCTCTCCTGCACAGAGCAGAGAAGGCTTCATCCCTCCCCCTCCAGCTGTCCCAGGGTATGCTTAAGTCATGTGGTGTCTTCCTTGAGTTTTCACTAGATGTTTCTCAAAACTCAGGAAAAGCCAAGGTAAGACAGTGTAGAGGTGGTTGGTGAATCTTGTGACATCACAACTCCACCTACCGAGCTCCAGCAAAGAGAGCCACCCACTGATTCCAGTGTTTTGCAAGACTGCTACTGCTGAAAGGGGTGACATTTGCAAAGTAGGATTACATGCAGGAGGTTTTCATGTATATATACATTAATACTGTGCCATTCGTTTATACTGGGTGAGTAGTGGGTTTACATCCACTTTAAAGTGATCAACTTTTATTCATTTATGTAAAAACTTTGTCTCAAAAGAAACAAAAACTGTGTGCTGTGCTTACAAAGTATTAGGTAGATTTTGGCTTCAATATCTTAGTGTTTCTAAATCTGCTAGTCCATCTAATACTCTGCCCAAAGGTGTCCATGTGCTCCTTTCTGGGGTGGAGTCACTCTGAGGCTTGATTCATATCTATGCATTTTTAGTGCTTTTTGCATTTTGCAAATTTGCACTACAGCCCATTTAACATGATTTCCTATGAAACATGTTCTGTAGTGAAAATCTGCAAAATGCAAAAAGCACTAAAAATACATAGATGTGAATCAGGCCTAATACAGGAGGTGTGTTACTGGCCAGATTGCCAGGTGAAAACAGAGGGGGAAAAGCCTAAAAAAAGAAAACAAATGCAACCACCACATCTAATGATTGCTAAACTGCAAATATATTACATTTTTGGTTTTGGTTTAATACCGCTTCAAAACAGTTTTACAACGTAAATAAAAAAAAAAAACACAAGTAATAATCTGGACACCCCATTCTGTGCAGCTCAGACAGAAACAGTGTATAACATCTGTGGGTAGGCTGTTTAAATATTCAAACTGGGGAAATGATAAACATTTAAAAAGAACTCATAAATGATTTGTATTCCATATAGAAAAATCTAACTTACATCTGCTGGATTTAGGCTTTCGTGACCATCTGATCTTGTTACCAAGTATAAAACAAGGAACTTATATAATATTCATTTAATAGGATGAGGACTGAAAAAAAGAGCCCAAAGAGAAGCAAAAATCTATGGAATCTGTTTATACTTGAATCATAAGTTCCTCGGGGAGCAGATGGCTAGCGATCGGTTGGGTTTTATTTTATTTTACTTTTTCCGAAACAAAGTATATAACCACATCAAGTGAAACTTCACATGTCTGGCACAGAGCTTAAAAGAAAACCTTTGTGTATTTTTAGAGAGAATGCATTCTGAGTTATCGGGCTGATATTTACCTAGAATTATTTTTTTTTATATGACTATCCAAGGAACCTGTGCTTCTGCCAAGTAGAGTAAAGCGACAGTTACATTTGAAAACCTTTGCCTCAAGATGTTATTATTATTTTTGGACTAACAATTAGGCACATGATTTTTGGAGCACAGACTTTCAGTGGCAGTGAAATGTTCACAAAACACCCAATTAAAAAGTCATTAGACCAACAAAGTCATTTTACAGTTAACAAATGTTTAGTACCAAATTACCAGTTTCTTTGTTCTGAAATATGTTTATTTAGCATTTAAAATCAGTATAAGTACAATAAAAGTGAGTAGAGTTTGTTCAACAATGTCCAAGAATAATAATCAGGTGATACAGGTATATGAATACCATAAGATGCAAGAGAAATAAGCAATACAATGTACAAAATATGTAAAGCATCCCTGCAAAGTCGTAGTGTTAAGTTTCTTGCATGGAACATGGAGAGAAAACTTACACATAAGTTGGATGACTCTCATCAAAAGAGTAATACATAGGAAAAAACTATAACCCAAAAAAAACCCCAGTGTTAATGAGGCTGGAGTTCTAACCATAGTTATAGGCCCAGTGACAACATACAAGAAGACAATAAAGTGAGGATGGAAGATTTAGAGATAATGGGCCTTCTATAATAGCTTAGATTCATGGGAATAAAGAGGTCCACTGGTCTAAAGGGTAATCCGGCAGAATGAATCATGAGTTTCCAGGGGGATGGATTTTCAAGTTGGCCAGGGATTTTGGTTGGACCTGGTTTGGGTTCCACTCTGTGCACAGGAAAGAGTGCATTAAAGACATAATTTCTGTAGAAGAAAAGACATGTTCAATGTAGGAATGCCACCTAGTAAAAATGTGTCCGTATGGGAATAATTTTGCATTTTAGTATCCAGCTTCTCCCGATAAAGGATTATAGTCAGGTCTTTCTTAACTGTGGTAATTGTAGGTGGGGAAGAGGATGTCCACACCTTTAGTATGCGCTTGCAGGCTGCCAAAAAGCATAGGGTGCACCCATTGGGGAACAGCATTACCTCAATCTCCTGAGCATGTATATCCGGGAACATCACAGTTAAACAATAATAGGAGAGGTGTCTTGGGAAGGATATGTCCAGTAATGCTGTAAATAAAGGAGATAACTAGGTCCTGAGAAGGCTGAAATTGGGGAGCACAGCCAAAATCGATGGAAAAGTTAGGGTTTGGAAGTCCCGCACTGAACATTACTGTAAGTATTTGATTCAATTTTCCATTTTCTTAGTTTTGGACAGAATGGAGATAGATTAGAACACCTGTCCATTTTTATTGCTCTCTGTGTCCCCATTAGGGAGATCCACTTTTTCTATTTCATTATTATTGTGTCAGGAACCATGAATCAGACAAAGACAGAAGTGCAGTAAAATCACACTTTTTAATAAAAAAGGTAAAATGTTATAAACAGAGTAAACGTGGTCAAAACATAGCCAGGGTTCGGTAACCAGAGCAGATAGTCAGAGCAAGTCAGTAAACAGGAGTCCAGAGATTTATATTTATATAGCAGCAGAGCTGGCTTAACGAGGCAGGATATGGTCATCAGGTGAGACAGAGTTAAAGCTGAGACTGGCAATTAACCCTCAGCTGAGCAGCTTGCTCTGAGAAGGGAGAGTTGAGCTCAGCCCTGACATATTGAAAGTGAAAGTAAAAGTAAAAGAAAATCTTGAAATTTTGGGTTGTCATCTTGCCCAAAGCACCTTGTCCCCATGTTGATAGGGACACGGGTCTCTTCCCCACAACCCTGGGCTGTGGTTGTGGGGGTCTGTGAGTGGGGGGCCTATGGGAACCTGGAAGCCCCCTCTAACAAGGGGGACCCCGGATCCTGCCCCCCCTATGTGAATGAGCAAACATACCACCAAAGCAGTAAAGGAGTGGCTCAAGAAGAAACACATTAAGGTCACGGAGTGGCCTAGCCTGTCTCCAGACCTTAATCCTATAGAAAATTTATGGAGGTAGCTGAAACTTTAAGTTGCCAAGCGGCAGCCAAGAAACCTTAAAGATTTAGAGAAGATCTGTAAAGAAGAGCGGACCAAAATCCCTCCTGAGATGTGTGCAAACATGGTTACTAACTACAAGAAACGTCTTACCTCTGTGCTTGCCAACAAGGGTTTCTCCACCAAGTACTAAGTCATGTTTTGCTTGGGGATCAAATACTTATTTTACTCAGTGAACTGCAACTTAATTTAAAACATTTATATCATATGTTTTGTTTTTTGATTTTTGGTTGATATTCTGTCTCTATCATTTAAAATATACCTATGATAAAAATTATAGACCCTTTGTTTCTTTGTAAGTGGGCAAATTTACAAATTCTGCAGGGGATCAAATAATTATTTTCCCCACTGTATAGGCTGCCTTATGCAGCTTTAGGCGGATGCATCTGCATAAACAAACAGTCCATTCACACTGTACGGCCCACAGCACCCATAGGAATGAGGCCTATACAAGGACATTCATAGCGGGTTTGCCATTTAGCATTTTAATGAAATCTGCAGATTTAAAAATATTGAAAACAACTTTTGAAATGGCATCAACATATTAAAGTTTATATATTTTAGTGATAGAGTTTACAGCGGAAGGAATTCCAGGAAGAACTCATTGAATCTAAGCTTCAAAGCCAAGTTAAATTTTTCATACTGCATGCCCCATCAACCTCTACCTAAAACAAATCTGATAGTTTTGAATGGCAACTGAAATGTCTGTTTTTAATGCATGCCCCTTACTGCTTCCTTCTTCCCATGAAAATAAATTCATGCTACAATTCAAATGTTAACATTTTTATAGTTTGCCCTGTTTCTGGATCTTTAATTTCAAAACACACCTCAACCTCTCTTGCTCAGCATTGTATTTCCATGTTAATATTGCTGCCTAGGCACTGAAGCTTGGCTTTGCAGTTTGGGAGCCCTCATTATGCAGAAAGTCAGCACCTCAATTGTTACAGAAGACAGAAATAGTCAAGCATGCATACCATATTTTTTTACTTTACTATAGAAGGTACTAACAGAATAGGCATTAAGGATGATAGAAATACACGGAGCAATGTTAACAGTAAACAATGTGAAGCCAAAATAAGAAATATGAAAGTAAGCTGTGCCATGATTATTAAAAATGAATGAAAAGGAAGCAAAGATAGCCTTTCTACAGAAAGGGAAGGTGCAGATAATGGGAAGAATAGGTTTACCACCTTTATGATGCATACCCTGCAGTCTACATATCTGTTCAACAATTTAAAAATATTTCTGTAATGTAGCACTCCAAGTAAAATATATAATTTTGACAAAATAGCTTTTTATACATGCCAGTGTAAGCATTTTTTTAATGTATTTAGGAAAAAGATCTACACTTTTGATTGCAGAAAGCAATCAAGTTAGGCCCAGAATACAAGAAGAGAAACATAGACGCAAGGCCTACATGACTGGGTTAAAAGGGGGGTTGGCGTTGGAAAACTAAAAGCAAATATGGTCAGGGGACAGTGAGGATCGGGAGGAGATTAAAGGGGTGGTTACAGGATGGTCTCTGGAGAGTCTTCAAAATGGAAGATAGCTGGCATAGGGAAATCTTCCCACCTTCCTTCCCACTTAAGTTAATTTGATAGATATTGTGTTTATGCAGTGGACTGTTTCTGTTTATGTATAATCATAGCAGCTGCTGGGGTTCAAGGTCATTGAAAGGTGGTGATTATGGTAAAATATAAATTGGTAGGGACCCATCTTAAGTATGGTTCTCCTTATTTTGTATGATTCAGTGACAGTACACTAAGAGTTGTTCATGGTAGAATCTGTGATTATTTGTGCAGTTGTCTCTGGTGTTGTGCAGCTGGATGCCTACTTTGGGTAGGTACTCAGTTTAGTAGAAATGCCTACAAAGACCTTGGGGCTCCATTCATGGATGTTTGGATGTTACTTTGGTATTTATATGTAGTGCTCACCCCCGAAAGGGCCCGCTGCTGTGGTCCCAAGGTTCTTTCCCCAGTTAGTTACTAGCAACCAGGTACACAGTCTCAGTCACTCTTCTGGCTCATAAATAGTCTAGGGGTTGGCTTTTAAAATGTATTGCTGATTAACTTGGATAGGGAATAGGGAGCTGAATGAACACTAAGCGGTAGATTGAGGATACACTGTCCCACTACTTCTCAGAGCAGCTCCTCCAGCAGTAGCCCAGAAATTGGACAGTACTGGGACACTTTTAGTAATAATCCAGGCCAGGCAAGCTCTAGAATTAGTAGGTTAGAGATATCAGCAGCAACAATCACTAGAATCCCTTTGTTCAGGTCTGTACTCACAGTTCCCTGGAGTTGTCTTCCACCCAGCATCCATAGGTCTGTACACAAAATGTCCTTGGAGCTCTCTGCCACCCAGCCTCTGCAGGTAGATCCTCTGTGACAGAGCCAAAAAAAGATTCTTACTGAAGTCTCTTGAGCAGGCTCAAAGATTCACAAGAAATAGGCCTGCCAGCTCTGCCACAGCCGGGACCTTAAGGAACACATGCAGAACTTCTTCTGAATTGACCAGCCTCAGATGATACACAGGGATGAAACAAATCACCCTACATACATTTTACATGTATATCTGCTGTCTTCATCTTTATATACTGTTTAGAAAGTGCACATCATGTTAGAATTTTCACTTCCTCTTTCAGCAGTAGCAGTGTAGTGTAGGATTACACTGGGAGACAGCTGATTGGAGGAAAGGCACACTCCCACCACATAGGCAGAGACTTTCAGAGCTGTCCTGTGAATAGAGCATCTTTCTGCTTATCTATTTATAGCACCTACCCTGACACAGAATTATGGCTGGTTTTATCACAGTTGACAGAGAGCTTGTCAAAAGTTATCATGCTAATAATAGAAGAACGGAGCAGGAGAAAGCCACGGGACTTTGTGCTTTGAAGAGAGATAAGAAAACACTGCAGATACAGTATCTCACAAAAGTGAGTACACCCCTCACATTTTTGTACCATTAGGTGCCATAAAACTCCAATTTGGGGGTCTTGTGTGAGTTATTTAGGTATTGATGAGTGGTGGAGTGGTGGCCAGACAGAATGAGAGGCAAAGTTCTCTTTAACACCCTAGTCATGTCTTAGAAAACATCTTGTTTCTGTGGGGTACCCTGAGTAAACTAGCCATTACACTATTAGCAATTCCACTCAACAGTAAACCCTTCCCTATCAATAAGCTCTCGAAAGTCAGTTGCAAACTATAACTTTCCAAGTGCAGCTCCCAATGACAAAATAGAAAGAAGAAATGGACTAGTGAATTCCAAAGCAGATATCACATAAGTGATATGTAATAAGTGATATAGGTATTCTGCTGCCATGAGCATTGTGGGTGATGCAAGTCATTAAAATTAGAGTCTATTGTTTTAATACAGATGTTGTTAAAACAGCTGCTACACTGACACCATGGATGAAGTATAGGCATGTACAGTACATATCAACAGATGTCTTCATCCAGAGGAAGATCTGATCAAATGTCTAAAGGTGGCCATACACATAACAATATAATTGCATAAATGTATGTGAATCCAGCGCTGTCTAATAAAAATTTCCAGTGCTAAGCTATACATTGTAGTTGATTTACTAAAGCTGGAGAGTGCAAACAACGATGCAACTGTGCATGCTAGCCAATCAGCTTATAACCTCAGCTTGTTCAACCAAGCTTTGACAATAAAACCTTGAAGCTGAAATTTTGCACTTTCAAGCTTTAGTAAATCAACCCCATTATGTCTATATTATCGCATATTGCACTGATACATACACAGCAGTGCGGGGGCACTAATATTTAAATACAATTGCATAATTCTTGCATAATTCTCTACAGATAAGAATCTGTGATTATCTTAAGGAGATATGTTTTATAATCAGCTGATCCCAATGTAAACCAATCAATTATATCAAATTTAGTCCATCTGGTTGTGGCGGAAAAAACAATTGTATTAATAATCTATGCAAACATTTTTACATTTTCTTCACTGTGTTGTAAATTTTCAGCCAAAAAAAATGAATAGGATAGCCTATGAAATCTATGCGTTTAATGCAGTGTTTCTCAAACTTTGTTGTCTTACGGCGCACCAAAAAGATCTAAAATTTTTCATGGCACACCTGAAAAGATTTAACATTTTTTGTGGTGAAGAACTTATTTATTTTTACATATACAGTATCTCACGTGAGTACAGCCCTCACATTTTTGTAAATATTTTATTCTATCTTTTCATGTGACAACACTGAAGAAATTACACTTTGCTACAATGTAAAGTAGTGAGTGCACAGCTTGTATAACAATTTGCTGTCCCCTCAAAATAACTCAACACATAGCCATTAATGTCTAAACCACTGGCAACAAAAGTGAGTACACCCCTAAGTGAAAATGTCCAAATTGGGCCCGAAGTGTCAATATTTTGTGTGGCAACCATTGTTTTCCAGCACTACCATCTTCTACCTACCCTCTAGGGCATGGAGTTCACCAGAGCTTCACAGGTTGCCACTTGCCTCCACAAATGCCTCGGCCTTCTGGGACTCCCTCTCCTGATTGGCTGAGACACAGCAGTGACACCATTGGCTCCTGCTGCCGTCAATCAAACTAAGTTAGCCAATGAGGAGAGAGAGGGGGTGGGGCTGAACCACAGCTCCGTATCTGAATTAATACACAGAGATGCGGCTTGGCTCGGGTGCCCCCATAGCAAGCTGCTTGCTGTGGGGGCACTCAACAGGAGGGAGGGCCAGGAGCTCAAGCCAGAAACCTGAGAAAAGGAGGACCCATGCTGCTCTGTGCAAAACCATTCCACAGAGCAGGTGTGCATAACATGTTTGTTATTTTAATAGAAAAAAAATGACTTTACAATCACTTTAAGCTTATCGTTATCACATATATATCTAAAAGTCATTAAAGAGTCTATAGCTCTCCATTTTATTTGTGCAGGATCTGCTCTTACAATCTCCTTCTCACATTTTAAGTCCTTTGCCAAGAGGTAACTGGAATCAATTTCTTCATATTGATTATTTTCATGGGCTGTGAAGGACATAACCGCAGCAATACAAACAATATGTCATCACAATTTACTAGAAACTTTTGCCTGGTATGCAGCTGTTACCCCTGCTGCAGGTTCATGCATATAAAATCATTACCCTTGTGACATCCAGAAATAAGGTACACAATCAAATGTAAATATGAATAGCTCTGACTATACCCCAGTTGTGAAAATAGCAGATTTAGTACCTTTTTATACTGCAGCCTGTTCACGAAGATAACTGCATTTACTGGTGGCACTTTAACCATAAATCTGCTGCTTTTCCAATGGTACATTCTGCTAATATTACTAAACCACATATATTTGATGATATCAATAACAAATGCAAGGCCAGAGATGGAGTCAAGAAGAATGGGCCCTAGGCAAGGTTGCAACTTTGACCCTTCCATCCCTTCAGCTAACATTGGTAAGAATTGCACTGTACTGGTATGGTCCTATAAGGCATTACCTGCCTACAATTACATCCTCCCAAACTGACAGGTGCACAGATTTGACTAATTGCACATTTGTTTCTGGTTTTCTGCGGGAGCATGAAGGTTGTAGCTGGGCCCCCTTAACATCCATGGGGCCCTAGCTTCCTGCCTAGATTGCCCTGTGGATTATCCATTTCTTTGCATAGCTATCACTTGGAGAGTCGGGCAATCTTTCCCTCTTACTTCCTGAATCAACCCAAGACTGGCACCACACAACAAATACCTGCTGATGTAACCAGTCCTGTAGAAGACATTTTTTGTACACAAGAACATTTTTGCACGCACACGCCAAAACCAAAACAAGTCAGATAAGGATCATTACAGTTATTTCTAGGATGGATAAATCGCAGTCTGCTCATCTATGTCCAGCTTTTGGCCACCTGGGATCCTTTTTGGAAGACTTCTCCTTATTGTTGTCCCTAATACACAACTGGAAGTAGAGTGAAGCGAGATTGAATCCAACCTTCAACTGTTGTCACTAGAACAGGTGAACCCGATTTTTATTCACTTCCTGCTTAGCTGATTACTGTAAAATTTAACAGTTAATGATACGGTAAATCAAAATTCCAAATTGTGCCACATCCTGATTAACAGAGAATAGTTGCAAACCCCTTGGGTGGACTTTAAAGGCACATAAACATGTATTATAATAAGAGTCCCCTTTTTGTTGAAAAATATTAAAAAATATATGGAATGTGCAAATTTAAACATATACATCAAAACCGGAATATGAAAGGTTTGATATTCCTCCACCCGACACGTTTCAGAGTGTGAGTTTCTCTTTCTTCAGGTGTGTTTGGAGGTTGATCATACGTCTATACTGTAAATAACAAACATCAATAATCATCAAAGATTCATCATCCAAACAAAAACATGATTTTCTTGGAAACATATGTTAAATCAATGTTGTATTGGTTTCATCAACTTACACAAATTCCTAGGATGTAGTTATTGACAGTCGAGTGATACATCTGCTATGACACCCGGTCTACTCTGGTGGGGGATTTTGTTTTGTGCTCAATTGGTCACCCCTGTTTGAGCGCCGAGCTCTCTTCCAACAGGTAATCTACCGTAGTGATCAACTATTAATATGTGATGTGCCCAATATCACAATCTGTGTTATATGCTAACCAATCAGAGTTTGTTCTAGTTCACTGAATCTTTTGTTTTTTTTCTCTTTTCCCCTTCCTACAAAGGGCCTGCTGTTTTAACCCGAAACATATATTGGGTACCGAATACCATCTTCGGACAACGGCAAATTATCCACCAGCTCTTTTTTGAGATTTTGTATTTAGGTTTAATTTTTCTGTGGTGAAGTTCATGTCTGTTATTTATGTTTTTTATGATTTGGTTTATTTGTATCTACAGTACACTGTCTTGTGTGTGGATCATACATGTATATGAAGTCTCATCTGTTCTTTGACGAATAAAGCGAATTAAATTTTAAGGTGGTTTGGTGTACCTATTTAAAGTCCCACAAAGGGGGTTCATCTTATGGTACTAAGTTAGAGGGATGAGGTAACCACCACTGTCTATATACCTCCAGTCTGCATGGTTTATTATTTAGTTACCTATATAGACAACACCAACATATATGCAAAAAAGACTAGAACCACTCCCATTCATTAATCACTGCAATTAACTATATACGAGAATCACCGTTGTATAGAGACTCTGTGGGGGTGAAAAAAAAAAACGTTTTTGCACAGATTAAAATGTGTTTGAACATGAACACAAAAAACGTGAAAAAACAATGACAATGGTCATCATTAGAGTTGAGTGAACACCTGGACGTTCGGGTTCTGCGGGTCCGTCCGAACTTTGGGAAAAAGTCCGGGTTCGGCACCCGAACGTTGCCCGAACGTTATCCCGGACCCAGAACCCCATTGAAGTCT
>BLSH010118253.1:80523-92999 GCA_018402905.1 Glandirana rugosa
AAGACTACTCCTCCGTACCCGAAAGACGCCACTTGACCTCCGACTCGCCGCAGAGACCGCGACAAGAAAGCCACAACTGCCTCCTGGTCACTCAACCTCAAGGACATTCTCTCTGACATCTAGAAGGACTCTAAACGTCCATACAAACGCTGGAAACATACATTTGAAGTCTCTCTTTCCCTTTGGGGTTCACATCCCTTACACTAAGAGGTCATTCTAAACCTCAACACCGAAGTACCGGGACGCAAACCGTTATCACCAACCTCTGTTCAGACGTTTTTGAACTATAAACGAGATATTATTCTCAAGCTGCACTACTATCGCACCAAGGACCAAATCATGCAGACAGCCCGCCTCAAGGGGGCACTGCGGTTCCAGGGTCATGAATATCAAGTTTTTGCAGACTTGTCTCCAACCACTATTGCCAAACGCAGGGCCATGAAGCCACAACTCCAAATCTTACTGGAGAATCACATTCCCTACACTTGGGGTTTCCCTTTCTCTCTGAAGTTTACATACAAAGGTCGCAAACATACCTGCAAATCTCAGGAAGATCTACAGTCTCTCTTACAGGAACTCCAACTCACTGGTCCTCCGTCAACACCGAAAGAACAGCGCCAGAGACGCCGCTCAGCCTCCAGTTCACCGCAGAAAGCCCATGCCTCCTCATCAGAAGCAGACGATCGCATTCTCCATAAACGCACCAGACGCTCCTCTCCTGCAACTGCACCTCCCGATGACATGGATTGAGGACTGAGGTAATATTTCAATAATTTCTGCACCTCACACCAGAAGGACTCCTCATCTTGGCTACTTCATAACCAGGAAGAGGACTCTCACTCACCAACTGCCTCCTACTACTCAATCACAACTCCTACCCCAGGCCTGGAACTCCAGCAACATTTGTTTACCACCCTCACTTGAGGAGACCCCTTCGCAAGGCCTGACATAGGCCAAGTACCCCTCCCTTGCTCCTGCATCTTTCCACAAGGACTATCTTTAGCCCCCTGGATGATATTTTTTGGATAGACTGGATTTCCCCATTCCTATCCCTCAGAAGAACACTCTCCAACCCCCAACGGGGGGCAGACTTCTCACCCGATCCTACCCCCCCTTTATTTGCCTGGAACCCCCGGAGCTACTATCCACAGACTCGAAGGCTGCCCCCTTCAACAGCTCCCACTTTGGCTGTGGACATATCAGCGCGGGACGGAGTATCTCCAAACTGCACTCTGGTCAGGGGCATTCACCCCAAAGACGTTAGTTGAATGTTCCAGACTAACGTTCTGCTTTAGCTCTTGATCTTCTCCTCGAGAGTCTGACCCCAGGGCACATCTATTCTGGAACTCCTGCCCATGCTTTCTGTTGGAAGCTCACGCCTACCCTGATCCCCACGTTCTCCCTATTATGTCCAGCAGTTAATGTTATTGCTCTGTTATTGAATTGCTACTCTTACGTTTAACTATTGTATTACCTGCTATGTATCCCCCTAATACTACCCCACATGGGGTCTGCTTCCCCTCAGTATTTTTCTGTCCTCGACCCACACCACCCACCTAACCCGACCTCTTCAGGTCTGGACTCCAGACTCACCTCCCCTCACCCCATCCCCCCCTTTTTGGTCCACATACTTCAGCATCCCTCTCTCTTCCTCCCCTGACCTAATCTTCTCATACACCAATGCTGTAGACTCCTCCCAGCCTACATTTAGCCATCAAGGCCACAATCTCCCCCTCGGACTGTCACTGCCGCCTCCACCTTTGCTCACGGGGTACCCATGGGGCTCCCCCTGAGCAAACCTCCCCACCAAGTTGGAGGTCTCCTACCTCCCGGTGGGACTTTTGTCTCGCTCACTCACGCATCTTACACTGACCCCTCAGGTTTGATGCTTCCCCTCACCCCACCCCACTTCTCTGCCCTCCATTTCTCTTTATCTGTCTTCCCCCCTGGCTCTCCTTCCTCTATTCCTTTTCCTGGGGAGGTCCGGTCACCTCCACCTACACCATTTGCAAATCCACACCCTCAACTCCACCATGGCCCCCTTGAACATCCTGACATTGAATGTTCAGGGCCTAAATATACCTCAGAAACGAGTCAAAGCCTTCAGGACTTTTGCTTCGCTTAATGCCCATGTAGTGTGCCTGCAAGAGACCCATTTCTCCCAAAATTCAGCCCCTAAGTTTTTCCACAACTCCTATCCCCAAATCTTTACTGCCTCCGCGTCCGCTAAGCAGAGGGGAGTCATGATTGGGGTTCACAGATCCGCTCCTTTCACACTCAATAAAGAAATCAAAGATCCTGAAGGGAGATACCTAATTATCACGGGCACTTTACTTGAAGAAACCGTAACCATAGTGTCCTACTACGCTCCCAACCAAAATCCCAATGCATTCCTTGCGCACCTCTTCTCGGTAATTGATCACCATAAACAAGGCACCTTATTAATCGGGGGAGACTCCAACCAAGTAATTTATCCATTCCTAGACAAATCCCCTCTCTCCCAAACACCTCCTCCTTCTAAACTCTCCTTCAAGCTTTTGCTCCACAGACATTCCCTTATTGACTCCTGGCGGGAAATAAACCCCACCAAGAAACAGTTCTCCTTCTATTCACATCCCCACAAGGTCTCGTCCCGTATTGACCACATACCCCTCACAGTGGGCACCACCCCAGCAATTCTAGATTCCAATATCCTCCCTATCGCTTGGTCGGACCACTGCGCAGTCCTGACTTCTTTGGAATCCCTCATTCCTAAACAAACGGACCACTCTTGGAGCCTAAACGACTCCATCCTCACGCATCCCTCTCACAAAATTGACATAGAGACAGCCCTTAAGAACTTTCTCCAGGAGAACAACACTGATGATATCTCACCTCTCACCCTGTGGGAAGCTCATAAACCGGTAATACGGGGAGCTCTGATCAGTAAAGCCACCCAGACGTGACCTCCATAAACTACTGGACAGCCAATTCCTTAACGCCCACAATGAATTCCTGGCTAATCCCTCTGACCCCAACAGACAAGCACTTGACAAGGCCCAACTAGAACTTGATCTCTTTCTCACTGAGTCCGCTGACAAGGTCCTACGTCGGCAGCAACATAAATTTTTTACTAAGAGCAATAAGCCGGATACTTTTCTGGCCCTTTCCCTTCGCAATCTAGACCGTCCCCGCAAACCAATCCGACTTAAAACCTCCAAGGACACCTACACGAGCAACCCTGCCAAAATTGTAGCCCAATTCCGCAGACACCTAGCAGCCCTGTACGAGGCAGATCCCTCCTTTAACTCCTCCCGGGCCGAATCCCTGCTTTCTAGTATCTCCCTTCCCACCCTCACTTCCTCTGAGAGAGACTCCTTAGAGGAGCCATTCTCGCTTCAGGAAGTGCTCTCGGCCATCAAATCATTGAAAAATAACAAGAAACCAGGACCAGATGGCTTTACAGCCGCTTATTACAAACATTTTGCTCACATCTTAGCTCCTATCCTAGCTAACGCCCTTAACGCGGTCCGGTCCGGGTCTCTATTTCGCCCTGAGTCTCTTGCGGCTGTTGTCTCCATGCTTCCCAAACCTTCCTCTGATGACTCCTCCTGGGCCAATTATCGCCCTATCTCACTTCTCAACCAGGACATCAAACTCATGTCCAAAATTCTTGCCTCCCGCCTTAACAAGCTAATAGGCTCTCTTATTCATAAAGACCAGGTGGGATTTATACCTGCTAGGCAAGCGGGAGACAACATTCGTAGAGTGACACTCCTAACCCACATAGCCCGTACCCGTAATATCCCCACTTGCTTATTATCCTTGGACATCAGAAAGGCCTTCAATACCCTGTCATGGCCATACTTAACCCTAGTACTGAGAAAGTGGGGATTCGGCCCACATTTCCAGACTTGGATCACTTCCCTTTACTCCTCCCCGTCGGCCAGTGTAAAATATGCAGGCTTCAAATCTGACCCCTTTCCGATCCGTAGAGGCACCCGGCAGAGATGCCCCTTATCCCCCCTCCTCTTTGCCCTAGCTATTGAGCCTCTAGCTCAGCTAATTAGATCAAATCCTAATATTAAGGGAATAGAGGTGGGAGGTCACCACCACAAACTTTGCCTCTTTGCGGACGATGTCCTCCTATTCCTCACCTCCCCTCTAATCTCATCTCCTAACCTGCTCCAGTCCTTATCTGACTTTGCGGCAGTTTCTGGATTGAAAGTTAACCCTGAGAAATCTAAGATATTAAACGTCTCCCTTGACCCCAACGAACAGTCGCACTTACAGCAAATCCTCCCTTTCACTTGGGTCACGGATAGCCTCCCGTACCTCGGGATTCATCTCCCCCCCAATCCCTCGGACATATACGCTACGAATTACCCCCCCATGCTATCTCATCTTACACGCTTGATGGCGAGTTGGTCAAAGCTCCCCCTCGCTTGGCTTGGTCGAATCGCCGCAGTCAAGATGTCCATTTTGCCCAAAATGCTCTACCTCTTTAGAGTTCTCCCAGTCGAGGTTCCCCCTCACTACCTAAGAATCTTACAGCGGAGGACCCTACAATATATTTGGGGCAAGTCGCGACCCCGCGTATCCAGACGCACCCTGTTCTCTCCTAAAACAAAAGGTGGTCTGGGGGTACCTCATTTTACCAAATATTTTCAAGCAGCACAGTTAGCCCCCCTGCCCAAATGGCACGCCATTCATGAGACACCTCTGTGGGTATCACTCGAGGCTGTGGGGTGCGACCCCCTGTCCATAGCCAACTTCCTCTGCCTCTCCCCGAAAGATCGGGGTCCCACCCACAACCCTGTAACCGCTCATAGCCTTAAGATATGGGGCAGACTTAAGCTGAAGGCAGGCCTACAATCCCCACATAACCCCATGCTCTCCTTTCTTAAAAATCCCTCCTTTTACCCAGCTTGGTCGTCCCCGGCCTCTTTTTCAAGATGGAAGGAGGCAGGCCTTTTGAGAGCGCACGCTTTCACCATGCCTGAGTCAATTAAATCATTTCCCTCCCTTCAGGAACAATATCAGCTCCCCAACTCTGAAATTTTCAGATATCTTCAACTGAAACATTTCTACACTCCCCATACACGCTCTAGCTCCTCTCTGCCCATTTTTTCCCCATTCGAACATTTCTGCAAATCGGACCCCCATGCCAGGGGCATTATATCAACGCTCTACTCCCTTCTGCTTGACCCCCCCCACTCGGCCCAAATCCCCTACGTCATGGCCTGGGAAAAAGATCTCCAACAAACTATAGATCCTGAAGACTGGGTGGACATCTGGGCCGCAACCAAATCCTCCTCCCAAAATATAGTGGCACTTGAAACCTCTTACAAAGTACTCATGAGGTGGTAACTTGTACCGGCACAAATAAATAAGTTCCTACCCTCGTACTCCCCTCTCTGCTTTAGAGGATGCTCAGACATCGGTACTCATTTACATGTATGGTGGGACTGCCCGATTGCCCAAAGATTTTGGGCCCAAATCTTTGAAATTCTCACTAAACTCATGGGCACCTCTGTAGCCCTTGACCCGAAAACTGCCCTGCTGAACCTGAAACCCCCAGATATTTTCAAATCACAATTTAAACTTCTCTTGCAGGTCACTACAGCAGCAAAGCAAACCTTTGCACATGCTTGGAAATCCCCACAGCTCCCTGTTGCCGAAACCAAAAATAGAATCACGAAAGCCATGATCCACGCCAGGATCGAAGCTATAGTCACAGACAAGCTCCCCAAACATGAACGTATATGGCCCCTTGGCTAACTCACTTCGCCCCTCCAGGCTTTGACATCTCCCGGTTCCAGCCCTGAGCCTCAGTCTTATAACCTTGCCCACCCATTACAGTCCACTATGTAGATCATTTGACCTTTTGCGACCGGCCCTCCCCAACCTTGCCTCCCTCACTTTGTCTTTCTCTCCCCCCCTGTTCTCCCCTCTACTCCTCGTTTCTTCTTTCCCCCACCTCCCGGGGCCCCTGTTCTCTCTTTTTTCCCTTCTTTCCTATGGAAACAATGATGCTAATCTCTCTACGCCAGGACACCGCTAATCCCTAGACAGGCTCTCACCAGACCTAGTTCTCCTCTCTCAAATGCCTGTTTTGTCGGCGATATCCTAGAATCTTTCATTCTTATTTGTCTGCCATGGAAATACATGTATAACTTTGGTTGTCCCTGGTACTTCGAAGCATCCTATGTAATGTTTTTGTTTCTTGTGTTTCTTCAATAAAATATTTGAACAAGAAAAAAAAACTATGGCTCATTGAGAGTAAGAAATGATCCAGGGTTGGTGGTCAGTGGGAGTAAAGAAAAACTGGCTCAGTGGAAGTAAGAAATGAGTAGAGAAGGGCAAACAGTTCAAGCCTAAACATCGCACTTTCAGAGAACACCCAAATTTGCGGTGCGGCGGGCATTGTGATTGATGATGGAGGTAGGGGTACAATGTACACATAGGGAGGGGGCTACGATCTGGAGGCTAAAGGGGGCTTTCAAATTCCAATAAGCCAACTGCCCACAGAGCCCACAACCACTGCCCAGGGTTGTCGGGAAGAGACCCTTGTCCCCTTGACCTGCCGGGCTGCATGCTTGGATAAGAGTCTGGTATGGAAGGGGGGGGGTTAACATTTTTGTATTGTCGGCAATGGTATTCAAATGCAGGCAATTTAAATGTCTTTTTTTCCTTTATAGATGTCAGTTTTACTGCAGCAGGTTCTATACACAGTACAGATGTGCCACTTTGCAGGCAGACTAAAGGGAACCCCCCCCCCCCCCCCGGACACTATATTTAAAGGAATTTTTAATTTTTTAGTTTTATTGGGTTTTTTTTTATATATAATACAATGAACATAGAGACACGGTACATAACAGGTATAAGATTCTAAATTGTCTGCAACCAGCCCATTAAACCTCTTTCTTTCTGCTAATAGTCAGTGACACACATATCTTGGTTTCCCCCTCCCGACACCCCATGGGGGTCATGCTGTGTCTATGGAGGGGGAAAGACCTGCTACTTATTCGTAAATTTTACAGTGACAAAATAGTTGAACATGTATTGGGCTATAACTTATGTTAGTGAGAGACAAAACAAGCTAGTATGGTAGTACCGAAGGTAGAATAGCAAAGATTAGAGTAGACAAAAAGAAAGAAACAGAAAGAGGGTGAAGGCAGGAAAAGGGGGTAGAGGGTGTGAGATGGATGATGAGGTGAGAGGGGTGGGGGAGGGGGAGTAAGAAATAGTATACCAGACCATATGCACATCACTATCTTCAAGTAATAGTACACGTGGGGTTAATGAGCCAGGTGTCCCAGGCAGCTTGGAACTTCTTATAGTTCAGTAATGTGATCTCTAAGATTTTTTCCATTTCACACTGGTGATTTAGAGCTTGGATGACTTCTCTGTGGGTTGGGATATCAGGAGATTTCCATTTTTTTGTGATACTCATTTTAGCTGCAAAGAGGAGATGCATTATTATAGTGCGAAATTTCGGGTGGAACTCTTGGATGTTGAGATGTAGTAAGACCAGACATGGGTTATGTTTGATATTTTGGTTACATATACTTGAAAGAATTGAAAGAAGACCTTGTTCCAGTAGGATTTTATCGATCTGCAAGACCATAATACGTGAAACAGAGTGCCTACCTCTGCACAGTTTCTCCAGCAGAGGGCTGGTTGGTGCAGGTATATCGTGGCCAATCTGGCCGGGGTTAGATACCAGGAATGCAATACCTTTTGGAATGGTTCCCAGTGGGTTATACACTTTGAAACAGCATATGTAGTTCTTAATGCCTTTTCCCAATGGCTTTTCGGGAAGCTCGCTCCCAGGGTGTCTTCCCATTTCAATATAGGTTTGGTTTTGGAGAAGCCCTCTGGGAGCAATACCCCTAGTAAAATAATGAGATGCCTTTTGCCAGTGGAGCAGTTTCCTGGAAAAAGGTGAGCATTAGTATCGGGATATCTATTGTAGGAGGAAGTGGGTGAGAATATAGGAACGTCCTAATTTGTATATATTGGAATCGATGTATGATCGAAAGGGAGTACTTGGATTTTAAATATTCAAATTGGTGGATTCTCAGAGTTTCTTTCTCCTGGTACAAGTCCCTTATATGTTTAATGCAGCTATCTTGCCACTTCCTGAGATCTGTGGCAGGAATGAAATGTTGGAGTACTGAAATAGGGATTTTGATTTTGGTCTGAGGATCTGTAGAGGGTTGATCTAGCTTAAACTCCTTCCAGGTGTTCAGGGTGGACAGAGTTATTGGGGGGTAGAAGCTAGACGTGGGAGCTCCTAATCTCGAAGCTAGTAAAGTTGCTTTAAGGTCATTGCCAGGCACATTTAGGGATTCTATACTAGCCCAAGTTTTTTGTATGTGGAGGGTCCACCAGTACCGAAGCTGATCCAATACACATGCTCTAAAGTAGGCCATAATGTTGGGTGCTCCCATTCCTCCTAGACTCCTATGTCTCTCCGTGATGTACATTGCACACCTGGGGGGTTTATGGTTCCAAATGTACTGGTTGAAGCATCTTTGTGCTTGCGTATAGAAAGTTTTAGGGAGTGGTATAATTACTGTTCTGAAGAGATATAGCAATTTGGGTAGGATCAACATTTTAAGGGTTGCTATTCTGCCAATTGTGTTTAGATCTATTGATTTCAATTTGGATAATTGCTGCGGTAAAGATTCTAGAAGGGGATTGTAATTAGCATTGTAGAGCTGGGATGTTTTGGACGTTAGTTGAATGCCTAAAAATGTAATGGAGGTCGGAGACCATAGAAATGGAAACCGTGTTTTGATGCGGTTCTACAGGTATCTAGGGATGTTTAACCCAAGAATTAGGGATTTGGAAGGATTTAACTTATAATATGAGATAGAGCTGAATTAATTTAAAATCATCTGAGTCTCTGCAAGTGACTCCTCTGGTTTGGATAATATTAACATAACATCATCGGCAAACAGACTTATTTTATGCTGGCGTCCTGCTACATTGATGCCTGATATATTAGGGTTAGTTCTAATCCTTTCCGCTAGTGGTTCCATTAAGAGCGCAAATATTATGGGTGATAACGGGCAGCCCTGTCTAGTTCCATTTTTAATGTGTATGGGTTTGGAAGTTGTACCAGAGTTGAGTACTACTGTTGATGGATTAGAGTATAGTGATCCTATTGCTGTTTGTATCCACCCTTTCAGTCCGAATGCATTTAAAACCTCCTTAAGGTACCCCCAATGCACTCTGTCGAACCCCTTCTCTGCATCCAGGGAGAGGAGCAGAGAAGGCGTACGGGAAAGCTCCGTCTGGTGCATTAGGTTAATAAGGTGTCTAGTGGCATCTGGGGCTTGATGACCTGGGACAAATCCCACTTGGTCGGGGTGAATAAGGAGAGGTAGGACCGTTTGTAGTCTGGCTGCCAATAGTTTACCGAATATTTTCATATCCGTATTTAGAAGTGAAATCGGTCTATAGTTAGTCGGTATAGTTGGATCTTTGTTTGGGTTAGGGAGGGTAACTATGACCGCTTTCAGCATATCATTTGGAAATGACCCAGAGGATGAGGCCTGATTGAAGAGATCGCAAAGATAGGGGGCCAATTGTGAAGAAAAGAGTTTATAGTATTCATTGGAATATCCATCTTCCCCTGGGGATTTTTGGTTAGGGAGGGTTTTGATAACTGCTTCTCCTGTATGGTGAATGGAAGTGACAGGGTAAGGAGCTCCTCTTCTGGCACCTTCGAGAGGTCAATTTTGTTCAAGAATGATTTAATGAGATCTAAAGTGGGATGTGGGGTAGAGTGATTGTTTTCTAAATCGTATAGGGCTTGTTAGTAGGTGGCAAAGGCATCGGCTATATCTTTTGGATTGAAGAGGGGTATGTTCTTTTTAGGATGTACAATAGATGCTATTTTTTGTTGGGCTTGTTTAGATTTAACCTTGTTTGCTAGCCAAGTGCCCGCCTTTTTGTGAAGGCCATAGTATTTAGCTTTCAAAAATGTCATATTATTTTCGTATTTATAGAGACGTAGGGATCTTAGTTTCTGTCTTTCCTGTACAAGCTCCTGTGTAAGATCAGGGTTGGGGTGAGTTTTGTTTGCTATTTCTTTATTTGCTTTAGATTGCATTGTCTCTTCTATCTGCCTCATCCTCTGTTTTCAATTTGCGCAGCCAACTTGATTAATATCCCCCTCATATAAGCCTTATATGTTTGCCACAACGTAAACTTGCTAATATCTTGGGTATTGTTACTTTCAAAATATAATTTGTGTTCCTGGTGTAGTATTTGACACGATTTCTTGTCTTCTAGAATCGATGCATTTAACCGCCACCTCGGTGGGGGAGATTTCGAGAGTTTGTCATCAAATTCTAATCTGATGGGCGCATGATCCGACCAAGAAATCGTGCCAATGTCTACGTTAATCACATTTTGTAACAGTATTTTCAACATAAAGAAATAGTCAATACGGGAATATGATGCATGGGCTGTCGATAGGTGTGTAAAGTCTTTTTCAGATCCATGATAACAGCGCCACACATCATATAGCTCATATTTAAGTAATAAGGCCTGCAATGAGGCATTTGGCCTCCTGCTAGGTGATGTGGAGTCCATATGGGGTTGTAGTGCTGTATTAAAGTCTCCTCCAATTTGCAATGTCCCTTGCTTGATATCTATCATTTTTTTCAATATTGGGCCAGGAAATTTCCTGCCTTTTTTATTTGGTCCATAGACATTGACCAGTGTCTAGACTGAGTTGTTCAACTCGCATATCAGGATGATATATCTACCATTGGGGTCTTCCACTGATTTTATAAGTTTAAATTGTATTGTCTCCTTTATGGCAATAAAGACCCCACATTTCTTTTTCGGCCCATTGGCCATAAACACGTTGGGATATTTCAAGAGTCGCATTTTGGGGCATTTGTTAACGGCAAAGTGGGACTCCTGGGTGAAAATTATGTCCGCTTTGTACTCATTAGCTTCTTTCAACAGGGCATGTCTTTTGAAGGGACTATTGAGGCCCTTACAATTGATGGAAAGTACTCTTAGTGGCATGATGGAGAGGCGATATTATGTCCCAATTGTGCATATAATTATTCTGCGTCACAGTACCTGAATCCGTGTACTACAGTTTCGTGGAGTATGTGTTCCAAGACGATATCACAGCCATATCTTCCAGATAGTTCCTGGCTCGGGTGGTCCCAGCCGAGCTTGTTTTATGTAGATTGTTCTGTTCCTCCAGTGGTCTTGTATAAGTGGTGTCTGCTTCAAGAAGGAGAGATAAAAGGGAAGAGAAAGAAACCATACAAACGGGTGTTAAGAAACCTTGGGTAAAAAAGGGCCTGATATAACGCAGGCTAGATGTACGGCAGAGCCGCATGTGAGGTGCGGGGGTAATGTTTGACCAGTGCACAACTGCTACTTGTAGATGGAGCTTCTGGGTTCGGGGCTCTGGGTCTCGTCTCCCAGTTGATAACGATGATGAGAGGAGAGCCTAAAAAGGAGAAAGGCAACAAGGCAAGGGAAAAAAACATAAAATTTAGAGGGGAGTGAGCTCCTTAAGACCATTCCGTTTGCAGATGTTCTAGATTTGGTGATCCCTGGTGCTGCATCTCCTCGGGTATCAGATTCCATTCTTTAAAGAGCTGTATCCCTTTCTCAACACTGTATATAGGGTGCATTTTCCCGTTCCATTGTACGAGTAATTTTGTCGGGAATCCCCAATGATATATCACTTTGTTATTGCGCAGAATTTTCGTGAGCAGCTGCAGTTTTTTTCCTGTTTAATGCCGTTTGTTGAGATATGTCGGTGAAAAGCGTTATATTTTGGAATTTGTCCGGCACTACCGGGTTTTGTTTGGCTGCTGCCATAATGCGTTCTTTAGCGTGGAAGTACTGAATCCTCACTAGTGTGTCTCTAGGTGCGGTATCTGGCAGGAACTTAGGCTTGGGGATACGGTGGGCCCTGTCCACACACAGCTCTATATCACTGAGATTAGGGACAAGCGATTTCATTAGACGTTGGACAAAACATGTTAATTTGTTGGCTTGGATAGATTCGGGTATCCCTCTAAATTTTATATTATTGCGTCTCGAGCGATCTTCTAAGTCAGCTATTTTATTTTGGAGACGTTGCAGTTCATTTTCCTGGTCAGCATAAGCATCTATCAGCTCGTTATGTGCTATATATAAATCTGCCATTTTATTTTCCAAGTGACATATTTTGTCGGCTTGCACTTGCACTGCTTCCTGTATTGGGTTAATCATATCAGAAAAGTCTCTGAACAGTGTGCTCCTAAGTGATAGGAGCATGCTCTTCATAGTGTGTTCTGAGATGGCTTGGTCAGATGCTGGGAATGCTTCTATAGCAAGGCCTTGTAATGGTGTCTGTATATATGCCTGGGCAGGTACATTTTGCTGTCCCTGTAGCGATTCCTCCCCTTCCCTCCTTGGTCTTGTTTTAGCAGGGCTATGTGTGGTGGGAGTGAGGGGGGGGG
>BLSH010118253.1:95317-105459 GCA_018402905.1 Glandirana rugosa
TCTCTGTCTCGAAGGTGTAGGGTATCCGTCGTAGACGGAGTGTACCACCTGTTAATGGAGTCCCGGTTTTGTCTCTACCTCTCGAAAGCTCGACTACCAGGTGACCGAATGACCCAGTACTCTTATCTGGTGACCGGTCTTGAATGGGAAATACGATCACTCAACAACCTGACGGGACGTAGGTCACACGAAGGTCTTACCCGTAAGTCACGACGTCCTCCAAAGTACTGCCTAGTATCTTGCGCAGACAGGTGAAAATATTTTTACTTAGTCAGTACCTAATGGTCGATACTTCGGGGACTACGGCTACCGTGTCTAACTCAAAAAAACCCTACACTTTAGAGAAGTCCTATCAAAGTTAGGCAGCCTCGAAGAAGGAGGGAATTGGAGTGGGAGCCACGGCGCTAGTGTGTTGGAATAGGTAAAAAAAAAATTGATGTATGGTGAGGCAGCTCCTCAAAAATGATTAGGTCCTGGTAACCTAATAGCAACTGTAGAGGGAAAGGAGGGTAAGAGGGTGCCAGCCTGGTCAAGCCTCGAAATCCTGAAGAGATTTCACATCCCAAAAAAACTCAATCTGTGCCATCGGCATCAGGGGCTTCATAGCTGGTAATCCATGACTGATTCATTTTTATAAAAGTGGACAGACGCGTTCTATGATCCGTCATGAAACCTCCTGCAGCACTGAATGCCCATTCTGGAAGCACACTGGATGCAGGGCAGTCCAACAACTCACTAGCATAAAGGGTAAGTTCTGGCCAGTGGTCTATTCTCATGACCCAGTAAGCCAGTGGACCATCAGCTCGAAAGCTCTCCATCTCTGTTTTGGCCCTGAGGTAATTGTCCACCATGTGAGGCAGATGCTGCCTATGGGATGTGGAAGCTGACAGGCCTGGGCAGCGAGGACTAAAAAAATTACGAAATACCTCACTGAGGCGGACACCTTCTCCAACGCTCCTCTCTTGACCAACAGAACACTCAAAAGAACGTTTTCCACGACACTGTAACCTACTGGAGTCGGGAAAAACATTCAATAAAATCCTCTTTAACGTGACCTCAAGTGATTTTATCTTTTGCACTCTCTGTAGAGATGAGATGAGTTCCGAGACCTTCCCCTTATAACGGTGGTCAAGGAGGGTTGCCAACCAGTAATGGTCATTCTCCTTTATGCCACGTATTCTTGGGTCCTTTCACAGGCTTTGAAGCATGAGGTTGTCCATGCTCCTTAAATTTGCCGAGGCTTGAGAAGCAGACTCCTCAGGGTCACTCAGGATGACAGCATCTGGAACTTCCTCCTCCCAGCCACGTACTACTCTCAAGGGTCCTGGGGTTGGAAAGCCATTGCTTACAGATTGATGCATGTCTTCCTCTTCTACGAAGCCTGCGAAAGTGCCAGAATCCTCCTCCTCATCCTCCTCCCTCTCTCCTTCTGTGTGTTCTGTAACATAGGAATGATGGTGTCTGGATAAAGTGGGCCTTGAGAGGAAAGGAAGTCTTCCTCCTCCTCCTGCTGCTCTGCGTCCAGTGCCTTGTCCACAACAGGGATTGTGTCACTGATGCATGCACTGTCACAGCTCACCATCCTTGTGGTCTCTTCAAATGGTGACAGTACAGTGCATGCATCCTTAATGATCAGTCATTGGTGTGGGGAAAAAAAGCTGAGGTGGCCTGAGCCTGTCGTCGTGCCGTACTCGCAGATGGCCCTCTGCTGCATGTATAGCCACTGCAGCATTGCCAAAGTCCAGTTCCACTTGGTGGGCATGTCACAAATCAAGCGGTTTATGGGCAGGTGGAATTCCCACTGAATTTCAGCCAACCGAGCACTGGCTGAGTATGACTGCCTGAAATGGCTACAGACTCTTCTGGACAGCTTTAACACATCTTGCAACCCTGGGTACATATTTAGGAAATGCTGCACCACCAAATTGAGGACATATGCCAGGTATGGCACATGTATCAACTTTCCCTGTCTAAGGAAGTTTGAGCCATTATAGCACACCACCATTCCTGGATTCCAGCTAGCGTGGTGTGAACCACCTCTGGGCCTGTCCCTGCAGAGCTGCAAGAATCTCTGCTCCGGTGTGGTTCCTGTCCCCTAGACACACCAGCTGAAGCACTGCATGGCACCTTTTAGCCTGATTCTTTGAAAGCTTAGGGGGTACCTGATTTTCATAGGCCAATTCTGCAGAGGAGGGCGGAGGGGAAGGAGGGGGTAGAGCTCACAGGTCTGGCATCATCACCTCCAGCTGTATGGAGATGTGGGGGCACAACAAGCTGCAGAACCAAGCCGTGTCCTGCATCCCGTCAAGTTGCAAGCAGCACTACCCAGTGTGCTGTGAACAAAATATATCATCCTTGCCCATGCTTGCTGGACCACATGTCAGCAGTAAGGTGGATTTTATGGCTGACTGCCTTGCCCAACGATGCCAGAACATTCCCTTCCACGTGATGATAGCGAGATGGAACGGCCTTACGTGAAATGTAGTAGCGACTGGGAACCTGCCATTGTGGTGCAGCACATTGTGTGAATCCACCAGGCTGAAAGGCAAAATTTGGAGAGCCAACAGCTATCGCAAGCTTGCATTTAGACGCTGGGCATGTGGGTGGCAGGGACTGTATTTTTTTTTCTGCTGCAGCAGATGGGGCAGAGAAATTTGCTGGCTACAGTCTACAGCTGGTGGTGTGCTGTTAACAGATGTGCTGCTAGGACCTAGGGCACCCTGTGCTATACCTGTGCTATACCCTGTGATATACTGACCCTGTCAGTGGAGGCTGCTGAGAGGTAATAACTCAGTATAGACGGGGCAGACTGAAGTACGTAAGGAGGAGGAGAAGGAGGAGGAGAAGGGACAGATTTGTGTCCCTTTTGTGTGTATTTTAGGTGCTCTTGCCAATGGGCTGATTGGTTGGATGTTAAATGCCTTGTTAAGCATGTGGTACCCAAATGGCTGGTGCTTTTGCCACGTTTGATGTGCCTGAGACACAGGTTGCAGATAGCAACAGTGCAATCTGCTGCAGATGTGCTGAAAATGGCCCAGACAGCTGAGCTTAGGGAAGTGGGCCTGGAGAGAACAGTTGCAGAATATGATAGAATAGGGTGTCTGCTCTCTACTCTTTCTTGATGTTGACCTCCTTGGGGTTGTGCCGCCTACCTTCAGTTTCCTCCTCTGCTCTATCTGGCATCCAAGTCGCATCAGTGACCTCATCATCATCTCCATCTCCCCCATCATCATCATCAGCGGCTGGGGGGACATGAATGCCAATTTGTATACCAGTTTTCTCCCCTCTCTCTAGGCTCATGATCCTGTCATCCTCAACTTCAGAACCAATATTTGAATCCAATAATGGCTGGGCATCATCAAGGAGCAAGTGGCTGATGCTGTGGTCAAATTACTCAGCTGACTCCTCCTCCATGGCTGATTTTGGGGCTATGGCAGTAATAGATGTGGACAAGGAGGCAGGTTTATCCACTCTGGCAACTGCAGGGGACTGCACACTTGCCTCTGCTTGCATGACAGAGGATGATGAGGATAAGGAAGGTTTAGTAAGCCAGTTCACCACCTCCTCAGCATTCTGTGGCTGGATAGCATGGGCAAACTCACTAAACAGAGGAAATGATGCCCTGCCTGAGGACTGACCACCACGTCCACCTTTGCCTGTGGACCCATTTGTTGCTGGCCCCCTTACAGTGCCAAGGGAACATCTGCCTCTCCTTGTTGTCCTCCCAGACATTATTGGGAGGGAGGGGGTGGGGCTTATTATTAGCAAATGTTAAGAAGAAGTGGAAATCTGTATGTAGATGCACTTTAATCAATGTAAAGTGGTGTTTGGTGCACTTTAATTTGAGTACTCACACTACACAGACACACTCCATGCATATACTATAATATTCTGCACCAAACTTACAGTGATGCACAAAACTATATGGCAAAAAAACTTGCAGTAACCGACAAAACCATATGGCGTTAAACTTCCAGTAACACACACAGAATTAAATAGCGTTAAACTGTAAGTAATTCACTTCGAACTATATGGCGTTAAACAGGCAGTTACGCAAACAGAAGTAAATGGCGTTACACTGGCAGTAACGCACTTAGAACTATATGGAATTAAAATGGCAGTAACGCACTTAGAACTATATGGCATTAGACTGGCAGTAACACACGAAGAAGTAAATGACGTTAAACTGGCAGTAACACACTTAAAACTATATGGCGTTAAACTGGCAGTAACGCACACAGAAGTAAATAGTGTTAAACTGGCAGTAAGGCACTTAGAACTATATGGTGTTAAACTGGCAATAACTCACACAGAAGTAAATGACGTTAAACTGGCAGTAGCACACTTAGAACTATATGGCGTTAAACTGGCAGTAATGCACACAGAAGTAAATGGCAATAAACTGGCAGTAACGCACTTAGAGCTATATGGCGTTAAACTGGCAATAAAGCACACAGAACTATATGGCGTTAAACTGGCAGTAACACACTTAGAACTATATGGCGTTAAACTGGCAGTAATGCACACAGAAGTAAATGGTGTTAAACTGGCAGTAACGCACACAGAAATAAATGGCGTTAAACTTGCAGTAATGCAATCAAATAGATGGTGTTCAACCGTCACTATACTGACGCTATCTGAACTGTCCCTACTCTAGCTATACACTAATGTACAGATTACTGACATGGTCTCACTACACTCAAACTATCTGAGCTGGCCCTACTCTACATATACACTAATGTATTATGAATGACATGGTCTCACTACACTACAGTGAAACTATCTGAGCTGTCCCTACTCTAGCTGCACACTATGCAAAGCTGAATGATGGTCCTCCTCACTACACTCACACTATCCTTAGACGGACACTAAACTAATATTCTACACTGACAATTTACACAAAATAGCACAGTTTAGCACTCTAGCTAACTGATAGCACTGAACAGAGCCCTGTTGTATCTCTCTCCAGCCAAAATCACACAGAAAATGGCTGCCATTGAAAGAATACATTTATACTGTGGGGCGTGAATGAGCCACGATTGGATAAAGTCATGATAACAGTGTCCAATCATGACTGACAGTGCTCTGTGCCCTGATTGGCTGAAGTTTTCACTGTTTCAGCCAATCAGGGCTTGCAATGCATTGTTCTGTGCCACATTTCATTTTGATTGATTCGGGTGGCCAAACAAACGGTCGAACGTCCTGTTTCTTCAGATGTTCGCCGAATGACCGAACAGCGAAAGTTCAGCCCGAACTTATGCTCGGGCCGAACCGTTCGCCCATCCCTACTTATCAATAGGAATTTAGATTGAAAGCAATGAATGAACCTTGTAATTGTGGTTATTTACAAAGATCTGGCCTGTTAGCCAAATAGTTTAGTCTCAGATATTATTTTACAAAATAGTTATAAAACGAGCAACCATACAGTTCGGCCTCTAATTATTATTTAGGGATTAGATTCTCCTAGAAGTGACAGGAGCACACTGTCACATTAAGGGCTTTAATTAAAGGATGTTTACTGTAATTCAGAAATATCAATTCCACTTAGTTATTTAGTGAAGTGGAAATTTGTAGGCCTTGTGACCTTGGGGACTGCAAGTGTTGCGTCTGATGGACTAAGTTAAGACTTGGCAAAAAAAAATAGTGTACACATTTGATGATAAACCTTGATGGTCTGGAACGTGTTTGTTTTTATTCTGTGTAACCATTTACTTTATTGGGAAAAACTCCAGTGTAAAAAGTGTAATAAATTTAAAGCAGAATCTCATCCTAAAGTAACCACCTAAGGTCTGCCCTATAGCACTTTTACTGCTACAGGGCGGCACCTGTGCGCCGGATCAGGTATATATACATAACCAAAAACTTTGGGTAGGGGGCACATAGGTGTGCCGCCGCCAGCTCGCTTTGCTGTGATTACATAAAGCAGAAGCCGATCAGCGGGTGCACGGTACCCGATGTCCACCGGCACCCGCCGATCATTAGGCAAAGCAGGGAATTAATTTGATCTCTTCCCCAAGTAAATGCACCTCACACAGTATAGGAAAACACTGGCTAGGCACACAGTTAACCCTTTGATTGCCCCTGATGTTAACCTCTTCCCAGCCAGTGCCATTAGTACAGTGACAATGCATATTTTTTTAGCACTGATCATTGTAATGGTGTCACAGGTTCCCAAAAAGTGTCAAAAGTGTCAATTAGTATTAGAATGTCTGTTGCAATATCGCAGTCCCGCTATAATTCGCTGATTGCCGCCATTACTAGTAAAAAAAATTAAAATAAAATATAAATAAAAATATCCCATAGTTTGTAGACACTATAACTTTTGCACAAAGCAATCAATATATGCTTATTGGGTTTTTTTTTTTTTGTAATATGCAGCAGAATTCATACTGGCCTAAATTTATGATGAAATTTGATTTTTTTACATTTTTTATTGAATAGCTTTTAAAGCAGAAAAATTGTCAGTCTTTTTTTGTTTATAACACAAAAAATAAAAAATGCATTGGTGATCAAATGCCTCCAAAAGAAAGCTCTATTTTTGGGACAAAAAGACATACATTTTATTAGGGTACAGCATTGCACGACTGCACAATTGACAGTTAAAATAACACAGTGCTGTATCTCAAAAAATGGCTTGGTCATGAAGGGGGTAAATCTTCTGGAGGTCAAGTTCTGAGATTTCTCCTGCAATCATTTCTTATACAGCTAGGTGTCCCGAATCTGATGGCCAGCATTATTCAACTCACTTCTACTGAGCCCAAGTTGTTCTTGCCCTTCCTCGGCCTGTGAATGGACAGTGAAAGGAGAAATAGCAGAGTGATGAGCTCATATCTCAGTCATACTAGGAGAAATTTACTAAATCTGTTGCACTCAGAGTCTGGTGCAGATGTGCATGGTAGCCAATCAGCTTCTGACTTCAGCTTGTTCAGTTAAGCCTTGGTAATAAAACCGGAAATCTGATTGATTTCTATGCAAAACTGAACCAGATTTTGCACTCTCCAGGTTTAGTAGATAAACCCCTCTGCTTTCTCCTCCTGTCAGCATACTTCTTGTCAGCACATGAACTGATTATCTCCTTGTACCGTGTCTTCCTCTGTGTACTCCGAACCTGCTTTATTTACAGAGGCTGCTAATACCAGGTCAAATTCAGGTACCTACAATGCTTTTCAGTTTATTAAGGTGTCTTTATCTCATTGTATAGTTCCCCATTGTGTGCCTCCTATTTGTGAATCCTCATTGTTAATTGGGTCACCTATTGGTTCTGTCTGTCTGCTAGTATTGTGTCCATTTCACCTCGTTACCAAACTATTGTGGGATCCCCGATTAATCAAAGCATTGTCTGGGTGTTTAGCTGTTGATTAGCTAACTGTTTATGTTAGCTGTTCATTAACTGTACTGTTAGATGTTCTGATGTTACTGTTTACAGTTTACATTGTTTAGGATAATGTGATCAAGCTCTTACATGATTTTGTATGGTATATATTCTGTGTGAATTTACAATACAGTCAGTTCCAGTTTGCACCTAAGGTAGTGTTGTCTAGTTCTAGGGTACAATTCTCAGCTATAATACCTGGTTCCTGGTTCCAGAGAGGAGGAAGCTGTATCTTGGCAGAGGCACCCAGATTGGGTGCCAGGCAGTCCGTCACTCAGTGCATTTTTTTACATATTAAACAAATAAAACAAAAGGTTTTCAATTATATATTTAACAGACCAAAAGGGAGCAAATAAGAGTTCATTATTAAAGTTTACATAAAAATACAACAGTGCTGGAAAGATTCCGCTGCCCTAGAAGATTGTTTATTTTCTTAAGCATAAGCTTGGTGCCAAATTGAAGAGGGGAAAGTTATTTGTACAGTTTATGGAATGAGAAGAGTGAGTTGGATATACTCTAACTCTTCCAAGAAAGTCTATCCTGCATTATGTTTTCCCTGTCTGATTCCATCCCCAGAATAGAGCTGATCATGCAAGATGATTCCCCTGATACTTGTCATTTTTCATCAGGAGCACCGCTGCATAAAACATAACAGCCAGACCGAAAAGTTAGTCCAGAACATAATTCTTTCAAAGTAAAGACAGTGATCAATGAATGTGATTTAGAATAAATCAATCACTGACTGTCTGCAGCTTCTTTCTATGTGGAAAGTGAAAATAAATGTGTTGTTTGATGTAATGATCTCATGTTTAAATGAAGTCTTCTTTCTGGAGAGGTTATTAAATAGTCATTGGAAAGGGGCCCTAAGATGCATTATCGGCTTAATGGGTTCTTATATGGGATTGATCTGCTTTGTAAATATCGCAACACCTGAGTGGATATACTGCTTGTGTCGGTGCAAGACAGTCAAAAGGGTCAAGGTGAAGCCATGGATGGTCTACAAGAGAATGAGTCCTGGGTAGAAGGACCTTACCATAGTATAAAGCAGGGATATGCAATTAGCGGACCTCCAGATATTGCAGAACTACAAATCCCATGAGGCATAGCAAGACTCTGACAGCTACAAGCATGACCCAGAGGCAGAGGCATGATGGGACTTGTAGTTTTGCAACATCTGGAGGTCCTCTAATTGCATATCCCTGGTATAAAGTATATGTAATCGCAATCACTAAAATCTCAAGTAGCCCTCTCGGTAGGTTGAGAAATGACCCTCCCTAGGTAGTGTGCTAAATCTGTAGATAAAAAAAGAGAACCAGATCCTTCGCTAAGTGGAAGAGTGGGTTTGATAATAAACTTGGCAGTGCCTTCACCCAGGTCAGAGTGGGGGTTCCCTTCCTGGGAAATCAACCAGTAATCTAATAAAAGCAATTGGGAGCAGAGGAACTACTGTAAGCTGCATATTACATTAACCATAATAAAAACTATAGATGCACTTAGGTATGGAAGTAATATTATATTTTTACAAGAAAATATTAATAATAGTACATACATCCAATGTATAAACAGGTATTATCGACAAAGGGCCCAACAAGAGTCCTGGTGGAATTGTGTGCATATACCCTGGTATATCTAGTTATTAATAGAGATACCTCCAGAAGAATGTTGCTGGAAGCTGCAGGTGAACACTGTAAAGATGTAGACTGTTACTCTGTCAGTCTGTGCCCCCATCTGGGGGGCAGTCAGGGTTCCCTGAAGAGCTGGGAACCTGAGGATTCTATGGACTCTTACCCACCAGCTGTGGACTTATTTTATATACAGTGTGTATATATATATATGTATATACATATATATACTGTATGGGCACTGGAACACTTCCATATAGGAATGTTCCTGTATTTTTGCCTTTCTTTAGTACAGTTACAGTTAAATGTTAATTGCCTGGTCTGAAGGTTCTTAAAAGGTGCATCAATATAAAACAATACAAGAACAGGGCTTTCAATACAACAAGGGGACTGAGCTAGAGGAAGATGAAATACATGGGTGCAACACACAGAGTACTGTCCAGAGGTAGTTAATGTGCTTTTGATAAGACTACTGTGTTTGTGTCACATGCAAGGCAGCCAATCATCCAGGAGAAGGGGTCCTGGCAAAGGTGATGGTTCCTCTGGTAGTGGAGGTGACCGCAGCTTCCAGCCTGAGGCTCAGACATTAGCGTGTGCAAATCCACCTGTCCGCCCCCCCCCCCCCACACACACACTGGTGGCTAAGCCCTGCCCACATGTTTATATGCAGTTCACTTGTGCATGGCTGATCAATGTGTTCGTTTTCAGTCTTTTTTTATTTTTTCAGATATTCGGGAATTCGGAAATTCGATAATTCGGAAATCAGAAATTCGCAGATTCGGCAATCCGAAAATCCGAACTGCGGTAATTCGGAAATTCAGAAATTTGGCAATCGGAACAGCCGAAAATCTGAAATTCGAAAATTTGAAAATAACAAAGAACATTTGAAATAATAAGACTTTAAACCTTTATTCTTTCTTGTAAACTTTATTATTATTTATTGATAATTTAATATCCATACCCTTAAAGGAAAGTTTAAACCGACAATCACTTGAATTTATACTTTAAATAGTGATTGTCTGTATAAAAGTTTCTTTAAGGTTATGGATATTAAATTATCAATAAATAATCAAGCAATAATAAAGTTTACAAGAAACAATAAAAGTTTAAAAGCTTAAAGCCTAAAAACCGACAAGGCTAACGGTTTA
>BLSH010118253.1:110336-129337 GCA_018402905.1 Glandirana rugosa
CCTCCCCGTCTCGCCCGGTAGAGGGGAACCGCCGTGTTTACATTGGCGGTTCCCCGTTCTGGCTCTCTGTGAAGAGATTGTGGGTCTCTGGCGGACATTGAGTCCGCCCGACCTGCGGGCACGCTCACGGCCTCCCGGCATTTCAGATTCGCCCTGTAGCCGTCAATCGGCTATAGCGCAGATCTGAAGTTGTTAAAGGAGAAGTCCAGCCAAAGCTTGTTTGGCTGGGCTTCTCCTATGCAACACTGGTGCAATTTGGTTTTAACTCCTGTGGCCTGTTTTCAGCAGAGAGCGGACTGAAGTCCGCTCTCTGCTGACGTCACGGATGTCCATCCAGGCACCACATCATCCCGATCACAGTGTCTGGATCTGCCAAGTGCATGGACTAACACCCGTCTCAGCCTCTCAGCGAGCCACTGAGAGCCTGAGATGGCCCGCTCTGCCCCTCCACAGCCCAGCGCTCCAATGAGCATGGAGGGAGATGAGCAGAGAGCTGTGACTGTCAAACCGAGTGATCGGCAGTGTTCGCTCATTTTTCAGTGCAGAGATGGCGGGGGGACAGGCGCAGCATCGGACCCATGTTGCATCCACCTAGGGGAATATAAATGGGGAAAAGGAAAAACCCATACTTCTCTTTTAACTATGTTAAATCCTTATGCTGATTGCATTAGTAAATAGATAGGTATATTGTATTTACTTATTTTAAACTTTTTTTTTTACATTTCTGCAGTTGCATCTTGGTTTCTGGTCAACATGATGTCATACATCCCAGAAGTCTTAATGGCCATTTTTTCTTTCATCTGGAGGAGGAGCTTTCTCAGCTAAGTACACCCTCCTGCTTGCATGCTTGAGCTAAGGGCAGATGGATTCTGTGAAGTAAATGCTACACAAACATTGGTGTGTGGGCGGCTATTGCATTAGGGTGTGCACCTCAGATCACAAACACGTGTATATCAGCAGTGCAGTGAATGGTGTCAGCAGAACAGAGATTGGTGTCAGTAGTGAAGTGGATGGTATCAGTAGTTTTTATTTTTATTATTATTATTATTTTTTTTTTTTCAGTATTTTTTTTCAGGAGCCCTGTTGGGGGGGCTTTGGTGAAATATCAAGGGTCTAAACAGAGGGAAAGGGACTGAGGACAAAGCTTCCCCAATCCCTTTCTCTGCAGCCTCAGCTGCACTGGAAATTGAACAAATGGGAAGTACTCTGTGCTGAGCGGCTTCTTGTTCATTCACAAGCTCAGGCATAGATCACTCACTGTGTTCATTCATCCATCCTGAAACATCACCCGCAAAAGCAGGAGTAAGAGGAGAGAAGCTGGCAGCACTGCAGCGGAGAGACAGGGGTGCCAGGAAGCAGTGGGAATTGGCATCACACATGGTGATTAGGGTGAGACCAGGCACATCTGGCACACCTTGTGCGCACGCCTATGTACACAAATCATCCGCCCTTACTCAAGATGGCCCCTGCTAGTGGTTTCTCAGTAAAATAAAGCATGGGGACATGGATGGATAGATCAGTTTCCTTTGAATAAAAATGAATTAAACAGTGTTTTTGGTGATACTCAAATGCAGGGTAGTTCAGCTTTATAACAGAAGTAAACTGTATTGGAGGAGGCCAGTGTTTGCCATAATGTACAAGTATGCACCGCCTACTTGCACAATATGTGCAAAGAAAAATAAGGGTGAGTTGCTGGACACAGCTCCTCAACCCGTAATAAGGAATCATCAGTGATGCCTAATGGCTTGACTTCAGCAGTTCTCCTTCCAAAAAATTAAGAAGTCTATGTGAAAAAAGTGAGAGAGCCAGGTGATCATCTCAAGAGTCCTTTATAGTTTTTGGTGCGGCAACAGACAACCATTGTGTTTTCAAGGCAAAAGAAAAAAAGAGAAAAGTTGTCCCTAAAGTAGATGTAAACCCTCACACATACCCAGTGAAGTGAACAACCTCAGATGATACACAGAGATGTAACAAATCTCCCTATATACGTTTTACATGTATATCTCCTGTCTTCAACTATATATACTGTTTAGAAAGTGCTCTTTGTGTTTGCAGATTTTCTCTTTCTGGTTAAGACTGCAGTGAAGCCTGGACAGCCAAGACAGCTGATTGGAGGAAAGGCACACACACCCTCTCCTCATAGGTAGAGCCTTTCAGCTCTGTTTGTTGTATAGCTCAGGGCTCTGCTAATCCAATTATAGTTCCCTCCCCAACACAAAACTCCGGCTGCTTTTATCATATGTGACCGAGAACTTATCAGACTGATAACAGAAGAACACAGCAGAAGACAGCTAAGGGACATAGTGCTTTGGAGAGAGATAAAAAAACATTGTAGATCTATGTGCCCAGCTCAAATTTCATTAAACAGGTTTACATCCACTTTCACAGGTGTCTGTAAAAGTCCCCTTAGCATAGGCCTCCAAAAGCTCTGTGACTGTTGCTGGGCACCTTCAGCTTGGATGTGATGTTAGCAGCCACAGCAGACTCATAGCTGTTACTGTGTACCCTGTTTCCCCAAAAAGCTCTACCCCGAAAATAAGACCTAGTGTGATTTTCGGGGATGGCTGCAATATAAGCCCCACCCCAAAAATAAGCCCTAGTTAAAGTCCTTGTAAAAACATGTAATCTGTTTTGTAAAAAAGATTATATAATGTGCAGTGTGTCTCCTTGTGTAACTTTATTGTGGAAAATACCTTACATACAGCTCCACTGGGCGCTCACGTGACTGGACGGAGATCCTCTCCTCTCTTTCTGGCTGACATCAGCAGCCTCTCCCTCTGCAGTGCTCGGAACGGGGCTGACTTCAGTGGGGATCTCGGCCCCTCCCTTTGCAGTATTCGGAGCGGAGAAGAAGAGCTCCAGAGGGTCACGTGAGCGCCCAGCTGCGCTGTAAATAAGGTATGTAATAAAGTTACACAAGGGGAGACACTGCACATTATATAATCTTCTTACAGAACAGATTACATGATTTTACAAGGATGTTAACCAAGGCTGTGGGATTACAGAATGTCATATTGTTGACTCCTGAGCTGAGATGGGGAGAGAAGACAGGGGACACGGGAAGTTTTTAAAAAAACATTTTATTGTTTTATTCTAGGTGCTGTCTATTATGTAAAGGATTAGGATATATATTTTTTTTTTCCAGAAGATGACATGACTGTTTTTGAATAAATGTAAATTATTGTACATACCGTAAATAAATAAGACATCCCCTGAAAATAAGCCCTAGTGTGCTTTTTGTAGCCAAAATTAATATAAGACCCGGTCTTATTTTCAGGGGAACACGGTAATATTTACCTTTTATTCTTCCCTGGCAGCCCTATATAAAAGGTTATGTAGCGAGGTGAAGGGGAGGGGCAGAAGAGCTTGGCCAGCACAAAGAGGAATCAGGCAATTGCAGAAGAGGAGAAGGCTATGAAATGCAAGTAGGGACTGGGTTCTGCTATGAAAAAGACCCTTCATGAAGTGGTCATATTTTCTAGTAAGTTCAGAAGCACATTGCATGTAAATAAAACATAATTTATGGAAAGGAACAAACATTGGAAGTAAGCATCTAAAATGTTAGATTTATTAACCACTTATGACCGATGTAGCGTATATATTCGGCCTCTCAGTGGGTGGGCTTTAATGAGGAGAGGCCGCATATATGCAGCCTTATGTAAATAGTTTTCTATGCTAAGAGCGTGCACCCTGAGCGCTCCCATCGCAGTCACCAACAGGGAGCTAAAAGCTCCCGATGCATACTTGCGATTAGGAACTTTCTGATCATGCCCGCCTCCTGGCATTTAGAAGCTCTTAAAGGGTTGGGAGGTAGCTACAGGAACACGTTAATTTACCATTAGTTCAGGATAGACATCTGACCAATCAAGGTCTACCCATGTCACCAATCATACACCACTGACCCCTGGCAAGGTAAACCCCACCAATAAAGCTGTGATAGTCACTAGAAGTAGGGCAGGTGGGAAATCATTAGATGACAGGAAACACATAACCGGGTGAGGATTCTGCAAGTGTGACTTTTACTTAAAAACATAGGTAGGTACCCTGCCTCCTGACCCACTGGGGTTGATCTAATAAAGGGAAATAGACTGTTGCACTCATTTTCACCAAGACTTAGTAAATATGGTTAAGCTGTGCTGATTTCCATCATCCAATCATTTGCAAGCAAAAATTACCCTTTTTTTTCTATTTCCTTGCTCCTGATTGGGCTATCTTTACAAAGGGAAGCTTTACCTCATTTATGTTTGCTAAGAAAAAAAGAGTGCAATTGCAGTTGCAATATGCACAGTCTATTTGCTTTTACTGAATCAACCCCAGTAGGTCAGGAGCCAGGGTACCTACCTGTGGGTGTAAGTCCTCTTCCAGTCATGTGTTTGCTGCTGTCTGATAATTCCCCACCCACCCTACTTATAGTGATTGTCACAGCTTTATTAGCGGGCCATTGTCTCCCGTGATCTGTCACACTACCACCATAGACGAGCCACCTTGCTCTGTCTATTTCCATACTGACAGTTATACATAGATCATCCCTTTTTTTTTTTTGACCACAACTCATCCTTTGTATGTGATACATTTTCCATTTTATCTGGCCAGTGGGAGGAAGTGAGCCTTCTGAGTCTTTCCCGGGGCTGCGATGCATGGCAGGTCCTCCCCGCCTCCTCCCAGGTCGGGTGGCGGGCGGGGGGTGTCCTCCCATGCATCGGCGTCATGCCCACACGCCCTGCTTGTGACGCAATATGACGCCACAATGCCTGGGTGGTAGTTTTTCCATCTGACGTCTGGGAGTGGTTGGTTGTGGACAGATCTCCAGCACAATGCTTTGCATTGGGATCTGTCTCCCACACCTGTCTCCCTTATGCGTCTTGCATGACGTTGGCAGGGACCCGCCCTCCACCTGGGGAATTTTCCCAGACAGGGCCAGCCAGCATATTACCTTCAGGTCGACACACCTGATTAGCATACACCCCACACCTGGGGTATTTATAGATAGGGCAAGCCAGCACATTACCTTCAGGTCTCACTCCTTTGCAGCACTGGCTGCACACCTTACCCAATACTATTTGGTAAGTTATAACCTACTATACCTACTCTCATACACTCATGCATGTGCCACCTGTGTGTGTGCATTTGTGTATGCGTGTGTATATATATATATATATATATATATACATATTTATTATTCATCAAAAAAAAAATTTTTACAATTTCAGAGTAGACTGGAATTGATGTGTCCATCCATGTCTCCCTCCTTGGTATGGATTACCTTATTCACCATGGTTTCCACCCTGTGCTGTTTCCCCTGGTTGGGACGGGATCATCCTTGTCTCAGCCCCGGGTCAGACCCTGATATGGCTCTCTCCTCTCTCCCTCTCAAGCTAGACCAATGTTTTGAGCTGACATGTAAGTAGGAGAAACTTCCCCTATTATGGGTGTACTTATTTTACATTCCTTAATAGTTTGATTAACACATCTTATTTATACTTACAGCCACGATAATTCATAGCATTGCACTCCTGACGAGTGGCTATAAGCCACGAAATGCATAGAGTTACATCAATGCACATACCATCTGACTTCTACATCTATTTTCATGTATCTGGTCATGTATATATTTTTTACATTATATGTGTTTTTGTATTCATGATAATTTCATTCTACTTGTATTGTGTTATGTCAGCTCTTCCCAGGGCCCTTGACGGCCAGTTCTTTGCGAAAGATCATGTTCAATAATATGTCAATCTTTATACAGTATGTGAATAAAATAACAATTTTTTTATACGTTTGTACTTTTGTTCTTATGTGGCATGTCTCATTTAAAGTCCCAGGACCACAATTGTTCCTTGATTGTCTTAGAGGAGCTTACTAATTATCTTACATTTTAACGTATATGTAAACCCTAACCTGATAGAACAATTCATTCAACGTAAAATAAAAATGAAAGGGAAAACATTTGTGTATAGATAGAAAATTTTAAAAACACCTTTTGTTCTCCTTTTTTTATAAGCAATCACATTCCCTCTGTTCTCAGCTGCATAAGGATCTCAGAGAGCTGGGAGAGGGGAAACAGCAGCACACAGTGAATGGATGAGCAGGGGAGGGGTGTGTCAGGACAAAGCTGATCACTGGAGGAGAGCAGGCTGAGTTCCAGCACAGCCAAAAAATTGACCAAGCTGTGCATTCATGCCTACTGTGGTCAGTTTTTAATAGGAAAGCAGAGGGACTGGAAGGAACACCAGGGATTCCACGCAAAGGAAGCAATACAAAGAGAACAGGATACTTTTTCATATAAGTGCATGGTACAGAAGGCACAGATCAGGAATATGAAATATTGGATATGACATATTCTTTAATTAAATTTTAGTATGCATAGACCCTACAGTCACACCTAACCAAATGTCATGTTTCCACAAGTCCACAGCCCCATTCACTGAAGCTCAAGGGTTTTTACATTATTTCATATACACCTATTCAAACGTGTTGTGAATGTGTCAGTTATAATTCCCTTGGTGTTGTTTCTATCTTCTGCGTTAAGTATGAGGATAGCAGAGAGCTCTTTGATGCCAGACACGCAATGGAGTAATTTAAACTGCATTAATGACAAATTGCGAGAATTATAGACCTATCCGTGCCAAGGGGTTAATACTGCAGAGTAAAGTAATAACCGCAGATCATTAAAACATGACATGTGAAGATGAGAGTCTGTTAAAAGCAAAAAGTAATCATGAATAATTCAATGTTATTAGTTCTATTGCAAGTAAAAAACATGGACGTTCTTCCACCTGGCAATGAGTATTATTACACTTTTATTATCGTGTCTTATAAAAAATGAGCCATCCTACACAGTCAATAAAATCTACTTGGTCTGCATTAGGTATGTCATGAATTTCAGAACAGGGGCGAGTGTGATTGTACCAGACAGGGTTATTAGTATTTATTGTGACATCATCCATAATGAACAAAGGGCAGCACAGGCCTGTTGAATGAAGGGTTAGATGCAGCAATGGATTCATTTTACATAGGGCCCCAGGCTGCCTTCACTACCACCAATTATGCAGTATCATGCGTAAAGGGGAGATTATGTGAACATCTGTGTCTTGCATCTGACATAACGGCAGCAAAATGTTATTATGCACTATGGACCTTGCTTTGTGCACTTGTCCAAATCAATTGGTGGAGGGGGGATTATGGTGCTGGGTTGTTTTCTAGGTGTTGGGCTTGGCCCCTTAGCGCCAGTGAAGGGACCTCTTAATGCGTCAGCATACCAAGACATTTTGAACAATTTCATGCAACTTTGTGGGAACAGCTTGGGGATGGCCCCTTCCTGTTCCAACATGACTGCGTACCAGTGCAAAAAGCAAGGTCCATAAAAACATGGATAAGTGAGTTTGGGGTGGAGGAACTTGACTGGCCTGCACAGTCCTGACTTCAACCCGACAGAACACCTTTGGGATGAATTAGAGTGGAGACTGTGAGCCAGGCCTTCTCTCAAACATTAGAGCCTGACCTCACAAATGCATTTCTGACGACTGCGGACGAATGATCAAACATTCCCACAAACACCCTCCTAAACCTTGTTGACAGCCTTCCCAGAAGAGTTGAAGCTGTTATAGCTGCAAAGGGTGGGCCAACTCAATATTGAACGCTACGGACTCAGACCCCATACACACTATTAGATTTTCTGCAGATTATTGCCTTCAGATTTACCAAAACCATGTAGTGCAAGGGCCTGCCTGATTACATACCAATTAACACTCTTAAGGTTTGACCTCATATTATATGGTTTTGGTAAATCTGAAGGAAAAAATATGCAGAAAATCTAATAGTGTGTATGGGGTCTAAGACTGGGATGCCATTAAAGTTCATGTGCGTGTAAAGACACGTGTCCCAGACACGTGTCTGGGCCTCCGGCAACCACTCATTCTGCTCTCCTTATAATCCACCACTGGTTGGATACATGCATGGCAATCAAGCTGTTGAAGCTAAGGCTAGACACTTAAGCCTCGTACACATTAGCTGATTGTTGGGTGACCGCATGTCCAACTTTTGTCCAAATTGGCTGTCAGCGTTTTTGTCTAGCGTACTGATAGTAGTCAAGTAATCATCCAACAAAGCCAAATGTAGTGACGTGTTACAAGCTTATAAACAGGAAGTTCAGGTGAATGTGACACAGCCCATCCCGATCAGTGTAAAGAACCAATTAAAATGTCTCTTTACCACATGACTGGCTGTGTCCTATTACAGTCGGTCACATGCACTGCCCTCATGCACGATGCTTGTAGGGGAGCGCAATGTGGCGATCGGGATGAGGCTTGTTACCCTGACACAGCCCATCTCCGATCGCGGTAAAGAGCCAATGAAATTAGCTCTTTACCACGTGACTGGCAGTGTCCAATCACAGCCGGCCACAGAATGTAAACAACAAAAAAGTGAGAGGAAGGTCTGGTGTCATTCCTGACCCTCCTACTTCTTGCCACCTGCCGAGTCTTTAAAAAATTAGTTCATTTTTAAATAAAGTCTACTTATCCTAACTGCCCACCCCTCATCTAATATAAACCACCCTCCCCCATTACAAACAAAGTTCCTCCACCCCAAACTCGCTCATTCATGTTCTTATGGACCTTGCTTTGCGCACTGGTCCAAATCTTTTGGTGCAGGGGGGGATTGTGGTCTGGGGTTGTTTTTCAGGGGTTGGGCTTGGCACCTTAGTTCCAGTGAAGGGAACTCTTAAGGTAGCAGCATACAAAAACATTTTGGACAATTTCATGTTCCCAAGTTTGTGGGAACAGTTTGGAGATGGCCCCTTCCTGTTCCAATGATATAGATAAGCAAGTATGGGGTGGAGGAACTTGACTGGCCTGCACAGAGTCTTGACCTCAACCCGATAGAACACATTTCAGATGAATTAGAGTGGAGACTGCGAGTCAGACCTTCTCGTCCACATCAGTGCCTGACCTCACAAATGTGCTTCTGGAAGAATGGTCAAACATTCCCTTAGACACACTCCTAAACCTTGTGGAAGGCCTTCCCAGAGGAGTTGAAGCTGTTATAGCTGCAAGGGGTGGGCCAACTCAATATTGAACCCTACGGACTAAAACTGGGATGTCATTAAGGTTCGTATGCGTGTAAAGGCAGGTGTCCCAATACTTTTGGTAATACAGTGTATATTTGCCTTTATGCAGGTTCTGACATAAAGACACAAAACTCAGAATCTACCCAATGGCTGCCCCCCCAATGCCAGAGGCCGATAGGTGTGCTACTGACCATGTGATCACTGTGATTGACTGTGTGGGCTGCCCTAACACAAAGACATAGTGCAGAACAAGGCATGGTGAATCACTAATGGGGGAAAGATGAGCTGCAGGGAGAACACAGACTATACTAGTGTCTATCTTTAATAGGATGCTGTTGGTTCTGCAGTGAAAAGGCACAGCAAGGTTGTCGCCTTGTGGATGGGGTAATCTTACATGGACATATAGATAAAATGGACTTTAAAGTGGTTGTAAACTTCAGTCATGAAATTCGAACAAAGCTCATATTTATGTAGGGTTTACTTGTCTATCTTCAAAATTCTGAGCGTTGTTTCTTTCTGGTGCTTTGTCCCTCTGTTATCAGCATGAGTCACTTCTGAGAAGCTTTCCCAACAAATTTTTCCCAATAAATTTGTGACGGGGAGGAGAGCTCAGCACACAGTTTGTCTATTCAGAACACAGCTCTGTATCCTTCCTTCATTCCTGTGCTGTGTGTGGAGGGAGGTGTGTCCCTTTCCTCCAATCAGCATTCACACAGTGTACAAGAGCTCTAACTGCATCTCCCCACCCCCTCCTCTGTGGTACTGACAGATGCAGAAGGATTGTATCACAATTCTGCACTTTTCAAAGCGTTTGGAAAAGAGCGAAAAAAAACCACAAAACAACATATTACAGCGCACCACATACAAGAATGACATTTACTCCTGCAAGGCTATTTAAAAGCATCTAAGCATATAAAGCAAATATGCAAAAATATGGGGATTTGGTCACACTATATGGCCAAAGAGTGCTTAAGCCCACTACTGCGTCAAAATAGCACATTGTCAGTAAGTCCTACACTAACCATAGTATAAAAGATTGTGTCTCTAAACCATAGGAGCAATACACTTCTTTATGGGAGAACCTAAGGACTATTTCTATAGTAATGGGGTACTTTGACACAGTAGTGGACTTAAGCACTCTATGACCATATAGTGTGACCAAATCCCCATATTTTTGCAAAAAAAAAATCCCATTGGAATCCATGCGTCCGGCACCCTGCATGTAAATTAGGGTCTGGGTGCATGGATTGGGGCCTGCGCTCCTAATCAGCGGCCGCCACTGCCTTAAAGGACTGTCAGGACTCAGTGTCAAGGGTTAACAGAATTACTAGGAAGGAATAAAGTTCCGGATAGCCGCACTCCTCGTAATGCTCTTTATTCTTTCTTAAGGTTCCATACAGTACAGAACAAGAAAAAATGCAAGCTCACGCATTTCGCAACTCTTTCTTACGGGTGCTTACTCATTGCTATGAGTAAGCACCCGTAAGCAAGGGTTGCAAAATGTGTTAGAGCGTTAATAAAGAGCATTTTGAGGAGTGCGGCTATCCGGAACTTTATTCCTTCCTAGCAACTTTGGCATATCCAGTCCGCACCCATGGGACATTAACAAAGGCTACAAGGTAATGGCAGTGGTTGAATTTTGGGGGCATCACCGAGCAGCTTTATCTATCGTATGCTTAACAGAATTACTAACACTGCAAGTTCTGCTATAGCAGCCCAAACCTTTGTGTTGTTTACTCCGATAGCAGTAGGTTCCTCATGGCAGCAGTAAAAGCTGCTGGGCATAGAATCAAAACTGGCAGCTTAAGCTCATAGGAGGCATGCTGGCTATCTTATTTTGGGATTCATAAAGACTCAGAGAGTCATTATTGGATTCCATTATTTTTAAACCAGAGTCTTCCGAATCCGTTTTGAGAATTTTTTTATTAAAAAACTATTAAGTGCTTATGGCTGCCAACAGGAAAAAGGTAGCTAATTCTCTATAATTCTGGAGTATTTGCTTAGTTTTGCTAGCTATCTCGCAGACACAGGCTGTAGACTTAACATTGGGCCAAGAGAAGCTTTATAAGACATGTATTCATTTCTGTTTTTTAACCAGGGATTTTCAGCACCCATGCACAGAAAAGTGCTGTTTGTACCACTCAGCTCTAAATAATAAGTGGGAGATTTGTGTCAAAACAGATTGATTTTATTGATGAATGTCACCCAGCTCACCAAAATGACACATCTGATCTATCACTCACAATCCCACTGGCCTATTTAAGCTGTGCATATAAATGCAGAACATTCAAATGTGTGCACGGGTCTGTCAGGAGATAAACTGTCTTTGTGCCCTTAATGTTGTCTACTGAACGAGAGGAATGATGCAAGTGAAATGATATGAAACTGTATTTAAACACTGCCACATTCTGTTAAGAAGAAATGGTCTGTGAATCATAGGGGCTCAGACAATTTATTCAATTTTAAACAATATACATTATCTCACAAAAGTGAGTACACCCCTCACATTTTTGTAAATATTTTATTCTATCTTTTCATGTGACAACACTGAAGAAATTACACTTTGCTACAATGTAAAGTAGTGAGTGTACAGCTTGTATTACAGTGTAAATTTGCTGTCTCCTCAAAATAACTCAACACACAGCCATTAATGTCTAAACCGTGTGCAACAAAAGTGAGTACCACCTAGTTGTGTGATAATAGCAAATTAATATTCACTATTGTCTTTCTGAGACCCGATTGGCCAAGAGGAGAAGCAAATGTATTGGCCGCCGAGGAGGAGGAGATGCAGTGGAAGCCGCTGTGAAGCTGAGGAGGAGGAGATGCAGGGTGAAGCTGGCAAGGAGGAAGTGCTGCCCCCGACCTATATGGGGAAAGTACAATTTTGCAATGATACATATAAAAACATACAGTGTGCACAGGCATTTATTAAACTGACGTGTTTCGCGAGACATAGCTCGCTTCCTCAGGGGTGGATGCGTGTGTGATGTATCTATAATAAATAAGAAAAAATGTATAACACAATGAAGGTTGTTATGGTAAATGGTCAGAGGGGTCTAGGGGTAAAAGGCCCCATACTCACCATCAGGCAAAGCAATGTGCCAGTTTGCTGAGATCCCAACAGGCGGTAGCAATGGATGTGTGGCACGAGAGCTGAGGAGAGGAAGCCAACCAGAACCAACACCAGGGGACAACCAGAGGGCAGACATGGCATGGGTGGGATTGTGTGAACCTAGAAGCTCCACCTTGTCCAAATAGGTGTCAGCTGTAACATAAATATATGTAGTAGTAATAATTGCTATAGTAGCAGAGTAAACATTGAAGAGTATATATATGGTTACATATATGTACCGACCTGGTCCAAAAAATGAGATGGACAATAGGTATGTGTGAGAGGAATGGAAGGGGAAGAGGTGGTTGAGATGATGTGACCCTGGAGGTTGCACCTTGTCCAGATAGTCAACTGTAGCAAAAATATATAAAGTAATAATAGTGATTGCTATGGTAGCAGAGTATACATATACAGAATGTATTGCATATGGAGCAAACAGGAACACTACTAGAGCGTCCAATTTCACCAATATGTCAGCAAAAGTTACCTGTAAGCAGTGTGAAACAGCATGCATCAGTCACAGGGATCGGCTGTGTGTGAAAAACAGGCTGTGATGTAGAAATCTTCACTTGGAGGGATCTAATCACATCATAATGAGGGCAGTGCTGGCCACCTCTTCAGGGAGTGGTAATCAATAACATATGGGATAGTAAGGTTGAAAAGTATATAAGGTTGTATATATAGTTGCATATTTGTATCACGCTGGTCCAATATTTCAATGAACATGGAAACCAAAAGGTAGATGTGAAGGGAGTAAAACAATGCAGATAGATGACTATGGAGATGATCCCTGGAAACAAAAGGAGCAATAGTGAAAATGTGTGTAAAATGAAATAAATGAAATAAAAATGATTACCATTCCCTGAACAGGTGGCCAGCACACAAGACATCACAGCCTGTTTTTCACACACAGCCGATCCCTGTGACTGATGCATGCTGTTTCACACTGCTTACAGGTAACTTATGCTGACATATTGGTGAAATTGGATGCTCTAGTAGCGTTCCTGTTTACTCCATATGCAATACCTTCTGTATATGTATACTCTGCTACCATAGCAATCACTATTATTACTTTATATATTTTTGCTACAGTTGACATCTAACTGGACAAGGTGCAACCTCCAGGGTCACATCATCCCAACCACCTCTCCCCCTTCCATTCCTCTCACACATACCTATTGGTCTCCATGTCCATCTCATTTTTTGGACCAGGTCGGTACATATATGTAACCATATATATATACTCTTCAATGTTTACTCTGCTACTATAACAATTATTACTACTACATATATTTATGTTACGGCTGACATCTATTTGGACAAGGTGGAACTTCTAGGTTCGCACAATCCCACCCATGCCATGTCTGCCCTCTGGTTGTCCCCTGGTGTTGGTTCTGGTTGGCTTCCTCCTCTCAGCTCCCGTGCCACACATCCATTGCTACCACCTGTTGGGATCTCAGCAAATTGGCACATTGCTTTGCCTGATAGTGAGTATGGGGCCTTTTACCCCTAGACCCCTCTGACCATTTACCATAACAACCTTCATTGTGTTATACATTTTTTCTTATTTATTATAGATACATCACACACGCATCCACCCCTGAGGAAGTGAGCTATGTCTCGCGAAACGCATCGGGTTTACTAGATACCTGTGCATACTGTATGTTTTTATATATATGATTGCAAAATTGTACTATGATGTATTTTATTGGCTCAGCAATTGTCATGCTATCCATGTATGTAGGATAATTTTTCAACAAATGTTTAAACTGTGTATACTCCTGTTACTTTGTTATTAGTGGCAAATGGTGCTCACCTCATATAAAGCCCCAGGGCGCTCTTCTGTGTATTTGTTGTACATAGGGATGGAAGTGTGTTACTGGTGACACCAGACCTTCCTCTCACTTTTTTGTTGTTTACATTCTGTGGCCGGCTGTGATTGGACACTGCCAGTCACGTGGTAAAGAGCTAATTTCATTGGCTCTTTACCGCGATCGGAGATGGGCTGTGTCAGGGTAACAAGCCTCATCCTCGATCGCCACTTTGCGCGCCCCTACAAGCATCGTGCATGAGGACAGTGCATGTGACTGCCTTGCACAGTGCATGTGCTGCTGCCTTAAGAGTTCCCTTCACTGGAACTAAGGTGCCAAGCCCAACCCCTGAAAAACAACCCCAGACCCCAATCCCCCCTGCACCAAAAGATTTGAACCAGTGCGCAAAGCAAGGTCCATAAGAACATGAATGAGTGAGTTTGGGGTGCAGGAACTTTGTTTGTAATGGGGGGGGGGGGTGGTTTATATTAGATGAGGGGTGGGCAGTTAGGATAAGTAGACTTTATTTAAAAGTGAACTAAGTTTTTAAAGACTCGGCGGGTGGCAAGAAGTAGGAGGGTCAGGAATGCTCTCATATTTCATTTTTGATATCATAAATGCATAACTAGGAAAGGAAATGTGCCATGGGTAGGGCAACAAAAAGTCCCATGTACCCATGCCAGACAGTTAGTGCACAAAGTCCAAACTGTTTTAACAATTTGGGTTACTAACAGATTTTTGTTGCATATAAATATGATGCCACTCTGTCACCAAGGCACCTCTACAAAGTGTGGTCCCTAATTTTAACTAAGTTCCCAACTTGGGACATAAAGACATACATACATTAAAGGTAGGCATGCCTTGGACATAGCCCCATTCTAAGTGCAGCCTAAATTAAAACCAGAAAAATCAGCGCAGGGGATATAACTTACAGTCGTGGATGTTTCCTTGTGTTGTTCCCAGCTTCTATGAATACAAAAGAATCTAAGAACGAAGGCTGGGCAAATGACTGAAATGTCTACTCCCCCTCCATTCTTAGATTGTGTTCCATTCATAGAAGCTGTAGTATGGCTTCTATGAATGGAGCAGCTGGGTAAAAAGGGTGGGCATAGCCAGTCTTAATATGGGCCTGGTGATAGTCCCTTAGTTGTATTACCTTCCGCCGCACTGGGAGATTATAGCAGTGGCAGTGGATCAAGGCAGGACAGTGAAGGAGTACTGTTAACAGCAGAAGAATCAACACAAGGGACATATCCTACTTACTGTAAGTTGTGTCCCTTGTGCTGATATTTCTGCTTTTGATTTTGGCTGCACATAGGCTTTAAATGTACAACACAGTTGATCTGAAATCTTTTTGGACACTATTGGAATTTCTATAGTGTGTATATACTGTATTATATGGTGTATTGGTGTCGAATAGTAGGGCTTAGACTGCTATCAGACACCAATATATACTGAAAATTACCTTGTGATCCATTACCCGAATTTCCTGTAGAAGCTGCCCAACTCGCTGAGAGAGTCTTAGAGGAACATATTATTTCCCCAGCTGAGGCTGCTTTCCTCCACAAAGATTTGAACTAAGTTCTCTATTTTTATCACCTGCCCAAAGTACACAAAGACCTCAATAACCCGCCAGGTCGTAGTGGCTATGGAGAGTGTTACAAGTGGCTTTTCCATCTATATTGATCAGTTCCTCCAGCCTCTTGCTCAAAGCTTACCCTCTTATATCAGAGACGGCATCCATCTACTTGACACACTTCAACTGTATACATGGGAACTAACATATATGTGGGTGTCTCTTGATGTTACATCCCTCTATACCTCTATTCCCCATGAGGTAGGCTTGAGAGTGGTTGAACATTTTTTGGCAGAGGACCCCTTCACTAACCCCAGACGTGATGCTTTCATTATGGAAGTCACCCACTTTTGCTTAAAGCACAACTCTTTGAATTTCATGGCACCTACTACTTACAAACCAACGGGACTGCTATGGGCACCAACTTCACCCCCAGTTATGCCAACCTTACCATGGGGTATTGGGAAGCCATGTATATGTAGCCAATGGCCTCCTTTTGGGTGGCTGGTTAATATGGTTCACCTGCTCACAACTGCCCTCAATTACACTTCTACTGGCATCTGGAGTCAGACAACAGGCTTTCTCTTTGTTTTTGTTGTTTTTATTTGGGGATTGAACTTGGGTATTGGGGTAGTTATGGGATACCCAACGGTCAAACAGTTCTGTACATGGGACCAGTATATACACTATCCAGTATATACAGCTCTTCCACTTCACTCCAGGACACTTCTTACTTCACTGCAAACTCCTGGTTCCTCTCTCTTACACACTTATTACTTCCACTAGTGAGGCCTGGAAGGAAATTTACCAGCCTCCAACTTGCACGGCCTAGTTAGCACATGTGAGACCTGATGTATATTGATCAGGTGAGGTTCCCCTGGTGTAGCAGAGTCATTTAGTTGGTGCTAGCTAGCCAAACGATGGACTACAACTCCCAGCCCATCTGCACACTGTCCATGACACCAGACCCCAATATCCTCCTGCACCTTCTACAGACTGTCTTCTTCCCAATCTGTCTTGTGCATGCACTCCCTTGGGCTGTGTCACTCACTGTTACTTGTAGATCTCTCTGTAGTGTTCTCAGTCCCGCTATCCTCTTCTGCTCCCCTCATGCCTTTCCTCCAGGATTTCTCTCTCCTCCTGGCTGCACCCGAGCTCTGCCAGGCCAAGGTCACCCCCCAGACTAGGGGCTCCCTCAGCCCTGACAGCTTCCACACTACATCTCCGTCACTTCCACCCAAAGTTCTCTTCCCCCCACTGGGCAGACCAGAGTATTTAAGGAGGCCTGCCCCCTGCCAATCCAAATTGGGGATTGGTCAGGGCATTTTAACATGCATCAGAAACCCTCATCTCCTCTTCCCATCCCCTTTTCCAGAACTTTCTGAAGAAGAGGGGGGGTAACCAAGGGGTGTTGCTTCCTGCAGTCTCCAGTTCTCCCTGGGCCACTCTCCTGCCCAGAATCAAAACAATCAGGCTTGACTCTAAGTCGGGCCTGGCTAAATTTACCTACACTCCACAAAAACCTACCTCTAAGCACCTACCTATGGTAGATGGCGCTACATATATTACCCATTCCCTTTGCCGCCCATGTGGTTTTCTATGGCAGGTACATAGATGACATTATTATCATATGGATTGGCCTACCCCACACCATCGATAGATTGAGCACTGTTACTAAAACTCCTTAGGTCTCTCCTTCACCCATGTTAAGAACCCCAATTCTCTAGCCTTTCTGGATCGCCTATTATGTCATGATGAAAATAAGATTTACACCCAAAATTATGTCAACCCAACAGCTGGTAATTCTTTTCTGTGTTTCAAAAGTTGTCATCACCCTAGGTGGGTCAGTAATAACCCTAACAGTCAATTTTGCTGGCTCCAAAACAACTAGGGACACTAACTACACCTCCCATGGGCAACAGCTCGCTATTCTGACAATCTCCCACGGAGGGTTAAGGATACAACCGACCCGTTTCACGACCCAGTTTGATGCACGATTAAGAAAGTGGGGAATATTTTCAGAATATATTGGTCAATTCTTCTGGAGGACCCTTTCCTACAACCCACGCTTACTCCTACACCAATATAATAATATCCTAGGGCTAGGGACATCAAAAGTATGGTGGCTCCCAGCAATGTTACCAAGAATTCAGTGGAAAAGAACAAGCACCCCACCATCCTACACCACTGACCGGCATGTATCAGTGCAAAAAGAAACTGTCTCACATGCCAATTCATCCATCATGGTCAAATGGCTTTACAGTTAAAGGAAAGACAGATAAAATCAGGGAGTTCTTTAAATGTTCCATTGAGTTTGTGGTCTATTGTTTAACACCCCCTTTGGGGAGCACAGACGTTTTATTGAAAAAGACCCTGATAAACACAGTGTCCCCAGACATTTTCTGGAAAACCACCAAAGATCCACCAGTGGCCTCAAAGTGTGGATCTTTGAGGCCATTCCCAACACATTTCCTGCAGCAGAACGCTTTAAATGTTTATGGCAGCAGGAAAACTATTGGATTTATTCCCTAAATACTCTTGTGCCAGGTGGGTTAAATGAAGAACTAGAAACACACACTCTGTTAAAATTATTTCTTGTTGGTAACACACTCCTGGGTCCCATGTTCCTTTGTCCTGTCCCAGGTCCATCCTGTACCCAGATAAATACCTGTATTGACACCTTACCCATGTAATGTATTTAGTTCATGGTGATTTCATTATTGTTCACCACAATAATATTTCATTTTTTCACAGTCGACCCTTATGATGTTCCTCCTGGATATTTGGGCTTACATGGTCTTTTTTCTTGTCCTCTGGGGGTGGTCATAGTAAGTAACATTAGTGACGTCATGATATAATATATAGAACCTAATAATTAGAACCCTCGTAGTAATACATTATCCCATTAGCATCTGTATTATCCCTAGGTGCTCTGTATTTCCATTTTTGTTACTATCTCCCAAGGTTATGCTCTGTATTGGGTCCTGTTCTATTCAACCTATATGTAAGTGATATAACTAAAGGTTTGCTGGGCAATGTATGTCTCTTTGCTGATGATACAAAGGTGTGTAATAGGGTTGATATCCCTGGAGGTGTCTGTAACATGGAACATGATTTGGCATTGCTGGAAGATTGGTCAAAGCAGTGGAGACTGCAGTTCAATATTTCTAAATGTAAAATAATGCATCTAGGGAAAAAGAATCCGCTTAGAGAGTACAGCATTGGGGGCACAGTGTTAGCCAGCACTACAGAAGAAAAAGATTTTGGGGTGCTTATTTCAGATGATTGCAAAATGAGCAAACAGTGTAACCAGGCAGTGGGAAAAGCAAATAGAATTCTGGGATGTATCAGTAGAGGGATCACCAGCAGGAGGAAGGAGGTTCTGATTCCTCTATATAGATCTTTAGTGAGACCTCACTTAGAATTCTGTGT
>BLSH010118253.1:132078-144796 GCA_018402905.1 Glandirana rugosa
CACGTCTGTGGATTATATATATATCCCCCTCACACATCTGTACAAACACCTTGATGTTTCTGGTCACTATGGTTAGTGTTACGTTTACCTTGTATTTACTTTTTGATTGGGGGTATTCATATATGTCGTTTTCTACTCTACCCTTGTACACTCCACCTATTCACTTCTTTTAATATGTTACCTTTCCATATACATACATTTTTATTTTACATTTTTACATATTCTTATTATTTTATTCTTAATGTATCTTTTTGTGTAAGACTTTTTTTTCACTATATTGTATCTTTGTACTTTGTATCTTTGTATCTTTTCATTGCCGTCTTTTTCTGACTCATCAGGTAGCTCAGACGGGGAAAAATAAATAAATAAAAGAAAAAAAAAAAGAAAAAAAAAAAAAAATGTTAAAAAAAAAAAAAAAGAAAAAAAAAAAGAAAATAAATAAATAAAAAGGGGCAGACTCGATGGACTACTCAGTCTTTTTCTGCCGTTACTTTTCTATGTTTCTATGTTTCATGTTTCTATGTTATATCACTTTTTTTTCAGAATGTGTTTTTCTATGTAATTCTTATTTTATTATTCTTATACATTTTTACATTTTATTTTTACATACATATACCTTTCCATTGTATAATTTTCTTCACTTATCCACCTCACATGTTCCCATCTCATCTTTTGCTGTATATACTTATGGGGGTTAGTTTTTCATTTATGTTCCATTTGCATTGTGATTGGTATCACTGGTCTTTGTAGTTCCACAAACATGTCTACACACTCCCCCTATATATATATTAGGTGTCTGCACTACCACCCCAGGCCTTCAGAAGGAGCAGAGAGTGCGTCGCCTGAAATTTCCAGCCACCTCTTCCTCTCCTGGTGACATCATGTCCGTCGCAGCTGATTGGCGTGGACTTCCTGTGTTCCACAGAATTTCCATTCCTCCCAGTAGCCCATGCAGGATTGAGAACACTGGTGGACTATCCATTACTTAAAGAATTATACAAAAAAAAAAATGTAAAAAATGAAACAAAAATGATCTGGTTGAAGGTTATGGTGGTACCAGGGCCACTGATTAGGTAGTACAGCCCTCCTGTACTGGGCCCGGGCCCCATCAGTTTTAAAAGGGGGGCCCAGTACAATGATGCCTACCGGTGTGAGCGGTCTGGAGAACTGCAAAGATTGCGAAAGCGTCAACTACATCCCTATCTTCCACCCCCCCCTTTATTATTGTTATTTAATTTTTTTTTATGCTGCATGTGGGAGATGTTTGATGCTGGGGGAACAATGATCATTCAGTAGAAGGTTTTCCACGATAGTTACTTGAGTGTCTCTTAGAACGCGATGGGCCGCATCCTGGACACCAGGGCAAACCCCCCATGTTGTGCTCCCATCCTGCGGCCCACCACTTATCTTTGTGTTTAATATGGTGGTCACTATGGCCTCCCTTTCCGGTTGGATTGGCCAATGTCCAACATTGGGGTTTACAATGTCATTGATTCCAGGTCTATATCCTAGACCAGTCTACATGACATTTTTGAATCTGCATTTTCCCTTTTCTTTGTTTACTTGGTGTTATATATTCATTTTTTTTTATTTGTTGATTATATGTATGAGTAATCGGTGATATATTCTATGACTTATTTTTGTAATGTTCTGAATGTTGGACAACATTGACTACTCCAAATCTGTTTACGTCTGTTCTACATGTGTTTGAAAACAAAATAATTATTATATTAAAAAAAGGGGTCGGGGCTAGGTACCTGCTGAGCAGGAGGACCGCCTGTAGTGTCTGTGCAGTGCAGACAATGACCCCCTTCTGCCTCCCTCTGCAGCGCTGCCAGCTTATTCTCCTCTTTCTCTCTCTGGCTGCACTGCAGGGATTGGTTCTAGTACATGCGGCACTTCCATCTGCTGTCCAGGCTCCCTTGTCTGCCCCTTTCCCCCGCAGTGCTGCTGGCTTCCCCCTTCTCCCACCAGCAGCTGCTTTGGGCACACAGGGGGATGTTTCAGGATGGAGAGAGGGGGGAAGAGGGCGGTACACATGTCATTTACTGGCCCCTTCCTTTCCTGAATGAACACATTGAGCGATCAGTACCAATCACTCCTGTGTTCATTCATCGCTGATGCATAACAAACTGTGCTTACTACGCTTCCGTTTGTGAATGAGCAGGAAGCCACAGAGCGCTCGCTGTTCATTCATCTGTGCAGCTGAGGCTGCAGAGAGAGGGGCTGATAAATCTATGTCCTCTTGCCTGTGCCACTTTTGGCTGGGGGGGAGCTATATGGGGCCCCTGTGATTTCTAACAGCAGCTCTGACCTTTAGTGTGAGATAGAAGAGAAAGATGAGAAAGGCAAATGTATAGTTTTCTCCCTGTATGGCCTTTCCTGTACCTTAGCTTATTGGGAGCCTGTAGTGTATAGAGACAGCAACATTTCCAAGATTTTAAAATTCAGCACACAGATTCAACATGGCGAAGGCAGGAAAGTGTGATGCAGCCAATGGCCCCCTTAGCTCATTTTGTGTATGTACGTTTTTTTTCTGCTCCATTTTCCTTTTTGGAAATGTTTGCAAATACACACAGTGTTAATGCTATGATGTGTGTAGAGGCCTCATTCCAGCCATTATAGTTTGTATTGATTATGGCATCCCTGAGAGTAAGTGATCCAGGCCAAATGGCTCATTTAATGAGTACAAATGAGAGGTGGGATCCTTTGAGACACCGTAACTCCTTATTTGATGACAGCATGTTGGATGTATTAAAGGATTCCAATGCTCGGGCGGCCCAAGTGTCTTTTAAACATTTAATGTCAGGCTAGTGCCAAATAAGGACTCTGAACTGAGCATTTGTAGTTGATAATTAAATCCAAATACATTAATAGTCAGGTAGTAAAGAATAAATAAAAAAAAATGTGTTTGTACAAGAATGAATGCTAGCCATTTGTGTGCGGTCTGATGTATATTGGAGTATTTGGTGTAGAAATGACAGTGCCATCTGCAGGAAGTATTTGGGAATAGCTCCCTAAGCTGTTATGCTGGGGTATCAGTGGCATATAGATACCAATGCTGATGTCTAACTTTTTATAATTTGTTTGTTGTTATTAGTGGAGACAACGCTACCCTGACTCTTTTAAAGCGGAACTCCAGACAGATTTTAAAACATCAGTGATTGAAGTTATGTCATCAAAATCATCAAAATTTAAGTACAACTAATATCAATACCTGCATTTGACTTGGTTAAAGTCTCTTGTACAGCAACAATCAGACTTGAAGAAGACTACTTAAGGGCCTGCAACCTATTTTATTAAATCTTTAATTACTGTACCATGTTTTTCTGCCTCCTCTGTGAGCTCCCAAATCTCTCCTTTTCCCATTTTACTTCAATTCCTTTGAAATGAGCAGTGCATGTTAGTTGTGATCATGTGTATTGCTGTATGTACACTACAAATCCGATAGTCCCTAGTCCCTAGTCCATCTTAGCAGTGAGCAAGAAAGGGAGCTTCAAATGGCTTCAAACATGCTTGGGACAAACATAGATCCATTACTCCGACAAAAAAAGTTAACAAAAAAAAAAAAAAAATGAAAAAAAAAAAATACATTTAAAAAATGGGCAGACTCGATGGTCTACTTTGCCTTTTTCTGCTGTTAATTTTCTATGTTTCTATGGCTACGTTCCTAGGAACAGGAAGTCAGATCACAGCAGCAAAAAAAAAGGAATTTGGAGTTTTAGAGGAGGCCGCGTTGAAGGTTTTTTTGTGAATTAAACTGTAATTACAATGCTATTTAATTAATTTTTAATATTCAAATCAAACTCACCCATCCAGCCTTATCTCCATGCTTTATTTTTCAGAAAACGGAAAATTGTTATCAAATACTTACCGTCATTTTCCTTTCCAGGCCCATCCTCACGTTAGCAATGGGTTAACACCTCCTCTGGAGCTTCATGGGGCCACCTGTTTCTAATTAAATAAAATACAGCCCCTCCCCTAACTAAGTGTTCGATAACCTAGCCTGCGACAGGCCGCCATGGAGTAAGTTTTGTGCTGATGCGAGGATGGGCCAGGAATGGAAAATTACGGTAAGTATTTGATAACAATTTTCCGTTTTCCTGGCCCACATCACGTCAGCACACAACGGGATATACCATAGCTGAATAAATGGGTGTGAGAGAACAAATGAAAGAGACACTGACAATCAAAGAAAAGCTGCTAAAGCCAAAGAGAATTGATCTCACTTGTCTCAAACTTGCTGACTGCACATTTAGTTTGTAAGGTTGAATGAAGGCTGCACACGACCTTCAAGCTAGCCATCTTACATATATCTTCCAAGCAATCCTGGAATAACTTGCCCCAAAGGCTGCTACCCCTCTAGTCAAATAGGCTTGCAATTGTTTTGGAGCAGAAAGACCTACTTCCTGCATGCCAATCTAATCACCCTGGTAATCCAACAGTGGATGACTCTTGAGGACTTGATGGCTGATTAAAAAGATTAAATATACAAAGGAGCAAAGAAAGGTACTCCTACAGCAGTGCTTCTAAGTCTAATCATAAGCACTCAAAACGAAACAAACTTCTTCTGATATAGTTCAGTACGCTTGTGGATGTTCAACCCTCCACCAACAAGATATCACCTCGTGAGAGTAAATAGGAGTCCCCTTATGGGGATGCACTCACCAGAACCTGGTGAGATATTCGCATTAAGCTCCAAACGCTATGCAGATATAGGTATAAGGTGATCCCTCCATCCACTTCTGGGACAATACGATCCTTTCCTCTGATATGTTCCTCGTTAGGTCAAAGGGATGTATATAAACAAGAAGGGAGTGGAGACACCTTCATAGCGTAAAACCGTTTTATTGAAAATATCTAATTAAAATTCTTAAAGTATCACTCACATGGTGGAAGGGATACAAGCGCATAATTTTATTGCCGCCTCTCACTACATGTCCTCCTTAACAGTTCGGTACCCGCCCGTTCCGCTACTGAGGGTGTTCGTGCGAGGGTCGGCAGATCACTTCCGCTGTTGCGTCGCTCGGCCCGGCTCTGACGCGTTTCGTCACATCCGACTTCGTCTGAGGGCGTGGCCGAGCGGCGCGACACAACAGTTTTTATAGCGGATGAGGAAAGCTTTGAAACCGCCCCCTGATCTTGGCGTCAACCCGTCTCCAGGCAACGCATACCACATACGGAGCAGCTCATGTCTGAAAGCACTCTTTCAGTCTCAGGATACGTACGATGATTGTCATAACAACTTTTTTGCTCATTACTTCAAATTGGCTTTAGGGACTATAAAGACCATAATTACCAATCTTTTATGGGAATGAGACTAACGGTAACTCTCATTTTTGTCTTACTCCACTGGAGATAAAATGCATGCAAATATGTGAGCCGCATAAGTCGATCAATGAGATCAATTCAAACCCGCTGCCTAGAGTCGGATGACACCATCTTAGACGGTTTCTCTCATATATCACATAAATGAACATCACATACAAAGTATATAAGTTCCCAAAGACAGTTCATATAGTTATTCAACAATTCATCAATTATGATATACCTAGGTCCATCCTGTGATGGGACTAACCAAATGCATATCTGAAGTCAATAGTTGCTTCCAAAACCAAATAAAATTAAAATTAAAATTAAAATTAAGATCCAAATAGAAATAAACATAAAAAAATGTCTAATTAAAATGGGAGATTACATATGGCAAAAACTTCTAGGCATTTTTTTAAAATTAATAAAATTGCCTCTTCATATTTTAATAGTCGTTAATGAAACAATTGATGTCTAATTCGACATTCAAGCCTTTAGGCGTGAGCGAATCGGTCATAAAGATCCAGCGGGTCTCACGTTTGGACAGATCCCGTACACGGTTGGAACCCCTCCAAGGTGAGACCACATGTTCCACTCCCCAAAATTTAAGTCCTATGGGGTCACGGTTATGGACCTGTAGAAAGTGTAGGGATACATTGTGGTCCCTAAAACCCAATTTGATGTTTGTAATGTGTTCTGCTATCCTTACCCTAAGAGTTTTGGGACATTTGTTTACATATTTTACTCTGTTATTTGATTAAAAAGATTGTCCACTTTCCTCTTTTGACCAAGTACACTCTTGACCATATGTAAGGAACTGAAGTCTTCCTGCTGTGCACTTAGTGACTCTCGTGTGAAAACTCGGAGGGACTACTTTCATGTTTCGTTGGAAACTGGATACCACTTTAAAATTGAGCTTTGGAGAAAGACGTAGTATACCTTATTTCTGGAAAAGACATAGAAGGGCCCTTGGAGGAAAGTGTTGCAAACTCACAATCTAGTTGCTGTTGAGGAACTAGTTTTACTATGAGGTACTTCAATTGAAACAAAACCATTGGAGCAAAGGGTGCTCTTAGATCCAAGCCTAAGTCCCACAGAAGGAACAAGGATTTCCCTCAACGTCATATATAGTCACCTGCAAGAAGCATCTGAATACTAGCTTCTGCACCCGTCTGCAGCCTGTGAAAGATGAGGTAGAGATCTGTACCTTAAATGGAGTTGTATGCCTGACCAACCTCTAGCGCTGACTGTAAAATGTCCAGGATATTGGATAGAGCAGGGAACACAGGAGAGAAAGCTTTAGCTGAGCAAACAAAAACTTCTTCATATTCTTTCATATGACCAACCATAACTGACTATAAGTGGTTCTCTGCCCCACAAAAGTTTCCTTGCAAGATTTAAATAGGAAAAGACTTTTGGTATCGCCTTGTCAGGCAAAGTAGGCTACTACTGTCTTGTTGTCAACCTTACTCAGGCCCCCTTGAAGATCCTGAAAGGCTTGCAATGTTAGATAAGGCTTTATTCCATTCAAGATACTTGGGGAGTTTGCGCTCCAATGGCCTTGCACTTGTTTCTTCAGATTGTGGACTCCCCAGCCCCAGATACTGGCGTCTGGCTTCAGAATCATCCTATTTCCTGGGCTGAGAGGCCTGCCCCGAAAGAAGCACATTGGCAATGTCCAAAATTCCTATTCTTGCTGAACTGTATCACCACAAAGATTTTCTGAATACATAGACAGCCCAGCTCATTGACTAAAGAAGGCAAATTGAAATGCCCTCCTGTGCCACCTGGCCCAAGGTACCACCACTGTCAAAAGGTTCCTGGGGCTGTGCCAATTCTGTAAAAGGCAGACATCTGAACTGGAAGTGACATCTGGCCACCACAAATCTCACATGCCTCTGGTGCTCGACATTGATCGGTACATGGAAGTATGAGTCAGCAGGTCGATTGATACTAGCTGGTCCTCTTGCTGAACTGTCCCTGTGACTGTCTGCATGGACTCCATCTTGAATTTCTTGCATGAGCACATGTAATTCCTCCAAACTGAAACAGGCCAGAAGGCTCCTGCCTTAGGTACTAGAAAAATGTGGAGAAAAACCCCCAGATGATTCTATGTTTTCAGCATCACTGGCATGGTGGCCTTGTAGCAGTACAAATTTATATAGCTAATCTTGCAAACATTTTCTCTTCTGAGATCTGTTGGTCATAAATTAAATGGATTCAGTGGTCAACTTTGGAATTCTCCATTGTACTCCCACCTCACTGCCTTCTGGACCCCCTGGTCTTTGATGATTGTCGTCCAAACCCTCCAGAAGGAGGCTACAATCATCAACTTAACTCAGGCCCCCTGGTCCCAAGAGACTTGGAAGAGACTGGTTGGACGCACCTTCAAAAGACTTTCCAGCCATCTTAGCAACTTACTGTGGATTTTATTTCATGTAAAACGTAACTTTGAGGCACCTCCACTATGATCTGTTAAATCTACAGCCTGTCCTATAAGATTTGACCTCCTGCACCCTTCTGAAGTTTACTAGGCTTGAGTGAAAGCTGGCGGCTTCCTCTTACTAGCCTGTGGCCACAGTCTAGACTTTTCCTCCTGTCATTCGCTTAATCGCGTTGTTCAGCATTTAGCCAGGCAATAACCTCCCCTTATAGGAAATGTTGAAGGCTTGTGTAGAATTTCCGCCTGCCCTCCAGTGGTGTAACCACCACGCTCTCGTAGCAGTGACTGAGTGCGCCAGCGCTTGTACTAGGTCTATCAAAGCATCCACCAAAAGTCAGTTGCCAGGTTCCACTCCTCCAGAAACTGTACCAAATATTGCAGTTTACAGCGTTGAATGCCATTTTAGAGATTATATATTGAAGTTAACACTATTGCTGTTTTTTTGCAGGCAAAATCTGTCACTGTATAGATTGTGTACAAGCTTCTTCAGATCTGTTGCGACCCCATTAGCCGAAATCACATGCCCCAGGTAAGTGACTAAAGTACGATAAAACTGGAATTTCTCCAGTGACAACTTCAATCCTTCTTCATGAAGCCTCTCTAATACTTTTTCTAACTGCGCCTCATGCTCTTTCAGTGTTCTTCCAAACACTATAATATCATCTAGATACACCAGGACTTCTACCAAGTTCGTGTCTCCCAATGTTCTCTCATCAGTCTCTGAAAAGTAGATGGAGCCCCAGTTAGTCCTTGTGGCATTCTGTTGAACCTGAAGAACCCCTTAGGGCAAATGAAGGCTGTCTTCTCCTTATCCTCAGCACACATGGGTATCTGGTAGTACCCACTCTTCATATCCAGCACACTGAACCACTTAGCTCCAGACAGACACTGCAGAGCATCTTCAATTCTTGGAGTAGTGTACTGGTCGGGAATCATTCTCCGATTGAGGGTCCAATAATCTATGCACATTCTCAGGGTCCCATTCTTCTTCCATACCACTATAATTGGGGAGGCGTACAGACTTCTGGACTCGTGAATCACCCCAGATCTTTTTAATTCTGCCAACTGCTCCCTCAAGTCTTCTAGATCACTGAGAGGGAATCCTCCAAGCTCTTTCCCGGAATGGTTTTTCTTCCTGTAATTGTATCCGATGATGAGCACTTTTGGCACATCCCACGTCAAAATTGTCACTAGCAAAGATCTTTTCCCATCAAAGTAACTGAGACTTCATTCTCTCTCTCCAGACAGGAGGCAAACCGGCAGCACATTCTTCCATCTCTTTCCTCAAACTTTGCGACCCCCCTTCCTTCCTGCTTTCCTTAGGTGTCACCAGAGTTGCTGCACTCACTTGGCCCACAGACATTCGCACCTTCAGGATCACAGGATGGTCAGAAACATTCTGTCAGCTAATAGGCACTGCTTCGGTTTGAGCATCCGTTTCTGTATCAGGGTGCTCCGGGAAATGGTCAATTCCAAAAAAGTTATACACTACTAAAACAATTCATGAATATTAAATATATTGCAAAAAATGATTTTTTTGGTATAAAAATATATCAAGAAATTTACCATAGCATTGTCCCATCACCGCCTACAAAAATGACAATGTTGTCAAATATTAAAAACGAAACTGTCTGGATGCCATCCATACTCTAATTCATCCATACATCTACCAATCATATAGAACCCACAACGGGAATTGCCATACAAGTGAAAAGACTGAGTGAATCCTGAACTCCAGCAAAGGTAGCTCTAAGAGATGTTCTGCACAAGGGAATACAAAAGCAGCTGTGTAATTAAGGATAAAACGGTGATATACAGAGTGAACACCTCCACAGTCGGTAATTGGTATGGGTGTGTATATCAGGTATCATGTGGCTGTATGTGGAGTCATATAGTCCTGCACTGGGGAATACAGGACAGCGGTACCGCTGGATATGTGGGACAGTGATTCACAAATAATTACAAGAAGTTGTAATTTTTTTCCCACAATTCTTGGGAAAATTAAGACTTTTTTTACACAAACTTGTCAAATTAACAGGTTATTTCTCACATACAGCATAAGCATACTTGCAACTACACCCCAAAGTACATTCTGCTACTCCTCCTGAGTATGGCGATACCACATGTGTGAAACTTTTACACAGCCTGGCCACATACAGAGGCCCAACACTGAAGTAGCACCTTCAGGCATTCTATAAGCATAAATTACACATCTCATTTCTTAACCACCTATTATATTTTGAAGGCCCTGGAGCACCAGGACAATGGAATTACCCACAAAATGACCCCATTTTGGAATGCTAACTCCCCAACATATAATCTATGAGGCATAATGAGTCTTTTGAATGGTTCATTTTTTTTCCAGAAGTTTTTGGAAAATGTGGAAAAAAATTAAAACACATTTTTTTTTTACACAAAGTTGTCCATTTATATATTTCTAACACAAAACATGTACATAGCAAACATGACAACCCAAAATACATTCTGCTACTCCTCTTGAGTATGGTTATAGTACATGTGTGAGACTTTTACAAAGTCTGTTTATCATACAGAGACCCAACATTGAAGTAGCACCTTCAGGCGTTCTAGGAGCATAAATTACAAATAAAATTTTCTGACTACCGATCACATTTTTGAAGGCCCTTCATATTTATATATATATATATATATATATATATATTCACATAGCATGTACATATGAAATAACAAAAGATTACCTGTGGTTTTAGTAGTGCAGTGGTCCAGGCAGCAGCGGCAGGGATGTGGACAGCAACAGCAAAAGCTGGCAGGAATACTGTCCATAGTTAGTACAGGCAAAGATACTGTCAGCACAGCCAAAGCAGTGGTCCAGGTAGCAGGCAGAGATGTCCAGGCATAAATACTGTCCATAGTCAGTAGAGGCAGCAGGCAGGGGTATGGTCAGTAGAGGCAGCAGGAAGAAACATTGTTCATAAAGTCCTGGGTCATTACAGGCAGCAATATGGTCAGCACAGCCAAAGTATTGGTCCAGGCAGCAGGAAAAAACATGGTCCATAAAGTCCTGGGTCATTACAGGCAGCAATATGGTCAGCACAGCCAAAGTATTGGTCCAGGCAGCAGGAAGGACCGTCAAGCTTAGGACTAGGGGGACAGGGGTAGAGGCTTCTCCCACCCAAATCTCTTTGAAGCCTCCGGGAAACCAGACCCTGTTTTGGGAACATAGAAAACCAAAAACAGTTATTCTACTCAGAATGAGTACTCAGAACACTTTTCTGGAGCCCCTCACATATGTGAGACCCCTGTGTACTAAAGTAGAAGGGCAAAAGATCAGTCCAAGTGGCAGGCAAAAACATGGTCAATTAACAGGCTGAGGTCAGAGCATGTGGAAGTCAGAAACGTGGTTTAAAATGGCAGGCAAAGACATTGTCGGTAAACAGGCCAGGTCAGTTAACATGGAAGTTAGAAACGTGGTTCAAAAGGGCAGGCAAAGACATCGTCGGTAAACAGGCCAGGGTCAGTTAACGTGGAAGGTAGAAACATGGTAGCAGGCAAATGATCCACACAGGTATTTGAAATGGGGAAATGGCAGTATTTTAAAAATAAGGGGAACTAATATCCGATGTGTGATAATTTTTGAAACAATCTCCGATGCACAGGCCAGGTTGGGAGGGACATTGGGGCAATAATAGGTGGTATCTCTTTTGACTCCTCTGGCGCATACACAACATCTTTTTTGTCATCTTCTTCCGGATTCTGTGGGGGGGATGTTGTAGGGAAAATGTTGTTTGTGAAGTTGACTCACACTATCAGAGCAAATACTTCCTGGGGTGGGTAATTACTGATAAATGAGGGTAGTGATGATGTCTTCAATGTATTTGAGGTAGGTAATGGATACGTTTTCAGATGATTTTTGGTAGCAGACAAACAAATAATACATGGCCATATGGAAAATATGAAATGCAGCTTTCTTATACCAATAGCGGGACTTTTGGGTTGACAAATAGTGCTGTAACATCTGGTCATTTAAATATACCCCCCCATGAACAGATTGTAGTCGTAGATACATTCGGGCTTTAAAACGGGGCCACGTCTTCTCTGAATCTCCACCAAGGTGTCATTGTGGATAGTAGAGCAGATGTGGACATCTTTGTTGTCCCTCCATGTCATGGCTAATACTTCTTCATTCCACATGAATGCAGATTCCCCGTTTTGCAGTTTTTTTGGTTAGTAGAATTTGTGGGAAGCCCTTTCGTTTTTTCTTGAAGGTGCCGCAGGCCAGGGTTTTTTCACGATAAAGGTGGTGAAAAAGGATCAAACTTGTATAGTAATTGTCCACATATAAATTGTATCCTTTTTTGAACAGGGGGTATGCCAGCTTCCAAACAATTTTCCCACTGGTTCCAATATATGTGGGGCAAGCACGGGGCTGGAGCTGGGAGTCTTTACCTTCATAGGTACGGAAGATGCACACGTATCCAGTGGCTCGATTACACAGTTTGTTTAGTTTTAAGCCATACCTGGCTCTCTTGCTTGAGATGTACTGCTTGAACTGCAGCCGGCCAGTGAAGTGTATAAGGCCAGGGCCGATCCTGGGCGGGTGCGCGGGGTGCAGTGCACCCAGGCGCCGCAGAGGGGGGGCGCTGAAGTGTGCCTCTCCTTCTGTGTGTCACATCACAGACTGTCTGCTCTCCCGCCCAGGGGCGGGCCATGAGAGGTTCCTGCAGGATCTGGGATGGCTGTCTCCGGGTACACCAGCTGTGCAAGCTGGGAAAATGCCGGACGCTGCAGCTCTCACATAGTGCTGGGGAAGCCGACAAAGGTACGTGTATGGAATGGCTGGGGAGAGAACCCGGCGGCTGGAACTTTGAGGAGTGCAGTGTTTCCTCTGACATGCCGTGCTCGGCCACGCCCCCTGTCTTTGAAAACATTTCACCTAGATTCCCTCACTATCACACCAATGCTGACCGGAGTGAGGAGGAATAAGGG
>BLSH010118253.1:158803-183049 GCA_018402905.1 Glandirana rugosa
CACTAGTCTTCTTGTTGAGGACTTTAGGTTAAGTCCCGCAAGTTTATTGTTGGGTATCTGCGGTGACGACAATTTGCTGTTATTTACAGATACACACGTACCCGTGTATCCTATTGTATTTCCCCGTAAATACCCGACACTTTTTTTTGCGGGTTTGCTGGTATTTGCCAGTAAATAGTCGAAGTCACACGTACCTCGGATTCACAAGAGTTAACTCTGTTCATGTGTAATATCTCCCTATACGAAACAAGTATAAAGTACAGACTTCATGTTGGTGAAATTGGTGAAGTCGGGGCCCTCCTAAATGGGGGAAAGACTGGTCTCGTGAAAAACGCTGTACCGTGACGCAACGAAATTGGTCACCGCAGTAGCGGCGAGAAGCGGAGGACGTCATATGACGTCCTCCCGGATCGACGGCCAGTCCCTGCCGACGTCATTTTACTATACGTCGGTAGGGAACTGGTTAAAGCAACGCAGTGCCATGTCGCAAAAAGTGCTCTGGTCAGAAAGGGGGTAAATCCTCCCGGGGCTGAAGTGGTTAAAGTGGTTGTACTTCAGACATGAAATATGAACAAAGCATATCCCTCTATAATGTGTACTTGTCTCAATTGAGAACACTTAGGCTCCATGCACACTGAAGCTGATAAATGACCGTTTATGGTCGTTTGGGCGTTTTTTTTCACAGCCCATAAATGCCCCTTTATGTTATCCTATGTGCCCATGCACACATAGACATTTATTGTCGTTTAACAGCAGTGGCGTCTATGGGTTGTTATTTGAACGCCCTGAATTGGATTTCAGGAGTTGTTCTTCTGATCACAAAAAATGCTGGACGCCGATAAATGCTCATAAACGCCACTAAATGGCAGTTTATCGGCGTCCAGCGCTTTTTGTAATCAATGGAAGCTAATGAAATTTAAAAAAAAATAACCTCAAAAAGACTGACGCCGGTAAACGCGCATAAACGCTGCTTACAAAACGCTGCTAAAAGCATGTTTTCTATGCAGCGTCTCCTGCCACATAATCCGACGCCCAGAGAGCGTCCAGTGTGCTTGGAGCCTAAGTGTCATTTATGTCTGCTGCCCCATTCCTCTGCTATCTGCACGAGTCACTCCTGACAAGTTTTCCTAACACCAAGAGAAAAAAGGTGACAGGGGAGGGATCTCCAGCACACAGCGTGTGAGTGACAGCCTCAGCTCTATTCATGTGTGCTGTGTGAAGGGGGTGTGTCCCTTCCCTCCAACCAGCACTCACTGAGCTCTGCAGAGTGTAACTTTAGCTCTCCACCCCATTTTCTGCAAGCTCAGACAAGCTTTATAAATCCTGGATTTTAAACGGACGCAGAGAAAAAATACTGTAGATAAACAGGTACAACTTATGTAGGAGGATTTGTTTCGTCTCTGTGTATTGCCTAAGGCCAGTCACTTCACTGGGTCATTGGAAGGGTATACAACCACTTTATTGAAACGTCTCTGTAAAATGTTAATAAATTTAATTTAACCACTTAAGAACCGGAAGGATTTCCCACGTTAGGACCAGAGCACTTTTTGCGATTCGGCACTGCGTCGCTTTAACTGACAACTGCGCGGTCGTGCGACGTTGTACCCAAACAAAATTTGCATCTTTTTTTCCCCCAAATAGAGCTTTCTTTTGGTGGTATTTGATCGCCTCTGCGTCATTTCTGATCACCGCTATAAACATAAAAAAGCGTCAATTTTGCATAAAAAACACAATTGGCATTTATGGATTGGCTTGCGCAAAAGTTGCCGCCTTTACAAACCATGAGAATTAATTTCTGGCATTTTTACCATTTTTTTTATTAGTAATGGCGCCAATTTGCGATTTTTATCAAGACTGCGATATTGCAGCAGACATGTCGGACATTTTTTACACTTTTTTGGGACCAATGACATTTATACAGCGATCAGAAATTTAAATATCCACTGATTACTGTATAAATGTCATTGGCAATGAAGGGGTTAACCTGTAGGGGGCAATGAAGGGGTTAACCATGTTTCCTAGGCGTGTTCTAACTGTGGAGGGGCTGGGCTACCATGGGCGTAAGAGATCTAACTGATCCCAGTGACAGGGATCAGTAGATCTTTTAAATGCCCACTGACAGAGCAGAGAACCGCCGTGCTTACATCGCCGGTTCCCCGTTCGTCCTCTCTGGCAGGCAATCGCGGCTCGCTGGCGGAGATTGAGTCTGACCGAGCCACGGCCACACTCCTACAGAGTGGTGCGCTCCCATCCGCTACAGCGCACGCGTGATCCGCCATTTATAAATGGCGATTCGCGGGACGCTGCCACTTTGCAGCAGTAAATGTACGTGAGCCGGTTAAAAAAAAAAAGTGAAAATCGCAATGTGCTAAGATTGGCACATCGTCACTACTGCAGCGATCTTGCTAGACCGCACCGCACACCAAAAACAGATTATTTCACTCTCCTACAATAAAACATAGCATTTGTCAAGGAGTTGGCGGTGGGCTTTAAATCAAGTTAAATATGGGGAAGCCTGATAAATAAATTATAGGATCTGTTAAGTACGGCACCCAGTTCATTGTAATAAATAAAGCTTGGCATTCTATTACAGTCTGCTCAAAATGTATTTACAGTGTTTTTTGGGGGGTTTTTTTCTAGCCGCCATAAAACTAAATTGTCTGTTTTCACCATATGGTTCCCAGCAGTCAAAGGCTCGTGTCTGAACATCTCTAACTACAGTTTATTTATAGCTGAGAAACAATTTTCAGAAGAGTTTAATGTAAGAGATATCCTAAATACAAAATGTCTGCTTCGGCGTTGACTGTAAAGGAGCATTTTAAAGAATTACGCTCCAACCATCTATCAGGCATGTTTGATTTAAAATGCCAGGAAACGTGTGTCTCTTCTGCCTTCTTCTGGCTTTTCTGAGTATAACATCTATTATTTTGTCTTACAGACTCGCTATCCAAAACATGTGTGCACACTTTTGGTAAAGATATGGATTTTTACACAATATTATATTTGGAAATAGTGGAGCGAAGCGGGGTGATTTATTATAGGCAAATAGGCTATTCACTTAGCATGGGAATTTTTCTTAGAGCTTAGAGAATGTGGTGAAATTTCACTTTGCAAAGAATACCCAATCACATGCAATGAAAAAAAGAAAAAAATGAATTTTGTGTGAACATGATTAAATAATAAAAGTCCATAGGGCTTCACCTCATTCGTTAAGTGCTGCAAAAAATTCCCCTGCAAAATGCAACTACCCTTCAAATTGAACACTATATTTGCCTTTAAGCGCTTGCCAACCGACTCGTGTACATTCACTGTTGCACAGTGCCAACGTAGTGTGAATTGCTGTATATAAACGCGGCACGCTGCATGAGTGTGGCTGCGGGTCAGGGGACTTGATGTCCGCTGGCGACCTGCAATCGCCTACTACAGAGGAACAATGGGGAACCACCGATGTAAACACGGCAGTTTCCCGTTCTGTCAGGGGGCATGACAGTGATCAGTGAGATCTGCCATGCCCCTGCCAGCCCAGCCCCCACACAGTTAGAACACAGTGAGGTAACACATTTAACCCCTGGATCACCCCCTTCGTGTTAACCCCTTTCACTGCCAGTGACATTTATACAGTAATCAGTGGCTATTTTTAGATCTGATCGCTGTATAAATGTCAATGGTCCCAAAAAAGTGTCAAAAATGTCCGATCTGCCTGCCGCAATAGCACAGTTCCGATGAAAACCGCAGATCGTCGCCATTATTAGTAAAAAGAAAAAAATTATAAAAATGCCATAAATCAATTCTTGTAGTTTGTAGACGCGATAACTTTTGCACAAACCAATCAATAAAGGCATATTGCGATTTTATTTACCAAAAATATGTAGAAGAATACATTTTGGCCTAAACTGATGAATCAATTTGTTTTTTTATCTATTTCTTTTGGGATCTGTATTATAGCAAAAAGTAAAAAATATTGTTTTTTTTTTTTTCAAAATTGTCGCTCTTTTTTTGTTTTTAACGCAAAAAATAAAAACCGCAGAGGTGATCAAATACCACCAAAAGAAAGCTCTATTTGTGGGAAAAAAAGGATGTCAATTTTGTTTGGGTACAACGCCGCACGACCGCACAATGTCAGCTAAAGCGACACAGTGCCGAATCGCAAAAGGTGCTCTGGTCAGGAAAAGGGTAGATCCTTCCGGGGCTGAAGTGGTTAATAAGTCTATAGGAAGGTGCAGTCTAAATCAGCCTTTTTCAACCAGGGTGCCTAGAGGTTCCTTCAGGGGTGCCTTGGTAAAATGCCTAAAAATTGCCAAAAAATTGCATACAAGCCAGCGTGTGGAGGAAGCCTGCCTTTTAGCTACACAAAGCCACAAGTTTTCACCGTGCAGCATGGTGTTCTAACGACCAATGGCATCATCAGTTGGTAAGGAGGATGTCAGTTGCCTGCATAGCATCCTTGTTTGACCTTCCCCTGTCCCTCTCCATTAGTGTTGGGGTCACATTAGCTGAGTGATAGAAAAAGCTAAGGGAGAAGAGAAACATTGGGATACTAGTCAGTACCAGTTTGCAAAAGTGTTTTTGCTTTGGAAATATAAATCACCTATAATGTTGGGTGTCCTATGTGTAAATGTTGCTGCATTATAGAAAGCTATCAGAATAGTTTTTACATTTTAGAATGGGGTGCCTCGAGACTGTCCATCATTTTAAAGGGTGCCTCAAGACTGTCCATGATTTTTAAAGGGTGCCTTGACTGAAAAAGGGTTGAGAAACACTGCTCTAAACAAACAGCAACTGCCCCAACCTATAACTGGCTTTAACAGCAAGGAGCATATGGAAGGGTAAATCATATCAAACAAAAACAAATAAAAATTCCCAGCTCATCTTACCAGCCAGCCTGCACCAAACCGAATTGTCCTGTCTAACAGTTCATGTTAAAAACAGTTTGCGCACATTTGCAAATGCATGCGTAAGCTGCAGCGGCCACATCACGGCACCCTAATATTATTTGCAGTCCTAACTCTATAAATTATAAGAGCCTCCATAGTAGGAGCACATATATAGTAATGGATGGATTGAGGCAGGTATGCCTGGAGGGAGCCCATCCCTCCGTAAAGGCACAAGGGTGCAATGGACACCGAGCAAATTGCACAATGGCAGCAAAGGTGTCCAGTCACGAAATAACCAACAGTACAAACAAATGGAAACTGCCCCAACCTCTGACTGGCCTTAACAGCAAGGAGTACATGGATGGGTGATGTAATTCAAACAAAAACAAAGAAGAATTCCCAGCTCAACTTACCAGCCAACCTGCAACAAAACAAATTGTCCTGTCTAACAGTTTGTGTTAAAAACAGGGGTTTAGTGTGAACACATTTGCAAATACATGCGTAAGCTGCAGCAGCCACGTCACGGCACCCCAGTATTATCTGCAGTCCTAACTCTATACATTTTGAGATCCTCCATAGTAGGAGCACACATATAGTAATGGATGCATTGAGGCAGGTATGCCTGGAGGGAGCCCACTCCTCTGTCAGGGACTGGTGTGACCAGAAATGTGTGGACTGCAACAGAGTGCACCAAACACAGGCAAATAATAAGATTTATTAAAAAGATATACAGTAAATAGTGAAACTCAACCAGTGAACCAACAACCAGTGAACACAAACAAATGACAGACTAAATCCAATATGTAGAGAGCATAGGATAACCAAATCGTAAACGTGCCAGAGCCAGGGTCATACATGACAGATCAAGTGGGGGGGTGGGGGAGCTAGGAACAAGACAGGACAGGGAAAGGGAGACAGGAGACGGACTGAGCAGGTAGGAAGATATCAGGCTGCAGGATCAGGGTCAAAGTCCAGGAACAGGAGACGGGAAACAGGCTTCAGGAACTAAGGAACACAGATCAGGGGCACAAGGAGAAAATATCAAAGCAAAGTAAAACAGCGCTCCCCAGGTTTAAATACAATTCCTGCAATCAGCATCAGGTGATGCTTGATTGCAGGGGATGATGTCAGCTCCTGACTGCCGAGAGACACCAGCTTGTGGACATTGGAACTGCAGCCTAAAGATCTAGGAGCATAGTGCCACTAGCAGGTGAAACCTTTCCCAACCATCAGCATCCGACTGCTGAGAGACACTCGTTGGTGGATACCGGAACTGCAGCCCATAGATCTGGGAGCCACAGTGCCACCAGCAGGTGAAACCTTTCTTGACACCCTCCTTAAAGGCACAGGGGCAAACTGGACACCCAGCAAATAGCACAATGGCAGCGAAGGTGTCCAGTGCGCCTCCTCAACAAATAACAAACAGTACAATCAAACAGCAACTGCGCCAACCTATAACTGGCCTTAACAGCAAGGAACACATGGAAGCGTTACACATGTCAAACAAAAACAAGGAAAAATTCCCAGCTCAACATACCTGCCAATAAGGTGCAGTCTACTTTCTCCCCTGCAGGTGGCACTATTCTGCAGTGGCACTGCAGCTAGAGAGGAAGTCAGGAGGAACATGGTTCCTCTATGGTTTTCTGGGTCACTAAGGAAGCAGTCTAATTACCTACTGCCACCCCATGTGAATCGAGAAGCTATCTTGGGTCAGGCAGAGCCTATTAAAGGCCCTGGCTCCCAGGTTTGGTGCACATTTTGCGAGTTAGCATAGTAGGGAAAGTTACTCTGTCTATTAGGGACAGTATTAGCGTTAGGGAGAGGTTCCTGATGAGGAGGGAAAGTGTAGGGTTACATCTCTTCTGGACACCTTCCTGATTGGGTGCTAGATGGCCAGGCCACATTCTGTCCCCAATCAACACACACTGACAGTCTAGCTGGAATTTGCCTTTTTCACGTGGCTGGAAACTGTGAGTGCACTCGGCTGGTTTGCCTTCCCTCCGGGTTGGCTGTGAATTGTTACTGCATTATTTCAAAACCTTCTATTGCAACTGCCTGTAAAAATTATTGCCTCTGTCTGCGAGTCAACCCCAATGTCTTAAAACTATAGAGCAGGGGTCTCTGAACTTTTCTAAACAAAGAGCCAGTTTACTGTCTTTTAGACTCTAGGGGGCTGGACAGTGGCTAGTGGGAGTAATAAATGCCCAAGCATCAGTGGGAGTACACAATGCATCTGGCTTGGTGGTCAGTGGGAGTAAAAAAATATACCAGACCTCCTGTGGTTAACAGGAAGAGGGATAGTGCCCCATCATTGGTGTCAGTGGGAGGAAAAGTGCCCCATCGTTGGTGTCAGTGAAAGGAAAAGAACCTCCTCATCAGGGTTGCACCGATACCGATACTAGTATCGGTATCAGTGCCGATACCAAGCATTTTCCATGAGTATTGGTATTCGTGCAAATGCTCAAATGCTTGATACGATACCAGTTGTATCGGGCCAGGCATCCTCAGTGTAGCAGAGGGGATGGGCAGCCTCACAGATGATCGGTGCAGCAGCGGGGGGGAGTTACAAGCACCAATCCCCCTGTATAGCCTTTCAATAAAGCAGCTGACAGCCGCTTCTTCCCCTCTCCCTCCCACGATTTTCAGCTGCATTATTGAAAAGCTATACAGGGGGATCTGTGCTTTTAACTCCCCCCGCTGCAGCACCGATCACCCCCGACTGTCCCCTGTGTGCTCCTCCAGCTCCCGGGTCTTCCTTTGGCTTCCAGTGTCCTCCTCCCTCTCCCCGGTGTCCTCCTCCCGCTCCCCGCCTCCTCCTCTGGTCCCCCCCTCCCAGATCTGTCAAGATGGAGAGCGGAGGAAAGAGCCAGTAAATTTGTCATTTGCCAGCCAGCTCCTTCCTTTTCTGAATCCACAAAGTCAGTGATCACAGACAGTACATTCACAACTGAGCATCGTAAGCCGTGTTCAGTGCAGCTGAGGCTGCAGAGAAAGGGACTGGGGAATCTGTGTCCTCAGTCCCTTTTCTTGTCTCTAAGGGGAGATGTTAGGGGTCCGTTTAGACACCTGATATCTCACCAAAGCCCCCCAACAGGGCTGATAAATAAAAATAAATTAAAAAAAAGAGAGAGAATAATAAATAAAGGTTAAATTGTAAAAATAATAAAAAATTAAATAAAATAAAACATTGACACCGTCCACTCCCCCCCCCCCAAAAAAAAGAAATCGTAAAAAAAAAAAATATATAAATTGTAAAACACAATGAAAAAAAAAAAAAAAATACTGACACAGTCCACGCCTCATCAGTGCCCATTAGTGCTGCATATTAGTGCTACTGTCACATGATATTAAAAAAGTATTGGTAATCGGTATCGGCGAGTACTTGAAAAAAAGTATCGATACTTGTGCTTGGTCTTAAAAAAATGGTATTGGTGTAACCCTACTCCTGATTGGTGTCAATGGGAGGAATAACGCCCCATATTTGATGTCAATGGGAGGAATCGCGTCCCATCAGTGGTATCAGTGGGATGAACTGTGTGCCATCTTTGATGTCAGCGGGTGGAATGGTGTTCAATCATTTATATCAGTGGGAGAAACTGTGGCTCATTTTTGGTGTCAGTGGAAGGAATAATGTCCCATCATGTGTAGCCTCCGCTATATACAGCGCTGTGCTCTGGCAGTGGGATTGGGAACTTCACGTCCTGCTCCCGAAACAAATTTTTTTGGGCTGAGTGCTGCGCTCCCTTTGAATTGCTGAGCAATGCTCAGCCCAACTCAATTTTGTCCCAGTAGCAGGAAATTCCCATCCACTGCCAGAACACAATGCTGTATACTGAGGATACATACAGTTTGTACAGCACACACAGTGAACACATCTAGTAGTGAAGGTGATAGTTTGTTTGGGCCAGCTTCATCAAGATGAACAATTTAAACTTCAGTTTAAGATCAGTTTTAAAGCCCAATTTCAGTTTGGGCGAACCCCAAAGACATGCATTCCACAGCAAATGTTAAAATAGTAACTCCAGCAGCTCTACTCACCTCCCCTCCTGGGCTGCCATTCAACACTCTTCTCTTGAGCCCAGTGATTATACGTGTAGCACCCCCTAGTTGTCAGGCATATTTAGTTGGACATCTCTTTAGTCTGTGAAGTCAGTTAATTTGGGGTCAAGCAAAGTTGAGTGTAGTTTAGTGGGCAGGCTCTGCAGGCTGAGTCTCAAGTACTCACCTGGCTTCTGAAAGCTTTTGGAAAGTTCCAGAACCTAGTGGTGGGGGTATGGAGATGAGAGCCTGAATATTCAAGGTATCTCTGCCAATCCCTGAGCAAGGAAGGCCCAGAAGGTGGGGAGGTGGTACTTAAATATTGTGTAACCTGGCCATGTGAAGAGACAATCCAGGATCCAGAGGTGTGGGGGCCCTTGTGCTGGGGGGCATTGCCTCTAGGCAGAAGGTGTGCACTAGCAGGATGGTGTGCTGTGGAGAGTGAGAAAGAGAGAACAAGAAACCAGAAAGGGACTATCACCTTCTTCAGTCTCATCCAGGAGACATCCTGCCAAGCAAGTGGGACCTGTACCAAGCAAGTGGGACCTTAAATACTGTGAAACCTGGCCATGTAAGGAGAGAATCCAGGATCCAGAGGTGTGGGGGGACCCCTGTGCTGGGGGGCTCTGTCTCTAGGCATAAGGTGTGCACTATCAGGTCAGTGTGCTGTGGAGAGTGAGAAAGAGAGAGAGAGAGAGAGAAGAAGAAACCAGAAAAGGACCATCATTACCTTCAGTCTCATCCAGGATTTGAAGGGACTAAGTGAGTAACCTCTATATATTCACCCCCCCCCCGTCCCCCAAAGCCACAAGGAAGAAAGCAGTCAGGTGCAAAGTTTAGCTTGCCTTCAGAAGGGACAGTGTACAACTTACCTTCATCCTTGCTCAGGAAAAAGTTCGGGGGTGCCAGGTGAGCTGGCGTTTTTGCAGTAAGGAAGAAATTACTGGCAGTCTGTTTGGGACTTGTGCTTTGAGGATTCAGTAAGGACTGCGGAAGTTTAGCCTAGGATCTACACTGAAAGTTGGGAGCAGCTCAAGTTGTCCTCAGTAATCTTTTGTAAATACAGTTCTGGGCATCCCATATCACCCTAACCACATCCAAGTTATATTTCCCTTATAAGTTATCAAAACCAAGCTCATGGACTAGATTACTGACTGTGGAGAGTTTTCTGAAAATGCATGTTGCCTGGCTGTGCAAGTGAAGGGGGGGCCCAATATCCAGCAGCCCTTGAGGGGGTAGAGCTATATATATGTTCCAATGCCAAATATTCGCCTGAAAGCAGAAGGGTAAATTCAACTTTTCATGAAAAATGAAAAAATAAACTAACTCCAAATATCCTGGCCACCCCACTGGACCCGTTTCACATAGTGGCCATGATGCCCAGTGCTGCCGGTGTTGTGGTTGGTACATAGTACACCACAAATGCACAGCCCCAGAGTGAGTATCCATCAAAATGCTTGCAATGGAAAGTACTCACTGGTCAGCTTAGTTATGTAGCTGCACTAATCAATAAGCGCTTGCCATTGCGAGCATTATGATGGACACTCACTGTGGGGTTGTGTATTAGGATGTACAGGCTTCTACATCGGCAGCACTGGGCATCATGGCTGCTATCTGCAGCAGGGTCCGGAATCCGGAGGGGTGGCCATGATATTTGGAGTTAGTTATTTTTTCCTTTTTTGTGAAAAGTTAAATATACCATTTAAAAAAAAAATCAGCTGAGCAATTTCAGCAGTCCTTCTCCATTATACAAGTACATTGGAAATGATGCTTTGAATTTACCTACCTTTGAAAAAGATAACAATAGATGACAATGAATACATGGAAACATGGAGAACATAATTATGCATGCCTTAGTAATGAATGTCAATAATTGTTCTATTTTATTGTTCTTTGTGAAATTTTAAATTGTATTGTGATTGTAATTTTTAAAAGCTATTTTTTACTTTATTTATTAGGTAAGGTAGTTAAACAATAGACTTGCATATAAAAATAGATGAGGACATTGCCATAGACGTATCTGCCCCATGTATGAAATAAATGTATGCATAGAAAAGTGGCCATTTATGTTGCAAATTAGTAATAGGTAGTGACATTATGATCTTTAATTTCTTCCTATGCAGCACATTACATATGAATCTGGTGCAGCTTTAATTGTACCTCGCTATGTGTGCGTTGTTCCAAAGAAAAGGTATTTTTTTTGTCCAAAGCAACCAATCAGATTATAATTGATTATAAATTATACAGATTGTAAATGACCAAACTAGAAACATGTTAGAAACTAAAGTTGTTTCCTTGCAAAATATGTACTTATTCATAATACAAGTTTATAAAGCAACAACATATATTGTACTGTAGCACTTTATGAAGCCATTCATGATAGTCCCTGGTTAAGGGCCATTTACACCATTGCAGGGCATAACATCTTATGCTGTGCATTGCATTAAGGAAGCCTCTGTATTTTTTTGAGCTGCCCAAACCACCAAATTGCACCAAAAAGGTACATGTAGCATTTTTTGCAGCCCACAGCACAGCATTCTAGTGTATTGCCACACATTGCACTATGCTGCAGTGCATGTCAATTAGTAAGTTGCATTCACAATAAATTATGCTTCTTCGCACCAACACCGGTACAGCGTAATAGTGCAATCGGCCCTAAGGGAGAGATTACAGCAACATTTCCAAACTATATTCAGACTAATTTATCAAGAAGATAAGAACTCAAAAAATGTATTAGCCCCAGTGCGACTTGTTATGTGATTTGACAGTTCCAAATCGCATGACAAGTTGCACCCCATTGCTGGTGTTTTATAGAATAGGGCAGATCGTCAGATAATGCTTCCGATGATCTGCGCATGAGCAGGGCGTAACAGCACTCCAGCTGATCTCCCGATTAGCTGGCCTGATGTCAACAGTGTGCATGCACAGATCGTCTGAGACATTATCCGATGATCAGCAAAGCATAGAGGGAGAATGTAATCTTCACTTTCTGTCCCGCTCTCTGTGCATGCGCGAGACATCACTGACCAAGCGGAAGAAGATCTGCACTATTTGACAGAGCACCACACATTGCATCTCGTCAGATCATCCCCCTGATGCAGTGTTTTTTACCTACTTGCGCCACAATCAGACCTGCAACAACAGCATCTGGCAGAGGAAAATATTCCAGCAGCATCTTCCGTTACAGCTTTGAGATGTCTTTACCAGTGGTGGCTCCTCCACTAGGGGTGCATGGGCGCAGCCCCCTATCCATGCATCCGGCCCCCTAACCTGCATGCAGGGCGCCAGATGCATGAATTCCAATGTTTTTTTTTTTATTGAAGCACATGATTAGAGCCAGAGGCTCTAATAGGCTTCAAAAGAGGGTGGGCTCGTGGTGCAGAGCACAGTGTGTGTGGCCAAAAAAAAGCCCAGCAGCCACCACTGATCTTTACTTAATGCAAAGAGATGCAAAGAAAGAAGCAGCCACGTCTAATAACATTTGAAAATTACAGTCAGGTCGCTGAAAAAAAGATTATTATCCTTGTGTGCAACTTGGTGAATTAAAAAGGATTTTAAGAAGTTATACAAGAATTATTAGCAGAGCTGAATATTGTGCTGCCCTACCTTACAATATATCTATAAAAAAAACTGATTTGATTGCATCCCAGTACTACCAACAGAGATTGATTATGAGCTGACATGTGCTACCTTGGTAATGTCAGTATGTTGGTCTTCATTAAACATTGCTGTAGCTTTCTTCTGAAATGTTCCAAGGAGGACATACTGTAGATTGCACGTTGCTTGCTATTAGTCCATCTTCTTTGCAGTCTTATTGTTTTGTGTCTAAAAGTGAACAACTATTAAGCATATCTTAAATTAGAAGGGAAAAGCAATTTATTATGCCACCTAGTGAGCCCACACCAAACATATCAATGCCGCCTTCGCAGACAAACACAATTTAATTTGCTTCACATGTCATACGTTATGGCATTAGTGCTTAACTCGTAACCTGCACCTAGATTCCCCTAAGGGTTCATTATATGCAGGCTGCTGGATATTGTCATTTGTAACTTCCTTTATCAGTATGTACTGAAATGCTATGTTGCACAAAACTGAATTATTCATCTCAAAACTCATCTTTTTGCCGTGTTTAAAAAAAGGCAATCACTTTAATAAGCAATCATCAGACTTTAGAAAATGGTATGGAAGGCTTCACTGGACAAGGGTAGACGTCAATCACATTTGCCATAAGCGGAGCTGCACTGTAAACTGAAGCTGTGATTTGCCTATGTAGGGCATAGGTAAAGACAAAAACCCAGTATTGCTCGATGTAAGAATCGGATAAACAATAGGTAACAGTTACATAAGAGCTGCTACATGAGAATCCCTAGTCATCCCAGAATTACTTGGAGCATACTTCTAAATAAATAAAAAACTCTTTTCTGCTGCCATATAAGTACATGTGTCAATAAATTAAACCATGGAGTGGGGTTTGGATGACATCACAATGTACCTCAAAAACCAGAAAGTGAGGCATTAGAATGTTATTTTCAGGAGCGTGTGCGCTCCTGCTCCATCATAGCTGTTGGTTCCAGCATCCTGGTTTTGACTGTTGCATCCTCTTTGTCTGTCTGTCCACCTGCAAGGTGATTGATGTGGCCAGACTCTGGGTGGAGATCAAACCTGATTTCAGCTAGCCAAGTCTGCAGTCCCATGCTTGTGATATTGCGTTTGTTACACGTGTTCAAGCTGCCTGTTTGTCTGTCCTGCTCTACTGTTTGGAGTCCCTTTTTAGGACTTTGAATCGGATATAGACTATTATCTAAACTCTGCCTGCCTTGTACCCAGACTGTCATTGAACCACATTGCCTGTCTGCCAACCGCAAGTACCCATTTTCTTTGCTCAGTTTGCACCTGCCCTGGCGTGGTGGCCAGTTACTATAGCAATGTGTGTAAATCCTGGGGGCAGCCGAGTACCGGTAGACCTGCTTGCCTTATGGGAATGGGGGGCTGCTATAGGTGAAGAACACAGGAGCTAGCTATAGTGTCTGATCACCTGCGTTAGGGGTAAGCATGACTGTTATATTGGAATTCTGTGCTTAATACGTGTTGTTTATATGGGTGAGCGAAAGTGCACATTGAAATGTACCGTAAGTTTTATGTGTAAGAATGGATGTCAATAAAGCTGTTTTTGGGGTAAACAGTATGTAGTATTTATTTTCTCTTTGATGCTGTGACCCGGAGGAGAGGAAGATAAGTGGTGCATCTTGCTCAAGTACAAGGGATTCCATTTAGAGGAGACACATGTGCTATCTGACCTTGTATTTTATGTGGATCATAAAAAAAAGTGAAAGCACACCTTGTGATTAGTGGAGCACTGAATGTGGAGGAAGGTATTTGATTTCAGCACATGTGTGAGGACCTGGGCCTGGACATGCAACCTCTGCTGTGCCTGGCTATGTCTCTTTTTGCTAAGCCACCTGGCATGCTGAACAGCACCCTGGAAAGTTCTATGAATGATCCTGCCTTGAAACTTGTTTCTCTTGAACTTTGAACCCTTTGTCCCTCCCATTAACTTCCTATTTTAGCCTTACCTTTGCACTTTCTGCTTGCCAGATTATTGTGTTCTTTCCAGCCAAAATCTCACTCTTGTCTCTCCTGCTGCCATCCGTATCTTCACTACCACACATTACCGACCTTTGGCTTATTCCTTGACTACGCTTCTACTTGATCCCAACCTGCAATCACTTGTTACCGGCTTTTTTACTGACTATACCTCTGCATGATTCCTACCTGCTATATCTGCTACTGGACCCTGGCTTGCTCACCTCCTGGTGGGGTGATCATGAGGACCACAATCTGGTACTAACACACAGCAAAACCAATCTCCACCATCAGGAGCTCTGGTGAATACCGGTTAGTGCTTAGACTCTGCACATCAGGTGAGCCTGTGTCATCTGCCAAGGTGATCAGCTAGTGTATTTATCCTGCATGGTCAGTGGCAGCCTCTCTAGTGTTGTATGTACTAGTCTCTGAGCCTGACCCCAGATCGTAACAGTGTGGATGTATGAAATGAGACACAGAGAGACTGATTTATTTGGGACAATATTTTATTTTATTTATGCATGCAGTACTGTTTATGTTTGAGACCAGCATATAGATTTAATGTTTTGAGTAGCGCAATGCCATTTTGATTTGTTTGAGTTGGAATACACACTGGTCTTCTTTTCTTTGCTATCTGAGACCAAGAATGAAGTGAAGGTGACTTTAAAGCCCAGCCCTGGCAATAGTTATTTTAATGGTCCCCAGCTATATTAAAAAACAAAAAAACAAAACAGCTCTGGCTGTAGTGTAAGAGGACTTGTAATTCACTAGGTCCTGGTGCCAGATTGTACATACCTGCCCTGCTTTTCTTAATAACAGGACAACATTGGAAAAGGGAGCACAGACCACCACTGTGATGGGAGGAAGAGTGCCTGGGGTTGGGCTTTAAGGCATGCAGGGAGCTTCTTTGCACTGTAAACACAAAGCCCATGTTCACTTTTAGAATTTATAGTATAACTCCACTCCTATGACAAATGTGAAACTAAAAACAGGATATTGAAATCATAAATTTAGTAAACTGCATTTATTACTTGTCATGAGCCGTGCTGTCTATACAGGGTGCCGAAGCAACAAATGTTTTTGTCTAAAAGTTTAATTTTGCTCATTGCCAATACAGATGATTGAGTCGGGAACATCAGAGAATCATGGCTTTTTTGCTTTTCCAGAATTTTTCATTATAGATCTGCATAAACTGCAGAGACTCACACAATTTATAAAACCAAGCAAATGTGATTCTGCATTCATCTATTGGGAAAAAATGCCCTTCATTAATTCTTCTGGGTTTCAATTCATTATTTTCACCACTGACAGCATCACAGTAATGTTGTAGATACAGCTGTCCACAGTCCTCTATAGCAGTTTATAAAATGTTCATATAGACACAACATTCCATGTGCCCCATAACAAAATGTCAGTATATTCCATCAGGAAGATAGAATGCTAATAAACCTATACCAGTTAAATTTGAGAATGTTACAGTTAAAGAAAACTTGTCAACAGAATAGTATGTAGCTGTTGTGAGGGATTAGCTCTTCGGGGGAATCACCTTTCCTGGGAAAAAGGCAGTTAAGACAGCAGTTTTTTTTTAAATCTGGCTTGCAGACAGGTTTATTGGAGCAAAGGTTGCATTATAAGGCCTCATACACACGGACATTTCTAAAAAAATAAACAAAACGTCGGGCCCGACGTCAAGGAAAAAAAGTCGGCGTCTTTCGGCGTTATGCATTGGCGTTTTTGAGCGTTAGTGAGCGTCGGCGTCAATAGGCGTTTTTTTTTTAAAAATCATCCCTCTGCTATTTTTCAACCTAAAAACGTCGGCGTCAAAAAACGCCGGAAAACGCTGGTATAATAATAGGTGGCATATGGTGGCATATGTTGGCGTTTCTTGGCATATTGTGGCGTCGGCGTCAAAAAACGTCAAAATGTTACAGCCTCAGAACGCGATGGCCATGGGTTCTACCTTCTGCTCACTAACGCCGACGCCACCTACAGCTCAGAAACGCCGACGTTTTTATGGGGCCATGGACTAACATGGAGAGCTGCAAAAAACGCCAGAAAACGCCGGCGTCAAAAAACGTCCGTGTGTATGAGGCCTAAAACAAACAAAACATAAAATAAATCCTTGCCATCCAGGTTCTAATCTAAACAATTAAAGATACCTTTCTAAGCGGTGTCGGGCTTCTCCCAAACACCCACAAAACAAAGTTATCAAAGTTAACAGCACAAAAACTCCGTGTGTCAGCTCTCTCAGGCTGATCGCTCTCAGAGTCCCAGGGTAGAGCAAACCTTTGCTCACTTTCCTGGTCATTTAAACACCACCTGATAATGGACATCAGTGGACCAAAATATCTGGTCCGGAACCCAGCCTGCCAAGGTGGCTGGTAACGCCTGGACCAGATTCCACCTTAATCCACTCCAAATGAACGCATGCAAGGCGACGCATAGCATCCATTTATTAGTTCGCTTTGCATATCGTCACCTAGTTTAAAGTGTTACTAAACCGACAACAGTAAAATTGGCTGTATATGCAGAATAGTAACTTAACCACTTCAGCCCCGGAAGTATTTCACACTTTAGGACCAGAGCACTTTTTGCGATTTGGCGATGCGTCGCTTTAACTGACAATTGCGCGGTCGTGCGACGTTGTACCCAAACTAAATTTGCGTCCTTTTTTCCCACAAATAGAGCTTTCTTTTGGTGGTATTTGATCCCCTCTTGCATCCCCTTCCGTCTCTTTTTCATCCTTCTATCTATTAAGTCCTCTGCCCTTGTTGTTTTAACTTCGGATAGTAAAACGTTTTTTTTTTCTGCCAGTAAATACCTTATACAGCCCACTTCCTGTTTCTTGGCTGGAAAAATGCCACAGTGTTTGACATCATGCACGACTCTCTCTCTCTCACTCTCATGAGAGTTTGCAAGGAAGGGAGGGGGGTGAGTCATACATGAACCAATGAGAGCTACAGACCTGGAGGTATGCCTCTATGTGTCTGTGTAAATCCCGGAAGGGAACAGGCAGCAGCTTCAGCTGCCCAGAGTTATAATGATTGCAGCGAGACTCAGTGGAGGGAGATTTCTGCAGCATATTTGGTAAATACAGAATCACAGTATATATAAAATAATATGCAAAGTGGTTAGAGGGAAGCTTCATAATGGTAAAGATGTTTTTATTACAAATTATATGAGCAGACTGCAGATCCTCTTTAAGCCATGCCTTTGCACTTCCTGTTTGCCAGATTATTGTGCTCTATCCAGCCAAAATTTTTGTCTTGTCACTCCTGCTGCTGTCCATATTTTTGCTACCACTTCTTATCGACCTTTGGCTTGTTCCTCAACTATGTTTCTACTTAACCCCAAACTGTATCCACTTGTACCATCCTCTGTCTTGTTCCTCGACTATGTTTGCATTTGATCCCAACCTGCAACTACTTGTTATCGAAATTTGGCTTGTTTACTGAATATACTTCTGCTTGATTTCTATCTGCTACTGGACCCTGGGTTGCTCACGTCCTGGTGGGGCAATCCTGAGGACTGCAATCTGGTACTAAGACATAGCAAAAACCAAGGTTTTCGAAGTGTCGGATACATGGGAAAACTGGAGTCAGGCTTGGAGGTCAGTGGCTGTAGCAGTTGAGATTCACAAGTAGTCAGCTGGATTAATTCACAGATTCGCTAGTCGATGATGCAGACTCACCCAAGGCATGGGGCCTAAGCACTAGTCGCTCCTAATGGTGGAGATAGGTTTTCGTGCATGCTAATTCCAGGTCACAGTCCTCAGGATTCCCCCCGTAGGAAGAGAGCAAGCGGGAGTCAGGTAGGGGATAAAGCAGATAAGGTACAAGGAGAAGCGTAGTCGATGAACAAGCCAAGGGTTAGTAATGAGTAGTAATTGGGTGGGATCAAATGGAAGAGTAGTCGATGAACAAGCCAAGGTCAACAACAAGTGATAGTGAAGATAAGGACAGCTGTGTAGGAAAAACAACAGAATTGCTTTTTACTGTGTACTGTGAACTACACTGTGTGCACAATTATTATGCAAGTTGTATTTTTTAGGATTAATGTCATTGTTATTACAATAAAGAAGGGACACAGTACAATTACAATACAGAAGGAATAGAAGGGCCCTGCTCGTAGAGCTTACAATCTATAATTTCATTATTGAACAACTACAGTGCTCTCGATCAATCCAAAATGTTAATAAACCTTAAACCTGAATATTTAAGAAATTAAAAGTGAGGTTTTGGCTTTCCTAGGGGAATATCTATGTGTGCACAATTATTGGGCAACTATTAATGTGGAGAATTATTATGCAACTAAATGAAAAACGAAAATTTTCCCATCCCACTTGTTTTTTTTCCTCTGCTAGGGTGAGAATAATAAACAGACAGCTTAAAATTTACAAATTAACATTTCTGACACATCAGAAAAAAATCAGTGACCAATATAGCCCCCCTTCTTTTCAATAACAGTCATAAGCCTTCCATTCATGGAGTCCGTCAGTTTCTTGATCTGTTGATGATCAAATTTTTGTGCAGCAGCAACCACAGCTACCTAGACACTGTTCAGAGAGGTGTATTGTTTTCCTTCACTGTAAATCTCCCATATATTAAGGGCCCACAGGTTCTCAATAGGGTTTAGATCAGGTGGGGAAGGGGACCATGTCATTATTGTTTCATCTTTTAATCCTTTACAGGCTAGCCACGCAGTGGAGTACTTTGAAGCATGTGATGGAGCATTGTCCTGACTTTTTCCTGTACTACTGCTTGAAGAAAGTGTCTTCTAAAACTTAGGTTTGGGATTTATTGAGTTGATTTTGAGTCCAAGTTCAACCCAAAAAGGTCTAACTAGCCTACCCTTGTAATACCAGCTCATACCAGTACCCCACCTCCACCTTGCTGGCATCTGATTGGAAGTAGAGCTCTGTGCCTGTTACTGATCCAGCCACAGGCCCATCCATTTGGTCCGCTAAGAGTCACTCCCATCTCATCAGTCCATAAAACCTTTGAGAAATTTGTCTTCAGATATTTCTTGGCCCAATCTTGACATTTCAACTTATGTGTCTTGTTCAGTGGTGGTCAGGTTTCAGCCATACTTAACTTGGCCTTGTCTCTGAGCACTGAACACCTTGTTCTTCTGAGCACTCCAGCTAGGTTGCAGTTCTGGAATATGGCAGAACTGGAGGATAATGGGTACTTGGTAGCTTCATGTTTATTTTTTCTCAAATCTTTAGCAGTTAATTTGTGTCTTTTTTTCTTAGCACATTTCTTGCAACCCTGTTGACTATCTGCAACAAAACATTTGATGGTTCTGTGATCACACCCCAATATTTTAGAAATTTCAAGAGTGCTGCATCCCTCTAAGACTTTTTATAATTTTTGACTTTTCAGAGTCAGTTAAATCTCTTTTTTGGCCCATTATGCGTGAGGAAAATAGGCTGCCAAGTAATTATGCACACCTTAATATAGGGTGTTGATCTCCCTAGGCCTCACCCTCCCTCATTACACAAATACTCCTGATATTCCTCGATCCAAAAAGCATTCAAATATATACAGCTTGGAGTTGGACAATATGCATAGAAATTAAGATTTAGTCAAAATACTCACATGCCTAATAATTGTGCACACAGTGTATATGCATATGCATTATGTCTATACCAACAGGTGGCACTGCAGTATTATAGTGTTTAGTGAATGTATTCTATGATATATCATGATGTATGGTCTATCTCTCTTATATGCACTTGTTTGTATCTTGTTCCATGCCATGTAAGATATCCTCCATGAAAGTAAAGATATCCTCTGCATACAACACGCTTCAAGCACATTATATCAATACTCTGACAACAATTTATGGGCCGAGTGCACCCAGCAGGCACCCAGCAGCACACTCTCAGTGAAGAGGATACTGCAAGCCCAGGCACTTGAAAGAATTCCACAGAGCATCTGTGAGTACTGTATACAAGTTACTGAAAGGTGGCAAGCGGCTCAGATGTGAAGTTTTCAATAGAAGTTTTCAATAGAAAAGCTAAACAATGCCAATTACCAGCTTTGGAAATTCAAGCTAGAAATTATTCTGAACAAGTGTGACTTGTGGCAAGTGCTGAATACAGACAGACGCACAGACAGGGAGATGGAGGACTGGGACAGGACGGATAGGCAGGCAAAAGCAATTATAAGCTTAGTAGTGGAAGATGACCAGCTTATCCCCATAAGAACAGAGAATACGGCCAAAGGTATGTGGGCTTCATTACAAAAAACAGCATGAGCGTTCAAGTCTAAACAGCAAGCTATTTTTACTAAGAAAGCTGTATAAAATTAGACGGAAAGAAGGCCAGCATATGTGTGCCCATGTGAATGCTATGCTAGAAATCATAGAGCAGCTGTGTGCCATCAGAGAGGACATCAAAGATGACCATATTGTTGCCCTGCCCCTCTGCAGCCTTCCAGAGACATATACTGCTCCTATTAACGCTATAGAAACCAGACCCTAGCAGGAGCTGACACTGGAATTTGTCAAAGGCAAATTAATCGATGAATATGACAGAATGAAAGAAAATATGCACCATGATGACAAAGCTCTTAAGATGTACAAAGGTACATAGCACAACAAAGAAAGCAGAGCCTGTTTTCACTGTAAAAAGACCGGTCAATTAAAAAAAGGACTGTTCTATCTGGAAAGCCAAGCAGAGATAGTTAGAGCTATCCAGAAAAGAAATAGTCAAAACAGCCACAAAGGAAACTGCAGACACTCCATGAAGTGGCACTTTAAAAGTGACACAGACCAAAAAGCACTACGTGGCTGGTGCATAGACTCAGATGCCACAAGCCAGATGACCAGTGATGGGACCTTCTTTACAAACATTTATTACAGTGCAAAAGACAAAGTTTTCCTAGCAAACGGGAAAAGCATCACATCCGAAGGTAAAGGCCAGGGATTCCTGAACTGCATTACACCACAAGGCAAGCAGAGTATCCTTGTAAAGCAAGTGCTGTGTGTTCCAGAACTAGAACCAAGCCTTCTATCAGTGAAAAGTCTTGCAAACAACGGTCTCACAGTTAAGTTCCATGGTGATGAATTCACAACAATAAGCAATTCCTTGCAAAAGGAAAACTGGATGATAACCTATACAGGCTCATCACCACAGACCAGCAAGCCAATATAGTCTCTAATGACCTACACAGCAAATATATTCACTTATGGCACAGACGGCTGGGGCACAGAAGTCCAGAAACTATACAGGACATTATAAAGAGAGGCTTATCAGAAGATTTGACAATAATGCCTTGCAAAGTGCTCATAAAATGCAAGTGCTGTATTGAAGCAAAAGCCACACATGCTCCCCTTCCACAAGCATTTCAAAGAAAAACCACCCATCCCCTGCAGCTCATACACAGTGATGTATGTGGTCCAATGAAAACTCCCACATCAGGCGCGAACAGATATCTACTGACTTTCATTGATGATTATTCTGGGAACACAACTACTTATCTGATGAAACACAAGAATGAAACATCAGGGGAACTTCAAGTGTTTGTTGCCATGGCTAGCAACAAATTCCAACTCATAATATGCAACTCATATGCATAATAATATGCACTGACAATGGGGGAGAACACATAAGCAAAGAAGTGGACTCATACCTGAAGAGACAAGAAATAGTACACCAGACAACCACACCATACACTCCTGAACAATACGGTGTAGCAGAAAGGAAAAATCACACTTTTATAGAAATGGTCAGATGCATGTTGTCGGATGCCAACCTACCTCACAAGTACTGGGGAGAAGCAGTCATGACTGCAACCTAGCTACAGAACAGACTACCCTCAAGAGCCATTAAAAGTACTCCGTGCAAAATGTGGCATGGATCAAAGCCTAGCATAGGGCACATCAGAGTGTTTGGATGTAAAGCATATGCCTATATTCCAAGTGAAAAGAGATCCAAGCTGGAGAACAGAGCCATAGAGGGCATTCTACTAGGCTACAGTGAGCAAACTAAGGGTTACAGAATCCTACACCAAAAGACTGACAAAGTGACATTAAGACGTAGTGTTTACTTTGATGAGAATCCATCACCAGAAACACAGATCCCTGAAAGCTGTAACGTGAATTTGCCAAACAAACCAGAAGAAAAGGTTTATCAAAGCGAACCTATGCAGGAATCAGAACAAGTGGTGGAACTCACATTACCTAAATCAAGTTCCCCACCAGATCCTGCTGAACTGTCTGAAATCAGAAGATCCAGTCGGACCACAAAGGGCTTACCACCCCGCAAGCTGTCATACACTGTCAAAACACACAGCATACTTGAACCAACATCTTGGGAAGACAGAGAAAAACTGCCAAAACACGAAGCCAATAAATGGAGAAAAGCAGCAGAAGAAGAATTAAAGTCACTTAAAGAAAACAAAACCTGGACACTCACAGAGTTCCTTCCTAGCCGCAAAACTATAGGACATAAGTGGACTTTCAAAATAAAGTCAGGTGCAGAAGGCAATATCCACAAATACAAAGCCAGACTAGTTACCAAAGGTTACTCCCAGGAATTTGGTGAAGATTACGATGAAACATTTGCTTCCATCGTAAAACACTCCACCATCAGAGCGCTTCTTAGCACTGCAGCCGGGATGGGCATGCAAGTGAAACACCTAGACCAGGGATATGCAATTAGCGGATCCCCAGCTGTTGCAAAACTACAAGTCCCATCATGCCTCTGCCTCTGGGTGTCATGCTTTTGGCTGTCAGAGTCTTGCTATGCCTCATGGGACTAGTATTTCTGCAACAGCTGGAGGTCTGCTAATTTGCATATCCCTGACCTAGACGTTAAAACTGCTTTCCTATATGGAGACATTAAGGAAGACCTCTACATGGAGCAACCACCAGGGTTTGAGCAAGGAGATAAACTTGTGTGTAAACTTCAAAAGAGCATCTACAGTCTTAAGTAATCTTCAAGGATGTGGAATAAGAAAGTAAATGAAGTATTTATTAGAGAGGGATTCTGAAGAAGTAAAACAGACCCCTGTCTCTACTCAAAGAATTAAGAAGACAGATAGGTATACATCCTTATTAGAGTTGAGCGAACACCTGGACATTCGGGTTCGGAGGGTCCGTACGTACGAACTTTGGGAAAAAGTCCAAACGTTGCCCGAACGTTATCCCGGACACCGAACCCCATTGAAGTTAATGGGGACCCGAACTTTTAGGCACAAAAATGGCTGTAACAATGTCCTGGCAAGTGTTAGAGGGCTGCAAAAGGAAGTAAAATGGGGGTAAGAGTAGGGCAAGTGCCCTACAAAAAAATGGGGATAGGGAAAATAAATTTAAATCAAATAAAAAATGGGAAGGGGGGGTGGATGTGGAGTAGGAGCCTAGAGGTTGACTAGGCCGTGACCATGGCAGTGTAGGTGGAAGTGGCGGTGGTCGAGGAGGAGAAGGAGGTAGCCAACATGGTTTTTTTTTGTTTGTTTATAATTGGGGTAGCCCCCAAAATATTGAGGCCTATTCAAAAAAACAAATATATGAATGGCTGTGTGAGTCCGGTCTAAATGTTTATTCTGCACAAGGTACAGACAAGTCTTGTGGGATCCATGCCTGATTCATTTTAATAAAGGTTAGCTTGTCCACGTTGGCTGTGGACAAACGGCTGCGCTTGTCTGTGATAACGCCCCCTGCCGTGCTAAACACACGTTCCAACAATACACTGGCTGCAGGGCAGGCCAGCACCTCCAAGGCATAAACGGCAAGCTCAGGC
>BLSH010118253.1:185303-200453 GCA_018402905.1 Glandirana rugosa
AACCACTCCGGTCTTGATCATGTCCGCTATCATCTAACCCACCGACTGTTACGGACGTCAAGGAAGTGTAACAAAGGGAGGGCCAGGGAACTACTTTCGAGTCTCAACCGTGGACTTGGGGTACCGGTAGACAGAAAGTGGAGACGGGGAACATTTAATCGGTTCGTCAGACTCGGGGTTCAGGACGTTCTCTGAGAATACGAAAAACTACTGAGAGGACCACACGAAAGGCACCCGGTAGGTGTATCGCTACGGGCTCTTCACCTTCTGTAACTCACGTGGCTACGGGTTGGTGAAGACAACGTCCTACTCCTGTACCTTTGTGGTCGCGTCGTGTAAAGACTACTACTACCTGTGTTTCGTCATCATCAGAAATGTGCTGCGCTGGTGTTTCCATGTCCTCATCCTGCAACAGAAGTGGTTGGGCATCGGTGCACTCAATGTCTTCCACTTCTCGGGCATCGCTATGTGGATGGCCCACGGAAAGCACACCAGGAGAGTCATCAAAAAGCATAAGAGTCTCTTGCAGGACTTGGGGCTCAGACTGCTTGGCTAATTTACAAGGGGCAGAGGTGAAAGACAGATGGCCATGGGGTTCAGGTGCCAACTCTGAGCTTTCATCAAGGGACCGGGAGGGAAACAATGTGAAGGAACTGCAGGCATTGTCAGCCACCCAATCTACTATCGCCTGTACTAGTTCTGGCCTCACCAATCATTGAGGGGCATTCGGGCCTACCATATACCGGTGAAGGTTCTGTTGGCTACCTGAGGAAGGTGTTTCCCTTGTGTGTGTAGCTGGCACACCTCGACCACGTCCTCTCCTTCCAACAGGAGGTTCACCAACACCAGCAGCACCAGCATCACCTGCAGCACCATGACCACGTCCCTTATTTGCTCTCCTCATTGGGCCCGCAAATGTAATATGTAGCCCTATGTAAGTATTTATTAATACCAATTAATACCTCTTTTTTGGAAAACACAAACGTAGCCGGACTTTTTATTTTGGTGCAAGAAATCCACTGCTCACACCAACAGCTGGAAGCTCTCCCTTTAGAACTAGGAGATGATTTGTGAACAATAAATAATCTGTCACTTACAGCAACAGCTGGAACCTGGCCCTATAGGAGTAGGCAATGGTTTTTGAACAATAATCTGTCCCTCTAAGCAACAGCTGGAAACTCTCCCTTTAGAACTAGGAGATGATTTTTGAACAATAGTGTGTCACTTACAGCAACAGCTGGCTCTATAGGAGTAGGCAATGGTTTTTGAACAAGAATCTGTCCCTCTAAGCAACAGCTGGAAACTCTCCCTTTAGAACTAGGAGATGATTTTTGAACAATAATGTGTCACTTACAGCAACAGCTGGCCCTATAGGAGTAGGCAATGGTTTTTGAACAAGAATCTGTCCCTCTAAGCAACAGCTGGAAACCCTCCCTTTAGAACCTGGCCAGGGAGAGCTCAGGTGTAGCCAGGAGGTGGAAGATCGTGGTGGCAGACACAAGGAAGCGGAAAAGACAGTGGAGAGTGAGAGAGAGAGAGAGAGCACTATCTGGAGAGATCTCTGGGAGGAGCTACAAGTCACAGTGGTGAGTGGCACACAACCTGGGGAAACTGTAGAAGCATGCCGGAGCATATTGGGGCAAGATACAGTCTGAGAATGATGCAGAAGTCAGTCCAGAACTGTGGTGTCATCTTGGCAGTGGAGAGGACGGGTGCAGCCAGGACGGCTGGTGGGGTCCTGAAGAGGATGGGCTGGGAGCAGTAGTCCATCAGGCCAGCTAGCACAGTAGAACTGTTCTTTTTGTCTACACAACGGGGATCCACTATCCCTACCTGTAATGGGTGGACCGGAGGCCGTGCTAATCTGCAGCAGGCCTCACATGTGCTAGCTGGGCTGGAGGTGAAGAGAAAATGGAGGCTGGTAAATTTCCTTCCAGGCCTCAGGAGTAATGCAAGCAATGTGCAGGAGTGAGGGAAAGGAGTGTAATGCAGCAAGTGATGAGCTGGAGGAAGATGGAGTTGTATATCCACCGACGATGTATATAGCTCAGTCTGGATGATGAACTAATTCTCTGGGGCATCCCACAACACCCCAATCCCTATTTAAGTTATTTCCATAATAACAAAACAAAGTTCCAGCCTGCTTACTGACTCTGGAAGCAGTATGGATGTGATTGAGGGCAGTGTGAACGGATGGACCACAACTTCCAGCCACTCCCAAGGGAGAACATGGCTACACAAGGAATTGAGAATGCCAATCAGCAGTGTTCAAACTCTAATCAAGAAGTGGAAAATGAGGGGTTCTGTTAAAACCAAACCTCGGTCAGGTAGACCCACTGCATTTTCAACCAGAACTGCCAGGAAAGTTGTTTGGGATGCAAAGAAAAACCCACAAATAACTTCAGGTGAAATACAGGACTCTCTGAAAACATGTGGTGTGGCTGTTTCAAGATGCACTTGAAGAAAGATGGGCTGCATGGTTGAGTCGCCAGAAGAAAGCTATTACTATGCAAATGCTATGAAGTATTCTGCTTACAATACACAACCATAAACCACAGCCATATTGGGAGACAAATCAACAAGGCCTATGATGAAAGGTACACCATTCCTACTGTGAAACACGGAGGTGAATCGCGGATGTTTTGGGGATGTGTGAGCTACAAAGTCACAGGAAATTTGATCAAAATTGATGGCAAGATGAATGCAGTATGTTCAAAAAATACTGGAGAAACATTTGTATTCATCAGCCAGGAAGCTTGGGACGTACTTGGACATTCCAACATGACAATGATCCAAAACACAAGGCCAAGTCAACCTGTCATTGGCTACAGCAGAATAAAGTGAAGATTCTGGAGTTCTGGAGTATAAATACATTTATACATATATATATATACACATACACTTTTTTTTTTGAGTAAAAGAAACAAATTAATGCAGTATATATATATATATATATACACATACATACATACATAAACACACACACATATATATACACGCACACACATACATACACATTTGTTTTTCTTTGGTGTACTACCTGCTAAAAATCAGCAGGGGGAGCTCCCCCAGGACTGCATCCCTCATTGCTAGAAACAGTGGGCTTTTGCCCATAAGCAAGATGGCCAGAGCAGCCCAATGATGTCATCAAGACACCCCAGGCAGTATGGTCTAGCCACATGGGCAAACAGAACACAAACAAACATGGAGACATGGGAGGCACTCAAAAGAGAAACAGATCAAGGTAAGGGAGAACACATATGAAACAGCACAGAATAAAAGAGATAGGCAGCCCTGTATGGTGCAAGGAACCAAAAAAGGAAAATTAATGAAATAGCTGGCCCTCCCAAGCCTCAGCCCACAGACACTTACATAATGGCAGATTTCGTTCCTAAAGAGCAAACACTGCAGGGCCCCATCAAGACCCACAGAAGGGGCACCCAGGCTTTTTAGCACAATTTAGCGGCCCAAGCACTGGGTCTCCGAACTGGGAGAGTTTGAACCCAGACGGTTACTGCACAGAGGCAGAGGTAGGGACATAGAACTGCTTACTCTTCACTGGTGCGTGGAGGTATGAGGAAAAAAAGAAGAATGGGGGGAGCGGCTAACTATGCCTTTTTTTATGATATTCACTGGTCCTGAGGGAGTGGTCAAGAGGCGGAGCTCTATCACTAGTATGCTGCCATGTTGGCGTCAGGAAAGGTTGTTATAACCTGCTTGCATGTTACAAAAGACTGTCAGATAGTACTTACTAAAAGTGTTACTAAACTCAGGACCCTGCATTCAGTATATCTGGTCTCCCACAGTACACAGAACATGGAAATGCAATGATTTTAGTAAATATAAACTGCTAAATACCTTTTCTCATTAGTAGTATATAGCAATCTTGTGACTTCTATCAGTGTCTGGTTAAAGCTTGTAGGATGAGTTTTCATTCTCCTATGATTGTCCTATGATGATGCAGGGCCCTTGACCCTCTGTTTGCACAGTGCTGATTGGCCCTGTGCCGATCACATGCACTCTTCCAAGAAAAGAAAACTATCAGGAGATATGCTGTATCACCAAAAGTTTTGGGACACCTGCCTTTACATGCACATGAACTTTAATGCCATCCCAGTCTTAGTCCGTAGGGTTCAATATTGAGTTGGCCCACCCTTTGCAGCTATAACAGCTTCAACTCTTCTGGGAAGGCTGTCCACAAGGTTTAGGAATGTGTCTATGGGAATGTTTGACCATTCTTGCAGAAGTGGCAAAAAAATGCATTGATGTAAAAGTGTTCAATAGGAACCCATGTTAAAAATAATGTCTTACGTTTCTGAAAAAAGTAAAGAGCAGGAAAAAACACATTAGTGTGAATGGAGCCTTGCGTATAACCAGTGAAGTGGCTAGCCTCAGGTGATACACAGAGATTAAACAAATCCTCCAACATAAGTTGTACCTGTTGATCTGTAGCCTCTGCCCTCTACAGCCTCCTAAAACTTGCATTTTACACAGCATTCCATAATTCCAGTAGGCAGGGATCAGATGTCACACACTGAACAGGGAGCTGAGTGTAATCAGAGATATGAGGGGAGAGAATGGACACGCACCTCTCTACACAGTCTCACAGGGAAACATGCACAGCTGAAGATGTCACTCACTTGTTGTGTGCTGGGGGGTTGGGTTATCTCATCCTTATTTATGTCTCAATGTACACTGCTATAGGGCACTAATGGTACTTGAGGTTCCCTACCTGCATATATTTGTATATTTAAATAAAGGTTTTGAATTATTTTGACATAAAACCGCGGGCTGTTTCCTCTTCTCCCTCTGGAGGCACGGACCAACCTTTTGAAGGACCTCTGCCCTTCATTTTACTTTTTCCAGGTTGGGGCTATCTCACTGGATTGCTTGGTGTCAACGCAGACTGTAGAAGTGACTTATGCGGATAGCAGAGGAAGAAGAGAGCAGATACAAATAATGGCTCCATGGCTACCACTGCTGTCAATCACAACCAGTGAGCCAATGAAGAGCGAACAGAGGCAGGGCCAAGCCATGGCTCTATGTGTCTTATGGATGCATCAAGCAGGGCTCGGGAGTGAGCATGCACCAGTTCCCACATAGCAAGCTTGCTATTGGCGGCACTAGTCCAGGCAGAGGAGCCAGGTATGGCGGCGGGGGATCTGAGAAAAAGAGGATTGGGACTGCTCTGTGCAAAACCATTACACATAGCAGGTAAGTATAACATGCTTGTTGTTGTTTGAGCACTTCCGGACCGCGTCGCGCACATTTACAGCAGCAGTGTGGCCCATTATTGCTGTCTATAAATGGCGTTCCGCGCATGTGCAATTTGCGGGCTCCATGAGCGTGGCCACGAGTTGGGCGGACTCAATGTCCGCCCGCGACTCACGATCGCTTGTTACAGAGGAAGAACAGGGAACCGCCAATGTAAACCCCTTTCTGACAGGCGACATGACACTGTACTCGGGATCAGTTAGATCTGTTATGCCCCTGCCAGCCCAGCCCCCACACAGTTAGAACATGCCTAGGGAACACAGTTAACCCCGTCATTGCCCCCTGCAGGTTAACCCCCTCCCTGCCAATGACATTTATACAGTAATCAGAGTTTTTTTTAGATCTGAACGCTGTATAAGTGTCAATGGTCCCAAAAAAGGGTCAAAAATGGCCGTCATGTCTGCTGCAATATTGCATAAAAATCGCAGATCACCGCCATTACTAGTAAAAACAAAAAAAATAGTAAAAACGCCATAAATGAATTCTCATGGTTTGTAAACACAGCAGCATTTGCGTAAACCAATCAATATATGCTAATTGCGATTTTTTTTTACCTCAAATATGTAGAAGAATATATGTTAGCTAAAACTGATGAATACATTTTTTTTAAAATATTTTTTTGGACATGTATTATAGAAAAAAGTGAAAAATATTGTTTTTTTTTTTTTTCAAAATTGTCGCTCTTTTTTTGTCAAATACCACCAAAAGAAAGCTCTATTTGTGGGGAAAAAAGGACATCAATTTAGTTTGGGTACAACGTCGCACGACCGCGCATTTGTCAGTTAAAGCGACGAATTGCAAAAGGTGCTCTGGTCCTAAACTGGGAAATCCTTTCAGGGCTGAAGTGGTTAAAAAAAAAGCTGAACCTTTAATGCCACTTTTAATTGCTTGAATCCTTTCAAAAAAAGAAAAAATAACAAATATTTAAGAGAACTAAAAAGTAATGGATCTGTGAATCTTTCTAATTTAATGATTCCAAAATATTCTGGCAGGACATCAATAAATCTAGGATCATTCCCCTTTCACGTTGATGCATAAATGACACTCATAGGATGCACAGTCCAGGGTACAACACACTGCTCAGTTGTCTGCCCTTATCTGCCATACACTCTGTAGATTTAACATTTCTGTCTATAAAATATTATCATGTTTAATGCCAAACAAGCAAGTCTGGAATCCATGTCCAAATAATTTTTATATAAATGTTACATTCACAGAAAAAAAAAATACAATTTAAATATAAAATATTTATTATTATTATTATACAGGATTTAAATAGCGCCAACAGCTTACGCAGTGATTTAAATATGTATTCCTAAATAAATTTGTTTTGTAAACTACTGTAACTATTGGAGTTATCATTAAGCTTTCCATTCTTATTTACGTCTTTTTAAAAGTTTTTAAGTCAACTACCAGGATTCTTTATTAATTTAACTCATTTATATGTATATTAGGAGGAAAACATTAAAAAGAGCATTTACTGATGTGCCTGGGGCATTGCCTCGTTAAATTTGTTGGCTTAGGACTATTTAGTAATGAACGTGGAGGCTTTCTCCTGACCTTCTGTGATGGCTTGGAAGTCATTGCAGTGATTATTGGTTGAAGTTTTGGACTTCTAAGCGCTTCTACCAGCGACAAGACAGAGTTGATTAGAAGCAGAGGAGGAGAAATAGAGCTTAGATGTATAATTGGGAAATATTGATGTTCAACCATGGAAAAAAAGTACCTTATAATATTTTTTGACAATTTAACGTTAGCATTTAAACACAAATAAATCAGCCAGTTTTAGTATTTACTACAGGGTGCTTGAGGTCAACTTGAACAGATCATGCAATGAAGACATTAATTGCCACAATGTGAAATATGTAGCTAACCGTATTTCATGCGTATTCCTACAACCTTTCAACATTTTCCCTAACTATGAGAGAAGATAGGTGGTCACCCATCAATAAAAGGGAATATATAGTGGGTTAGCGCACTTTTTTTTCAATTAGATAAATATAAAGTATTGCATAATAATATTTTACTTTTTTAGCCAGGAGATGGAGCTATTGGCAACTTTTGCACATGTTTGCAGACTGTCCTAGTCCTCTACATTTTTTATTGGATGTTTTATAGCAGAAAGTCAAAAATATTGTTTTTTTCCCAAAATTTTCGTTTTTTTCCCGTTTATAACACAAAAAAAAGCAGAGATGATTAAATATCACCAAAAGTAAGCTCTATTTGTTGGAAAAAAGTACATACATTTTATTTTGGTACAGTGTCGCACAACTGCACAATTGGCAGTTAAAGTAACGCAGTGTCGCATCACAAAAAATGGCCTGGTCATGAAAAAGGGTAAATCTTCTGGAAGGCAAGTGGTTAATGAAATAAAGCATGTTGTTAACAGAGTACCTTAGCCTAAGCTGCAATTCACAGAAACAAGTGAAGATGTTAAAGCAGTGGCTTATCCCTTAGAACAACTTTCTCTTTAGCTAAACCATAACATAGTCACCAACTGTCCTGAATTTGCCAGGACAGTTATGGATTTTTAAAAGCTGTCCCGACACGACCTTGTCACGGGCTGCGCTCCTGCGTGATTCCGTGCAGTGTGATTTTACAGCCTATTCATTTGAATGGGTTGTAGATCGCACCAGGCTGCAAAAAAAATAGTGCATGTGTTACTTTTCAGAAACGCACTGCAGCTGGATTGCATGGCACTGCAGTACTATGTGATCTGGTGCAGGCAAACGCACTGCATTTGTGATCTGCGTTTGGGGTGAATTATTTGGACCTAAAGAAGCTCAAAACCGAATAATTCATATAGATATACCATCTAGGGCCGAAACAGAAAATGCTCCCATGGTGCAGCAGCACTCACCTATTTTTGTGTGGGCCCCCGGGTGTGGTGTCAACCACGGAGACAGCCATATATGCTAAACACGAGCTTCAGATCACAATGTGATGGCCTTGGGACACTTAATGAATAGCCAGTGACACCCTGTGTTAATGAGTACTGGGACACACTGTCATGTCTATAGACGGGGACCCTAGACACCCAAAATGAAATCCTTTGTGAGTGTTCCCAGAGGCCCTATACATAATCTCCACTGACTTAGGCCGGCAATAGATGGTTCAAATCTTGGCCAGTTCAGTAGGAACCAGCCGAAATACAAACTATGTATGGACAGGCTTACTGTACCAAGTTGATTGATCGATCAACTTGAATACAACCAGCCTGCCGGATCTTACATGGTATAGCTGCTAGCAATTATCACTGTCTTCTCCTGTTGGGGACGGCTTCCCTTGCCCCCTGCCGTATCTTAAACGGTATAGCCGCTAGCAATAATCACTGTCTTCTCTCGGTGAGGATGGCTTCCCCCACCCCTCTGCCGAATCTTACATGGTATAGCCGCTAGCAATTATCACTGTCTTCTCCTGGTGCGGATGGCTTCTCCACCCTCCTGCCGGATCTTACATGGTATAGCCGCTAGCAATAATCACTGTCTACTCCTGGTGGGGGCGCCTTCCCCTGACCACCTGCCAGATCTTACATGGTGTAGCCGCTAGGAATAATCACTGTCTTCTCCTGCTGGAGATGGCTTCCCCCGCCCTCCTGCTGGCTCTTACATGGTATAGCCGCTAGCAATAATCACTGCCTTCTCCCGGTGGGGATGCCCCCCCCCCCGCAGAAAGAATACAATGACTCGGCAGGAAGAATTTCCCTGTCAACACTGTCTGTGTTGATGGTGGAATTGAGCGCATTTCTTTCTTGCAACCCGTGGTTGCAGGAATACATTTGCACCGTATATGTCCTGCTTTACACCCTTCCCCCACAGGTTTTATTCCATTCTGTACACAAGGGGTTGTGTGTTTAACCTTTTTTGCCACAAAAACTGATTTTACTTTTTTTTAACATAAAATGTCTTTGATTCTCAATCCCCGCCCCCCCCCCCCCTTCTTTTTCTCTCTCTCATTCATAAATTTCTAATGTTTTTTTCCATTGTGTGTAATAACTTTTTATGCCTTGAAGAGAATATAATATGATATTATTAAATAAATAAAATGTATTAATACTTTATTCATTTATTAATTATTTTATTTATTTATGTTTCACAATTTACTGACTACCCATCTTTTTTTAAGACATTTTGGGGTAATTAAAAAATGTATATAAATGTATTTATTTATTTTATACTTTAGATTTCAGAGGCCAGAGGAGTAACGGTTTGCTGAGTAACTTTGGAGCATTTCTTTTGGGGCAAGTAAAAAATTAAAAAGTCTCCCTCTATCTCTTTCTCCCTTTGCCTTTCTCTCCCCCCCCCCCCCCACTTCTCTCTCCCCCTCCTTCTACTTTTGTCTTTCTCTCTTTCTCACTCTCTTGTGTCCGATATTTCTTCAGTATAGAGTATTCTCATTAAAGTGACATTAAAAAAAAAACAAAAAAATTAAACAAAAAAAACCATAGAAAGCTGGAATAAGAAACAAATTCTGTCTACACAAAATCTTGCTCCAGTGTCTTTTTATTCTTATTATGAAATTGTGAATTTTTTGGGTGGATAGAATATCATTTGTATTTCAGCTTTTTGTGTGTTTTTTTTTTTTTTTAATGTCACCTTAATACTGCATGTTGAAGAAATATTGGATGCTATTACAGAAAACGTTGTGTTTTTTAAATTATTTCACTATTGCTTATGTTGTTTGGTTGATTTTATTATATTAGTTACAAATGGGAATGGGCCGAACACCCCCCTGGTTCGGTTCCACCAGAACATGCAAACAGGCAAAAAATTTGTGCGAAGGGACCCGAACATGAAAAATCAAAAGTGCTAATTTTAAAGGCTTATATGCAAGTTATTGCCCTAAAAAAGTGTATGGGGACCCGGGTCTTGCCCTAGGGGACATGTATCAATGCAAAAAAAAGTTCTTAAATCAATAGTTTTTTCAGGAACAGTGATTTTAATAATGCTTAAAGTGAAACAATAAAAATGAAATATTCATTTAAATATCGTGCCTGGGGGTCCCCTTAGTCTGTCTGTAAGAGGGTGCACCTCTGCGATGTTTAGAACATAGCCAGAGCAAAAGGACATTTGTGAAGGAAAAATTGTCACTATTGCAGCTGTAATGTATTGCCGGTTCCCGGCAATATAGATAAAATTACTGAAAAGATTTGTGTGGCCCCCCCCCCCAGTCCAAACCAGGCCCTTCGGGTCTGGTTTGGATTTTAATGGGAACCCCACGGCAAATTCTAAAAAAAATTGACGTGGGGTGTCCCCCCTAAAATCCAAACCAGACCCTTATCTGAGCATGCAGCCCTGGCCAGCCAGGATGGGGGGGGGGATGAGCGAGCGCCCCCCCTCCTGAACCATACCAGGCTACATGCCCACAACATGGGGGGTATGGGTGCTTTGGGGCAGGGGGACTCTGTGCCCCCCACCCCAAAGCACCTTGTCCCCATGTTGACGGGTACAAGAGCCTCTTCCCCACAACCCTGGGCTGTGGTTGTGCGGGCGGGGGGGCTTATCGGAATCTGGAAGCCCCCTTTAATAAGGGGGCCCCCAGATCCCGAACCCCCATGTGAATTAATATCTGGTACATTGTACCCCTACTACTTCACCAAAAGTGTCAAAAAAGAAAAAACAATTAGGGACAAGTCCTTTATTAAAAAATAAAAAATAAGTGTCCCCCCTTGTAATCCATCGTCAATCACGGCGAGCGATGGACTCGAAAAAAACACCCAAAAAATACAAACAGCTCCTCCTCCATGTGAGGCCTGCCATTGACTGAGCTCTCTTTGTTTTGAAATTTTATTTAAAGTGAAGGGCGGGGCCACCCAGTGAGGTAATTGCGCGACCTGCCCCTCTGACGTCACATGACATCAGAAGGGGGAGGACACCAGTATGTCACTCGGTGGCCCCGCCCTGCACTATAAATAAAACGTCAAAAAAGCAAGTGCAATGCATTATGGGGCGCTCCGCGGCGGCAGAGTCGGTTAAATCCTACAGAGACACCCTAACCACCAAAATGGATCTCTTGGCTATAGATATCAGCCTCATCAGACATGACCTGGACAAGTTCAGGTCAAGAATGACCGAGACGGAGAATAGAACGTCACAGCTGGAGGACACCACCAGGGACGACTCCAATGAGGTGCAGCCACTGCAGGTCCAGGTGAAGACTCTCCAGGACAAGGCCACTGACACCGAAAATTGGTTGTGGAGAAACAACATCAGAATCCTGGGCCTCCTGGAGAGGGCGGAGGGCCCCAAGCCTCCGGAGTTTACAGTGGCTTTCCTGGTGAAACTACTGGATGTACCTGAGATGCCAGCAACATTGGTGGTGGAGAGGGCCCATAGGATCCCCCCCCAGACTGTCCATTCCTGGTGCTCCTCCAAGACCCCTTCTCCTCCGGCTGCTAAACTATCATGACAGGGACTGGATCCTGGCAGCGGCCAGAGCCAAGGGGGATCTTCGCTTCGACTCCAAGATCCTGCTTCTCCTGGATTATTCACCGGAGATCCAGCACCTTTACAGAAGTCCGCAAACAGCTTTGGGAGAAGGGTTGTGGATGGGGACCGCACACGGTTCTTTTACACCCCAGCGGCCACATCCTGGGTTGTCCTTGATGATGCCCTGTGGGTGGGGCGAAACGCGTTGACATATTTCCGGTCCGTGGCGAGCATGTGACGTATTTCCGGTGGAACGCATTACGGCGATCTATGAGGAAGTACGGCTCTGGTTGTTTGAATACTGACAGACTGCTTGTTTTATTTGGATTTCCTGTAAGTTTTTACTCTCTTTTGCGCAATAAATATTATTATACAGTATCACATTATGCTTGTCCTATCTCAATTCCGAGGATATTGGTTTCAATGATCCTGAGGGGAACTTCGCTCTTAAAGGCAACATCTCCCTGCTGCACATCTACTAACACCAGAAAAAGCTCAATAGACCCCAGACTGAAAAGCTGTGGGTCACCGGTTTCTGGTGAGTAGGAGAAGAGAGGGGGAGAGTGGCACAGAGCACGTTTGAAGTGTTTCTCATCACTGAAACACATGTTTATGTTTAAGTGAAGCACTTAGCACTTTTCTTTGGATTTTTTCAAGTGAAACACCAAGCACTTTCCGGATTGACATGAACTATTACTCCATTGCTGACATTTATGTCTGATTTAAAACTGTTAAGCACATATTTTTCCTTGTTAGATGAGCACCTTAGCACTTTATTGGATTGAAAATTTTAACTCATTTGATAATTCAATTTTTATTTATTAATTTGCATATGAATATCTGAATTTTGCACTGGCACGTTGGTGCATTTATCTTAACTAAGTCTTGTCTTGATGCACGCTATGGAATATGATTTTAGGTTATAGCTGCCAGCGCTGTGTTTTTTTAATCTTTTATGTTTAACAGTGGGGACATTTATTTTCCTCTTGTTTTGTGCATAGCAGCTGCAGCGAGTGTCACCCAACCCTAATATATACATCTGCGCTGGTTAGGTATTACAATTTACATATACCGATACATCAATTCTTGGGCGATGAGACCGCCGTGGTTTACCACCGCTCTGCATTGTTTACTTGCCCCCATTCCAGCATTAGTTTACAACCTCTCGTCCATGAGCAAGTCGTTTCAGGCATTTGGTAATGTACACTGTGCTCTTTTCCTTTTTCTCTTTTTTTCCATGTTGCCTTCCCTTCTCGCCTAAGATGGCTTCCACTTACCTGTGTTCCCTGCGAGACTTATTGTGACTGTGTGACCCAGCTGAGATATCTTGCATGGAACTACAGCTTTATTATACCACGGTTGTTGGATTTAAACTTCCTGTGTTCCCAGGATTTCACTACCCTTCCAAGCCACACTTGTATAGGAGCCATGCATAAGGGGTCAGGACAGTCTGCTCGCCCTATAACACTTCCCAGCGCTATTTTTTTTGACCGAACTGACTGTGGTACGGCACTGCCTGATTCTCCCCCAACACACCCTTAGTTGGAGAGAGTTTTTTTTTTTTTTTTTACCCAATTCAATGCGGGTTATTGTTTTTTTTCAGGGTACAGGCCCTGCCGCAGTCCCCCACCTTCTTTGGGGCTGACTCCCGGCAAGGTCAGGGTGGGCACCTTGTTTCCCAGTTGGGTATATGTTGTTAAAATGTTAAGTTATGCAATGTTTGGCTGTGTCAATATCAGTGGCAGCCCGCCCATAGGGGGCGCTCGGGCGCCGCCCCCCCAAAATAAATAAATAAATAAATTCCCCTTTAAAAAGAAAAAAAAAGTTTGTTTAAATTAATATAGTGCACTGTGTTCGGGTGCCGGACATAGTGCACTATGGGAAGCATGACGTCGTTGCAATCACATGATGGCAGGGTTTAATCCTGCCTTAAGGCGATTTGCTCTGCGCCTCAAGCCGCCTATTGGCTCCTGGTAGTGTCAATCACCGCCATCCAATCGACGGCGGTGATTGATCTCAGAGGAGCCTTGGCGTCACTTCTGGCCATGGAGACTGGAGAGAGAAGCCAGACTTCAGTCTCCAGGCTTCAGCACGCTCGCCACAAGCACTGCTCTGCATACAACAGCCGCTGGCTACATGCCGATCTCTGTAAACGTCTGCCTGCCTGCCTATTAGATGGGGTAAGTGCAGGACTTGTCTCGACTTCAGGGGGGGGAGGGGCGCCGCAAACCCCTATATGCTGACTGTATACCCTATCTGGGGCTCGGTATACCCTATCTGGGACACTGTATTCCCTATCTGGGGCTCTATATACCCTATCTGGGACCCTATATACCCTATCTGGGGCTCTGTATCCCTATCTGGGACCCTGTATACCCTATCTGGGACCCTGTATTCCCTATCTGGGGGTCTGTATACCCTATCTGGGACCCTGTATACCCTATCTGGGGCTCTGTATACCCTATCTGGGACCCTGTATACCCCTATTTGGGACCCAGTATACCCTATCTGGGGCTCTGTATACCCCCTCTGGGGCTCTGTATACCCTATCTGGGACCCTGTATACCCTATCTGGGACCCTGTATATCCTATCTGGGGCTCTGTATACCCTATCTGGGGCTCTGTATACCCTATTTGGGACCCTGTATACCCTGTCTTGGACCCGGTATAACCTATCTGGGACCGTGTATACCCCTATCTGGGACTCTGTATACCCCTATTTGGGACCCTGTATACCCTATCTGGGACCCTGTATACCCCTATCTGGGACCCTGTATACCCCTATCCTGGACCCGGTATACCCTATATGGGACCCTGTATACCCTATCTGGGACCCGGTATACCCCTATCTGGGACTCTGTATACCCTACCCCATGACTCTGTATACTCTATCTGGGGCTCTGTATACCCTATCTGGGACCCTGTATACCCCTATCTGGTGACTGTATACCCTATCTGGGACCCTGTATACTCCTATCTGGTGACTGTATACCCTATCTGGGACCCTGTATACCCTATCTTGGGCTCTGTATACCCTATCTGGGACCCTGTATACCCCTATCTGGTGACTATATACCCTATCTGGGGCTCTGTATACCCTATCTGGGACCGTATATACCCCAATCTGGTGACTGTATACCCTATCTGGGACCCTGTATACCCCTATCTGATGACTATATACCCTATCTGGGACCCTGTGTACCCTATCTGGGGCTCTGTATACCCTATCTGAGACTCTGTGTACCCTATCTGGGACTCTGCATATCCTATCTGTGGCTCCATATACCCTATCTGGGGCTCTATATGCCCTATCTCGGACCCTGTATACTGCTATCTGGTGACTGTATAGTCAGTGGTCTATCCTCATATGTCCCAGGGTCTATCCCATATGTCAGTGGTCTATCCCCATATGTCCCAGGGTCTATCCCATATGTCTCGGGGTCTATCT
>BLSH010118253.1:200463-219737 GCA_018402905.1 Glandirana rugosa
CTGGGACCGTATATATACCCCTATCTGGTGACTGTATACCCTATCTGGGACCCTGTATACCCCTATCTGGTGACTATATACCCTATCTGGGGCTCTGTATACCCTATCTGGGACCGTATATACCCCAATCTGGTGACTGTATACCCTATCTGGGACCCTGTATACCCCTATCTGATGACTATATACCCTATCTGGGACCCTGTGTACCCTATCTGGGGCTCTGTATACCCTATCTGAGACTCTGTGTACCCTATCTGGGACTCTGCATATCCTATCTGTGGCTCCATATACCCTATCTGGGGCTCTATATGCCCTATCTCGGACCCTGTATACTGCTATCTGGTGACTGTATATCCTATCTGGGACTCTGTATATTGCTATCTGGGGCTCTGTATACTGCTATATGGTGACTGTATACTGCTATCTGGGGCTCTCTATATTGCTATATGGTTATTCTGTATACTGCTGTATGGTGACTCTGTATACTGCTATATAGTGACTCTGTATACTGCTATCTGGGGCTCTGTATACTGTTATCTGGTGACTCTGTATACTGTTATCTGGTGACTCTGGTGATGCTGTATACCCTATCTGGGACCCTGTATACCCTATCTGGGGCTCTGTTTACCCTATCTGGGACCGTATATACCCCTGTCTGGTGACTGTATACCCTATCTGGGACCCTGTATACCCTATCTGGGACTCTGTATACCCTATCTGGGGCTCTGTATACCCTATCTGGGACTCTGTATACCCTATCTGGGGCTCCGTATACCCTATCTGGGACTCTGTATACCCTATCTGGGGCTCCGTATACCCTATCTGGGGCTCGGTATACCCTATCCGGGACCCTGTATACCTTATCTGGGACCTTTTATACCCTATCTGGGGCTCTGTATACCCTATCTGGGACCCTGTATACCCTATGTGGGATTCTGTATATCCCTATCTGGGACCCTGTATACCCCTATCTGGGACTCTGTGTACCCCTATTTGGGACCCTGTATACCCTATCTGGGACCCTGTATACCCCTATCTGGGACTCTGTATACCCCTATCTGGGACTCTGTATACCCCTATCCAGGACCCTGTATACCCTATCCGGGACACTGTATACCCTATCTGGGACTCTGTATACCCCTATCTGGGACCCTGTATACCCTATCTGGGACCCTGTATACCCCTATCTGGGACCCTGCATACCCTATCTGGGACCCTGTATACCCCTATCTGGGACCCTGTATACCCTTATCTGGGACTCTGTATACTCTATCTAGGGCTCTGTATACCCTATCTGGGACCCTGTATACCCCTACCTGGTGACTGTATACCCTATCTGGGACCCTGTATACCCTATCTTGGGCTCTGTATACCCTATCTGGGGCTCTGTATACCCTATCTGGGACCCTGTATACCCCTATCTGGTGACTGTATACCCTATCTGGGACCCTGTATACCCCTATCTGGTGACGGTATACCCTATCTGGGACCCTGTATACCCCTATCTGGTGATTGTATACCCTATCTGGAACCCTGTATACGCTATCTGGGGCTCTGTATACCCTATCTGAGACTCTGTATACCCTATCTGGGACTCTGCATATCCTATCTGTGGCTCCATATACCCTATCTGGGGCTCTGTATGCCCTATCTGGGACCCTGTATACCCTATCTTGGACCCTGTATACTGCTATCTGGTGACTCTGTATACTCCTATCTGGTGATGCTGTATACCACTATCTGGTGATGCTGTATACCCTATCTGGGACCCTGTATACCCTATCTGGGGCTCTGTTTACCCTATCTGGGACCGTATATACCCCTATCTGGTGACTGTATACCCTATCAGGGACCCTGTATACCCTATCTGGGGCTCTGTATACCCTATGTGGGACTCTGTATACCCTATCTGGGGCTCTGTATACCCTATCTGGGACCCTGTTTACCTTATCTGGGACCTTGTATACCCTATCTGGGGCTCTGTATACCCTATCTGAGACCCTGTATACCCTATCTGGTGACTGTATACCCTATCTGGGACCCTGTTTACCCTATCTGGGACTCTGTATACCATATCTGGGGCTCTGTATACACTATCTGGGACCCTGTATTCCCTATCTGGGACCCTGTATACCCTGTCTGGTGACTGTATACCCTATCTGGGACTTTGTATACTGCTATCTTGCGCTCTGTATACTGCTATATCGTGACCGTATACTGCTATCTGGGGCTCTGTATACTGCTATATGGTGATTCTGTGTACTGCTATATGGTGACTCTGTATACTGCTATATGGTGACTCTGTATACTGCTATATGGTGACTCTGTATACTGCTATATGGGGTTCTGTATACCAGTGACTCTGTATACTCCTATCTGGTGATGCTGTATACCACTATCTGGTGATGCTGTATACCCTATCTGGTGATGCTGGGCTGTATACTCCTGACACAAGGGGTGGAAACTATAAGGAGTGGGGCTTATGAGAAGTGGGAGGGGTCAAAAAGGAAGGGCGGGGTCTGGCGCCCCATCCTAAAATTTCGCCAGCCGCCACTGGTCAATATACCTTCTGAGCTCTCTACCTGTTTGCAGCTCCTGAGTTGACCTGGCGGGCCCTGGGCTCCCCCTATGCCTCTATCCCAGCTTTGATTATATTGCGCTCCCCAGATGGCTTCCAGAGATGACTCTAAACTCACCATACTATCCTGGAACATCAGGGGTTTAAACTCCATGTTCAAGCGGGCACTTCTCTTTAACCACTTAAGGACCGGAAGGATTTCCAGCTTTAGGACCGGAGCCCTTTTTGCGATTCGGCACTGCGTCGCTTTAACTGACAATTGCGCGGCCGTGCGACGTTGTACCCAAACGAAATTTGCGTCCTTTTTTTCCCACAAATAGAGCTTTCTTTTGGTGGTATTTGATCACCGCTGCGTCATTTCTGATCGCCGCTATAAACAAAAGAAGAGCGACAATTTTGCAAAAAAAAAAAACTAATTTCTTACTTTTTGCTAAAATACAAATCCAAAAAAATATATAAAAAAACATTTTTTTTCACCGTTTTTGGCCAATTTATATTCTTCATCATATTTGCGATAAAAAAAATCGCAATCGGCGTTTATTGATTGGTTTGCGCAAAAGTGGTCGCGTTTACGGATGATGAGAATTCGTTTTTGGGGTTTTTATTTATTTTTTATTTTTTACTAATAATGGCGGCGATCTGCGATTTTTAGCGGTACTGCGATATTTCAGCGGACATGTCGGAACATTTTGACACTTTTTTGGGACCATTGGCATTTATACAGTGATCAGTGCTATAAAAATGCACTGATTACTGTGTAAATTCCATTGGCAGTGAAGGGGTTAACCTGCAGGGGGCGCTCTAAGGGTTAACTATGTTCCCTGGGCGTGTTCTAACTGTGGGGGGCCTGCCCTAGCTGGGAAAGGGAAGTGGTCACAGCCTCCGTATACAGGAAGGCTGTGATCACAGCCCTTCCCCCTCACACAGAGCGGAGGTCCGTGCTTACTTACACGGACCTCCACTCCTTCACTCCGGGGGGGCATCGCGGGTGGCCGGCGGCAATCAAAGCCACCGCACCCGCTCCCTGGCCCTCCCCGGACACAGTGAGCGCGTGGGCGCGCCTCCGGCGGCGCGGGCGCGCTTACTGTGCGCGATCTGGCGGCTGCCGTCATATGACGGCGATTTGCCTTACAGCGCCACTTTGCCGCCGTCAATTGCCGATTGACAGTCGGCAAGTGGTTAAATATCTCAAATTACACACCCCCCACATAATATTACTCCAAGAGATGCACCTCGTGGGCAGCAAACTCCAGGCCTTGAAGAGACCCTGGATCCAAAGGGCTGTTCATGCTTCTTATTCTACCAATGCCATGGGGGTCTTGATATTGCTTAGAAAGTCCCTTCCATGTGCCATTGAACATGTAGTGACAAACCCCCAGGGCAAGTTTGTGGTGGTGGTTCTTACCTTAGGGGGTATATGTTATGTAATTGCCAGTGTCTACATACCCCCCTTCTCCCCGACTGTTTTATATGCTATGCTGGAGAGGATTGCCCCATTTGCCCAGCTAAATTGCTACTGATGGGAGATTTTAATGCCATCTTAGCGCCAGACCTGGACAGGCCGGTCCCCCCAAAGAGTTTCTTCATGGATCTTGGGGTCTGGGCTCAGACGGCGAGGTTCACGGAGGTGTGGAAGCACCCCTCAACCAGGTCTTACTCTTGCTTCTCGGTTACCCACAAGACAGCTTCCCACATAGACCTGGCCTTCGTGAACCCCTCCTGTCAGATACCCTAGAGGCCGAGTATTTACCCACTGGCCTCTCTGACCACAGCCCTATGCTCCTTACCCTGCCCAGGGGTTCGCAGAGAGCAATCGGCTGCCACCACTGCCCTCTAGGACCCTGTGGCAGCTCCCACCGCGGTTTATGAGGGGGACCCCACGGAGGCAAAATTCGACTCTCTCCACTCGGTGCAGAGGGCTTTGCAGCTGTGCCTGGTGGAGATCACCAGACTAGATCAGTATCATAACAAGCAATGCTACTTTGAGTGGGGTGACAGAAATGGCCATCTACTGGCTATGTGGGCACAACATGACCAACCTCTGACTGTGATCCCTCACCTGGTTTCCCCTTCTAGGTAATCGGTGTCTTCTCCTCCAGACATATTGACTATGTTTTGACTGTTAGCCCCCAAGCTCGCTCAGTTGTATACTAGGTGCCTGGCCGATGGGGCGCTGCCGACCTCCATGAGCCACACTCACATAGTCTTAATCTACTAACCCACAAAGACCCAGCGTCCTGCTCATCGTATAGGCCTATTGCCCTCCTAAATGTGGATTTCAAGGTCCTCACTAAATTTTTAGCCAAGAGACTGCAGCCTCTACTGATGAAAGTAATAGACTCTGACCAAATAGGCTTTATGCCTAGCAGGGCAACAGACGTTAATCTGAGGAGACTTTTCACAAACATCCATGCACAACATCTCAATACAGGAACCAGGGCGGTGGCCTCCCTGGACATCGAAAAGGCCTTCGACACCATTGAGTGGCCTTTCCTGTGGGAGGTCCTCCGTCACATGGGTTTTCCCCTAGTCTTCATAGACTGGTTGAGGGTCCTATATAGAAACCGACATCCGCCATAAAACTGGGGGGAGGCCTGTCGGGAAACTTCCCGCTGTCCAGGGGTACCAGGCAGGGCTGCCCTCTCTCTCCGGCACTCTTTGCCATCACCATGGAGCCGGTGGCCAAGGCCCTGTGCAGCTCCCCGCACATGCGCGGATTGCAGATTGGGGTGCTGGAGGAAAGGGTAGCCCTGTATGCTGACGACCTTCTGTTATTCCTCAACAACACTGACTCGTCACTTTGGGGGGCTCTCCAGGTCCTGAACTCTTTTGCCACCATCACGGGCCTCAGGGTAAATTGGGCCAAATCCCTTCTCTTCCCTATTGACCCCTCCACCCGCTCTACATCCCCTCCGAACGCCCCCCTTCAGTTGTTTGAAAATTTCAGATACCTAGGAGTGGTGGTCTCTGGGCAGGCTCTGATTACATATCCCTCAACGTATTACCCGTCATGCAGGAGGTCAGACTTAAGCTGACGGCGTGGGAGTCCTTACCTTTGTTTCTGATGGGGCGCATAGCCTTGCTAAAAATGAAAATTTTGCCGAAATTCACCTACCTGTTTCGTCATTCACAGCAGTAGATCCCCAAGTCCTTTTTCACACAACTCCAACAATTATTTTCCTCCTTCCTATGGGCCCCAAAAATCCCAGATATAGGTGGTTCATGTTGCTGCGCCCGACCTCCCAGGGGGGTATGGCGCTCCCAGACTTTTAGAAATATTTCCTGGCCACTCAATTGGTCCCCGCAGCCTGATGGCTCAACCCAGACCACAGTAATCCCTCCACAATGCTGGAGGCTGCAGTGGTTAACTCGCTGGAGGCTCTGAGGTGCTTGCTGCTTCGAGGTCCTTGCGCTCCATACAGCTTATCACCATCGATGCTCACTACACTCCGAGCTTGGGACACGGGACTTCGGGTAGAGGGACACCCCAATGGGGCAGTCTCATCTAAGGCCCCTTTATGGCTGAACCCCAAGTTTCCTCACTTATACCAGTTGCCGGAGCCCTGTGCATGGACTAAATACCAGATTAAGACCATGTCCCAAGTAACAATGGCCCTCTCCTTGAAGACTTTTGCCCAGTTGAGGGAAGATTTTAATGTCCCACCGGCCCATTTCTTCCGTTACATGCAGCTCTCACATGCCTTCGGCTGTCAGTTTGCCCATCGGGCCCCACTGATACTTGAGTGGGTTCTGGAGAGCCTTCTCAGGTCTGACTGCACTGACAAATCCACTTTCAAACTATACACGTTCCTCCTTATGACCTCTCTTCCTAGTTTAGACAACCTTAGAAGTAGATGGGAACGGGATATCCCTGATTTCGACAACGATGACTGGGATGACATTTGGGATTTCCCCTTCAAGTCCTTAGTGTTGGTGAGAGATAGGATGGTCCAATTCAAGATAGCACACAGGGCTTACTTTACCCCCTACAGACTACACAGGATGAACCCAGGACTGCTGGAGGTGCAGGGAGGCCTCTGCGGACTTCTCACACATCTTCTGGAAATGCCCACATGTAGTGGGGTTCTGGGAGGAGATACTGGCCATCATACTTCAACTTACCTCCATTCAGGTCCAGCTTCCTTGTCCACCTGTTAGGAAGAGAATCTGTGGCTAAAATGGATTTTGGGCACCTATGCAAGTTCGCGCACGCTTGTGCTGATTTGGGCTGATTGCACCCAGTAGCAAGTGCTGTCTGATCTCCAGCATTAGTGTTTGTTCCTGAGAGAACTATAACCTGCTTATCTGTTTCTGTGACTCGGCCTGTCCTGACCTTGTCTGATTTCTGCCTGCACCGAACCCCGGCTTGCCTACCACCATGCTTCTGCCTGATCCTTGTGTACCTCTGCTGCCTGCCTGTTGACGACCCTGCCTGGACCCGACCATCCGCCAGCCTGCTCCTCCTGTACCACACCGCCAGCCCGTTCATTACCCAGCCTGTACCACAACACTTCTGTTGCGCAAGTGCTCCAGCGGACTTCCTACTACCACCAGTGACCCAGTCTGACCCTCATGCCATTCTGCACTGCAGAGCCACCTGTCTGTTCTACCAGGGGCTACTGAGTCAGGGTAGTAAGAGAGGTTGCCTACTGCATAAGTCAGACTCTTCCATCAGGTACATCACAGTATCAGACAGCCATGACCGAGTCTGCACAGAGGCCCTCTCTTAAGAATGAACTGCGTGAATGTTTGACCGACCTTACTCAGGTTGTGAGAGTCCTGCAAGATGGCTACCTCCGGCTGGAAGACCAAATCCGGGAGCTCCCTCAGCCCACCATCATCCCCACACCTATGGAGCCCGAGGTGCCCTTACCCGAACAGTTCACAGGGGACCGTAAGAAATTTCAGGCTTTTCACATATCCTGTGAGCTCTTTTTTGCCCTTCAACCCCGCACCTTCTCCTAGGAGAGCATTAAAGTGGGACTGATCATATCCCTCCTCTGGGATGGGCCCCAGGCCTGGGCTCACCGGCTACTGAAGCAAAAGGCTCCCGAAATCATAGACCTTGCACGGTTCTTCCAGGCCATGGCTCGATTATATGAGGACCCGCACCAAGCCATCACAGCGGAAACCGCACTCCATGCGCTCCAACAGGGCCACCGTACAGCAGAGGACTACGTGTCGGAGTTTCGGCGCTGGAGCGCCGACACTGCATGGTATGATGCGGCCCTCCAGTTCCAGTTTTGGCTGGGTCTTTCAGAGCCACTCAAGGATAAGTTAGCTCGTGTGGGTGTACCTCTGGCCCTGGATGCCCTGATTGATCTGGTCATCCAGATTGACTGCCACCTGTGGGAGAGGTCCATCACCCCCACGCACTCTTCCTTACTTGGGCACTTTCCAGTATCCCGGCCGGTCGGTCCACGACACCCGGCACTTCCTCCCAAAGAAAGGCAGAGACGCCTGTCCTATGGCCTGTGCCTGTATTGCAGAGGTTCTTGACATTCAGTGTGGATCTGCCCCATCAAGCAAGACAAGGGTTCCCCACTCACCCAAGGGGAGATACTATCCATGCCTGACCCCAAGACGCACATAGTACTCTCCATTTTTCTGCAGCTGCCCAGTGGGGATATCCCAGTCCTGGCCATTATAGACTCTGGAGCATGCAGCTGCTTTGTAGACATGAATTTTGCAGCTCAGCACCGAATACCTCTCAGGCCCAAGGCCCGTCAGATGACTCTTCACCTGGCCGAAGGGTCCACCACTAAATCTGGATCCGTTCCACTCTCGACCCGAACATCAGACGATCACTCTGAACTCCTGCTACTGGACGCCATCGCGTCCCCTCTGAGCTATATACATATTCATTATACCTGTCTATACCAGCAGGTGCCACTGCAGTATTATAGTGTTTAGTGAATGTATTCTATAATATAACAGGATGTATGATCCATCTCTGTTATATGCACTTGTTTGTATCTTGTTCCTGTTTTCTTGTTCCATGATAATAAAAGCATATAAGATATCGTCCATTGGAAGTAAAGCTATCCTCTGCATACAACAAGCTTCAAGCGCATTATATCAATAATCTGACAACAAGCTACAGATACAAAAAGGAGCAAGATATAGGCTGAAGAGAACACAATAATCTTGCAAACAAGAAGTGCAGAGACTTAGCCTAAATCAGGAAAGCCATGGGAGGAGCAAAGAGTGCAAGATTCACCAGGAAACAAGATACAAGGCAAGTTCCTTCCATGGATCAGGTAGGAAGGTGTCCAGCATCTGAGATGGCACAGGGAGAAGAGCTACAGCCAGACACCACAGAGGTGGTGGTCCTAGGTTCAGATTTAGAGCCTGACAACTGGGCTGTTGAGGAGGGGGGTATTTGCCTCCCAAGCCAGTACTAATGGAATATGTTGGACTGGCAACCCTAAGTGGAGATACTGTGCAAGCAGGCTTACACAGTCAGTAGGTGCTGTCCCAGCTGGGAGAGCTGGGGTTAATGTTTGCCTGGTCTCCTGATCTTTTGGCAGGTTCCTGTCTGGGTCTGGCCCACTTATTCCATGCATATAAACTGGGACAGTGATCAAGTTCAGTGAATCCACATGAGAGAAACCTAATGAGCACAATACAGCCTTGAGTTGTGAGACCCATAAGGATTGAGACTGAAGAAGAGATCCATAGGAGTAGGAGAATGTCGCTTGTCATGGCCTGCAACAGAGCCTTTTAACATAGGGTTCACCCTAAAGACACCAGTCTTGGAGATATGCCTCTGAATCGCTGGACTGCATTAATCCAGGTATGCCGGGGCAGCATTCAACCTGTAGTTATAGTTGGGGAACTAGGAAAACATCATGTTTTACTTGTTGGACTGTAAAATGTCTATTTTGCTGCTACAAAGCCTTCGGCCCCAACTTCGCCCCCTTTTTAGCAAAATATTTCAACTCGCTCTAAGTAGGGTCCCTGTTGCAGAATGAGGCCAATATGGCCTATGTCTTGGTTATCCCCAAACCCGGAAAAGACCACTCAGACGTTAGCAACTACGGACCTATCTCATTAATCAATAATGACCTTAAAATTCTGACTAAAATTATGGCTAATAGATTATCTAAGTTCATAGGTGACTGTGTCCACAAAGACCAGGTGGATTTCATCCCGGGTAGGCAGGGCCCAGATCAGATCCATAGAACGGTGGACATCATATCTCTCCTAAATTCGAACTGGGATGGGGGTCCTCACCAGGAAGGGTTTCTTCTATCAGTGGATCTTCAAAAAGCATTTCACACAGTAGATTGGACATATCTGTTTGATATCCTTGGTAGATGGGGCTTTGGCCCAAAATTTCTTCAGACTCTGAGAGCCCTTTACCCCAGCGCTCAAGTCAAACTGCAAAACTTTTACTCTGACCCATTTGTTATTGCCAAGGGAACCAGACAGGGTTGTCCCCTTTCTCCTCTAATTTTCGCTATAGTGATGGAATCCCTGGCAAGTGCCCTCAGAGAAAACCCTGATATCCGGTGAGTACAATGTGGACCCCAGACGCACAAATGTGCTCTTTTTGCAGATGATCTCCTTTTATTTACCACTTTGCCCCTCACCTCTACTCCCCAAGTCATTCGATTGTTACAGGAATTTGGGGAGGTCTCTGGGCTCTGTGTAAATTGGTCCAAATCTGCGGCCCTGAACATTTCTACCCTGGTGTCCACAGTCCAGAGACTCAGGGAACTTTTTAAGTTTTCCTGGAACTCCAACCAAATATCGTACTTGGGGGTCAACCTGGCAGCCAACATTAAACAGCTGTATGAGGTCAACTACCCCCCTCTGCTCAAGAAATTATCATAGGACCTCTCCAGGTGTGTCCAGGAGGGCCTTTCCTGGCTAGGCAGAATAAACACAGTTAAAATGACTCTACTCCCTAGAATTCTCTATTTCTTTCAATCCCTCCCAATGCCCGTAAGGAAGCAACAATTGCAAAAATTGCACTCACATATATTAAAGTTCATCTGGGGCCGGAAAGGCTATAGATGTCCGGCTAATGTCCTGTATAGGATACGTAATCAGGGTGGTCTAGGACTCCCACACCTTTTTAAATATTTTCAAGCCGCCCAAATAGAGCGCTTTAAAGAAGAATGTCCGAAGCCACATTTTTAAGCAAGTATAAACATGCCCTACGGGTTAATTTACCCTTGCTTCAACTTTAACTCATTTTAAAGCACCTACTGCTTCAGCGTGCTTTTTATATGTGTTTTTGATGCTTCTGTGATGTTTAGGTAATGCCTCTGTGATGCTTCGATGATACTTTTTTGAAGCTTGGCAAATGTCCTGTGTGTGTTTTGCTTATTCAGCAGATCCCCAGCTTATTAGTACTTTCATTCAGCAGATCCCCTGCTCAGTAGTACCCCCAGCTCTGCATATGCCCCACTCAGTAGTACTGTGCCTTGAAAAAGTATTCATACCCCTTGAAATTTTCCACATTTTGTCATGTTACAACCAAAAAAGCCAATGTATATTATTGGGATTTTATGTGATAGATCAACACAAAGTGGTACATAATTGGGAAGTGGAAGGAAACTGATAAATGGTTTTCAATTTTTATTTACAAATAAATATGTGAAAAGTGTGGCATGCATTTGTATTCAGCCCCTCTGAGCCAATAGTTTGTAGAACCACCTTTCGCTGCAATTACAGCTGCAAGTCGTGACATTTTTGCCCATTCTTCTTTGCAAAAAGAGCTCAAGCTCTGGCAAATATGATGGAGAGCATCTGTGAACAGCAATTTTCAAGTCTTGCCACGGATTCTCAATTGGCTTTAGGTCTGGAGTTTGAATATGCCATTCTAACACATGAATATGCTTTGATCTAAACTATGCCATTGTAGCTCTGGCTGTCTTTTGCAGACTCTAACAGGTTTTCTTCTAAGATCGCCCTGTATTTGGCTCCATCCATCTTCCCATCAACTCTGACCAGCTTCCCTGTCCCTGCTGAAGAAAAGCACCCCCACAACGTGATGCTGCCACCACCATGTTTTGCGGTGGGTATGGTGTGTTCAGGGTGATGTGCAGTATTAGTTTTTCGCCACACATAGCTTTTGCTTTTAGGCAAAAAAGTTACATTTTGGACTCATCTGACCAGAGCACCTTCTTCCACATGTTTGCTGTGTCCCCCCACATGGTTTCTTGCAAACGGGACTTTTTATGGCTTTCTTTTAACAATGGCTTTCTTCTTGCCACTCTTCCATAAAGGCCAGATTTGTGGAGTGCACAGATAATAGTTGTCCTGTGGACAGATTCTCCTACCTAGGCTGTGGCTCTGCAGCTCCTTGAGAGTTACCATGGGCCTCTTGGCTGCTTCTCCTTGCCCAGCCTGTCAGTTTAGATGGACAGCCATGTCTTGGTAGGTTTGCAGTTGTGCCATACTCTTTCCATTTTTGGATGATGTATTGAACAGTGCTCCGTGAGATGTTCAAAGCTTGGGATGTATTTCTATAACCTAGCCCTGCTTTAAACTTCTCCATAACGTTATCCCTGACCTGTCTGGTTTGTTGCCTGGCCTTCATGATGCTGTTTATTCACTAAGGTTCTCTAACAAACCTCTGAGGACTTCACAGAACTTTTTATACTGAGATTAAATTACACACAGGTGGACTCTATTTATTAATTAGGTGACTTCTGAAGGCAATTGGTTCCACTAGATTTTAGTTAGGGGTATAAGAGTAAAGGGGGTGAATACAAATGCATGCCACACTTTTCAGATATTTATTTGTAAGAAATGTTGAAAACCATTTATCATTTTCCTTCCACTTCACAATTATGTGCCACTTTTTGTTGGTCTAACACATAAAATCCCAATAAAATACATTTACGTTTTTGGTTGTAACATGACAAAATGTGGAAAATTTAAAGGGGTTTGGATTCTTTCTCAAGGCACTGTAACCTCCAGCACAGCTGATCCCCTGCTCACTAGTAAACCCCAGCTCTGCTGATCCCCAGCTCACTGGTAACCCCTGTGACGAACGAGGGTATCAGATCGATGCCCTCCTCACCGACGGGCGACCGAGGACCCCCCTGATCTAACACCGCACTTGTCATGAACGTAACAATACCACTCTCAGCTGCTTTCAGCACAAAGATTTCCCAGTTTGCGGGACCACTGTCTAAATGCCAGCCGCCTGAGAGCGATTGTTACCAGGCTAATTCAAACAATTAACCCGTTCTTTGTCACCACCTCTATTGGAGCCAGAGGAGCTCAGAATTTCAGCAATACCAGTATTTCAGAATAATCACTTGTAACACACGCTGTCACCGCAGACAGGCATATCAGAATGTGTTATTTTATAAAACAGTAGCGCTCTTCAAAGGAACAGATTTGTGATAGTTGCATTAAGTGCTTTAGGGACAAAATTAACACTTTTCAAAATAAGTTTTAATAATGAAAAGGTCAAGTTTTAGGTGCAGTAAAATATTGTCCGTGAATAATCAGTGTTTCGAAGATGATTCCCTGGTTCTCTGATGTTGATTCATTGATGGAAATTGAGAACTGAAAATTAATCTTAGCAATCCCTTTTTCTCTGGTTGACAAGGGGTGAGGCCACATGAGTGGGCGGCTTCTTAGACAATGTCCGGGGCAGGCCGTGGAAACCAGATTCCCTACTCCATGTGTTGTGTATGAAAAAACATATTTCAACATTGGACCGCCTGGCAAATCTCACAGTAAGAAATTCAATCTCAGAACGTTGAGGGCTTTTATTTAAGTCCACACATGAATGTGTTGTGATATTTGGGGACCCTGGGGAGGGAATACACTAGTTCTATCCCTCCTTGGGTAAACAAGGGGGGATGTTTATACTTGAATAATCCGGGCCGAAATTCTAAATTCAAATATGTACATTTTATCACTATATTAGGCTCCCAGCTGGAAGTATGACTGTATCTAAGTTTTTCTACCTTTTCATGTTGATTTCTGGGGTTACTGAGAGGATCAGGATTGCCTGGGTGATTTAGGGTTTGGTTTATTGCTGTTCTAATACTGTTAAAATAAACAGACAGGCCTCTCTCTCCTTGACTGGTCACATACCACCAGATGGCCCCTTTGAAGTCGATATGGCCAGGAAGGGAGGGGTGTGAGGAGTTTAGCCCAAGGACTGACATTGGTTTTAAAAAGAAAAATTTAACAGCCATTGAAGTAGCATGCCTTCCCAAGATGTCAGCCTTGCTTGCTTCTCATGCGTGATATCATTACTTTGTGTGTGTCTCACATGTGATATCATCACAACCCCCAGATCTGTTGATCTCCCACTCACTAGTAACCCCCAGTGATCCTCTGGTTTGCTTATCCTCCTCTATCTCTCAGGACCCTGCTCAACTCCCGCTATATTGCTCCTATGCTGCGCACCACATGTGACATTGCTAGTTTATCTTGCTCCAGGTTCCACAGCTCTGCTAATCCTCTGCTGCTTGGTTTTCTCTCTGGTCCCTGCTCACTTTCCCCTATGGTGCTCCCATGTTGCCCACCATGTGTGCCATCTGCTAGTTGCTCCACTTTGATCCGGACCTGCTCACCTTCCTGATTCTCCTTGCTGCACACCAGATATGATGTCTGCACAAGACACTCTCGTTATATATACACACATGAACTGGAAGTGACTGATGATGACATCTTTCCAGTTTGCATGTTGGTTTCCCAGTGCATCCTGAGATATCTTATACCTGCAATACCTGCAAAACAAAGCTAAAGCTAAATAAAAGCTCCTCAAATGCTGCAGGTGCCGTTAGCAAGCTGTGCCATCCTTTTCTATGAAGGCTTTGGAGATGCAAAGCAGACATAACATGTAAACAGGACTATAAGATTCAGAGTGCTTTAAAAAAGTGTGTCCAATGCCACATTGTAAAGCCCTTAATGTGTGTTGAAGTAAAGCAAGTGTAAATGAGCCCTAACTGACACTGACATTGCTAGTGACACTAATACAGTGATCATTGATAATACTGTAAAGTGTCACTGTACTAATGACACTGGCTAGATGACAGGGAAATCAAAAGGTTAACTGTGGAGAGCAATCAAGAGCTTAAATGTGCCTAACAAGTGTATATAAGTGAATATATGATGCTTGTACTCACACAGAATCAGGCTGGCTTCTACTGAACAAAAAGAGCTCAGGGAGGAAGAAACTGGCCAGATCCTGTGTGTTCTGTTTACAAACGCACAGAGGTTTATGCTGTAGTTGGCCACAGCCTTTCAGCAGGCAAACAGCCAAAATTATTGGCTGTAACCTGCTGATAGACTCGTACTGTTGTCAATCACAGCACAGATCAGTGGGGGTGCATGCAGCACACCTGAAAGACAGGAAGTAAGCTGAGACGTACTTGTATGTCACTTAGCCTGGAGCTGCCGTCTGCCTGTAGTAAATGTACTGTGGGTGGGCGACAAGTGGTTAATACAGAAGCAAGAGTAGGAAAAAAAAAACTTTAAGTGAGATTGGTGAGCTGGAAAGTAGGATCAATACCATGTTAAGTCTGCAATACATGTGCAAAAGACATTATTAACAATGAGATTAGTGAATCAAGTGGATATGTGATATAAATGCAGAAACTGTGATTAATACCAGGATCACTAATCCAAGTGGATCTGCAACTTGTTTGATGAACAAAGAGCTGCTGTCACATTATTTGGATTAATCTGGAAGTGTTTTGACATATATGAGTAAAAGCAAGGAAATTGAAAAGCCTATAGCAGCAACTAAATGTTTCCATTAATGTATATAATTTAGTAACAAATGATTTTTAGTAATATTTATATTGGATGGATTTCAAGGACTATGGTTAAAATGTTGAAAAATAGGATAAACAGCATTTGGATATTAGACATTTTTAGCTAATAATGGGGAACCTTATCCAGTTAAGCTTTGTAAGGGTCTGTGTTTTTCAGCAACGTTTAATAAAATATGGTATGAATGAACAAATTAGGAATTTGCATTTGTAGCGCATACCCCTGAAGGAGCCACATAGCATACTGGGTTCTCTGTTGTTTGTCATGACTCTAGGAACAGTTTTACCCCCTCTGACACCCCTGGTTAAATAATGGGTTGCTGCAAATGCCTATGTGAGCACAAGTATCAATATCCTACACAGAACTTTGTTAGGGTATCAGGAAATAAACACCAGATTGCTTAATTGTGTAATTGCATGTATATCGTCGCAGGGCAAAAGTAAAAAGCAATGCACACATATCAAAGAGCATGTAAAGGAAACTGTTTGCTCACAGTGAGCTAACTGATGTAAATGCTAGGTTATAGCATGGCAGTTTAGTCTAAATCACAGCACTATTAAAGCAAGATTATCCTATCAATAAACAGTATCATTAATGAATGGTATCAAAAGTAATGAAAAATCCCAAAGTAATTCCCCTGCAGTCAATAGTCAGCTAAGGTTACATAGTTACATAGTTAGTCTGGTTGAACAAAGACATGAGTCTATCCAGTTCAACCAATAAAAGGGAAAGGTCTCAAAGTACATTCTGTATATGTACTGCTATGTATACATATAACCAAGAAGAGGTACCGCTGACCATCAGTAGCCTAGTTCAAGGTCCCTGTGAAGCAGTTTATAAGTATATGGCTCCTGATTTTCAATCTTCACCCAGGTAATCAGTGTGGCCCAGTCTTTAAGTCAGTGCACATCTGTACTGTTCTGATTCAACTACAAGGCCATAAACGTTATCTTCAGCATCATGTAGGGCTTACACTGATCTGGTGATCTTTTTATCCCTTGCATCAATTCAGACAGCTTAAGCTCAATGAATAAACTCACTGTGGAGGACACAGACAATGAAGCCTTTTGAATGTTCTGTTTAATGATGGATATTCATAGGTTGATGAAGTTGTAAGCCACATGGAAAGCTGTGTACATGAAGGCAGCATGCTCAGAAATGAAACCAGAAAGAGAGAAGGGGAGGGGATATACAGAACTATGGTGAGAGAGAAGGTTCAGCTCAGACAGAGGCAGCCAGCTTAACCCCTACAGATCCGCGCTATTGTCGAAGTACGGCTCCAGCGTGGATCTGAAATGCCGGGACGACGCCGGGGTTCTTTAAATAAGTGGGCACTTCCGCGCTTGCTCTTCAGCGATTTGCACAAAGCGCACACTAACAACAAACTATTTTTCATAACACCAGACTACAGGTAACCTCATCTTCTAAACCTCGCACATTCCTCTCTGAAACATGCATTCCTTACCTCTGCTTCTCACAATAGCAGCCTCTCTCCTCAAACTATCTTTTCTTCACCCCTCTCCCCCACCCCATAATCTGTACATATCATCCTCACTTCTCCCCTCTCCCTATTACTGCGCTCATCACCTCTTTATAACTCTTAGCCCACATACTAACAAAACCAGGAAGCTCAAGCATGTCCCCATCATATTCCCATATTACTTCCCTTTCTCTTCTGCTTCTCCTAGCCTCTGGTGATATTTCCCCAAATCCTGGGCCTCCCTCATTTAACACCCAACATGCCCATCACCACCACCCCACACCCTCTGCCAGTAGTCGCGATCTACGCAATTTAATCTCCATTCCCCTTCTTCCCAAAACCAGCCTCCCCTTCTCCTGTGCCCTCTGGAATGCCCACTCTGTCTGCAACAAGCTCACTGCTGTTCAGGACCTATTTGTCACTAATTCTTTTAATCTTCTTGCGATCACTGAAACCTGGCTCCATGAATGCGATTCTCCTTTTCCTGCTTCCCTCTCCCACGGTGGCCTTCTCTGGACTCACTCCCCTAGGCCTAATGGACGCAAGGGAGGTGGAGTGGGATTCCTCCTGTCCCCACAGAGCACCTTCCAGGTTATTCACTCTCCTCCCTCTCTGTCAATCTCATCATTTGAAGCCCACTGTATATGTCTATTCTCTCCAATCTCCCTAAGAATTGCTGTGATCTATTGGCCCCCTGGACCACTGTCAGCTTTCCTTGATGAATTTTCTGCCTGGCTACCCTACTTTCTCTCTTCTGAAATTCCCACTATCCTTCTTGGTGACTTTAACATCCCGGTTAACACTAACACTACCTCTAAACTTCTTAGTCTAACTTCCTCATTTGACCTGAAGCAATGGGTACAGGCTCCTACTCACACTGATGGAAACACCCTCGACCTTGTCTTCTCCTATCTATGCACTCCATGCAACTTCTCCAACAATCCTTTTCCGCTCTCCGACCACCACCTTATTAGATTCTCTCTCTCTCTGTCCTACACCACCTTTCCCTCCAATCACCAAACTGTCACCCGTAGAAACCTTCGCCAACTCAACACTTCTCTTCTCTATTCTGCTACTGACCACCTCTATGAAAAAATCTCACCCCTGTCCTTCCCTAACCAAGCCACTACCATCTACAATAAATCCCTGTCCTCCACTCTGGACAAGCTAGCTCCCCTTACCACACACAAAATCAGACCTCGACCCCTACAACCCTGGCAAACAGACGACACCAGAAACCTCAAAAAGCGTAGCTGCGCCCTTGAGCATCGGTGGCACAAGACAAAGTCTCTCAAAGACTTCAACCAATACAAGTCTGCCCTCCATAAATACAATTCTGGCCTCCACACTGCCAAGCAGACCTATTTTACCACTCTTATTAACACCTTCTCATCCAGTCCCCGTCAACTCTTCTCTACCTTCAACTCCCTACTGCATCACCCCCCACTTCCGCCCACTAACACACTCACTACCCAAGAGGTTGCTAACCACTTCAAAAGCAAGATTGATACAATTCGTGATGAAATCTCCACTCTACAGTCATCTTCTTCAGTTAACACCCCATGTCAACAAGCACAATCGACACTCTCCTTGTTCAAACCTACTACTATAAACAAGGTTGCAAAACTCCTTTCCAACTCCCACCTAACCACCTGTCCATTGGACCCTATTCCCTCTAAAATACTACGCTCACCCTCTGACTCTATCCTGCACTCTCTAACTCATATCTTCAATCCCTCCCTCTCTTCTGGCATCTTCCCCAATGCTCTAAAACATGCATTGGTCACCCCCATACTCAAAAAACCATCCCTGGACCCTACCGATCTTAACAATCTACGCCCTATCTCCTTGCTCCCATTTTCCTCCAAAGTCCTCGAACGTCTGGTCTACAACCAACTGAGTGACCACCTTGTTAAGAATAACCTTCTTGACCCCCTCCAATCTGGATTCCGTCCTCAACACTCCACAGAAACTGCCCTTCTTAAACTCACAAATTACCTACTAACCGCTAAAACCAATGGACACTAGTCTGTACTCCTACTTCTGGACCTTTCGGCTGCCTTTGATACTGTCGACCACCCCCTCCTCCTCAAAAAACTTTACTCCCTTGGTCTCCGTGACTGTGCTCTTCAGTGGCTCTTGTCCTACCTATCCCATCGCACCTTCAGTGTCATTTACAATTCTACCTCCTCCTCTCCTCTCCCCTTCTCTGTCGGGGTCCCCCAAGGTTCTGTTCTTGGACCGCTCTTATTTTCTATCTACACCTCTTCCCTGGGTCGGCTGATAGCCTCCCACGGCTTTCAATATCATTTCTACGCCGACGATACCCAAATATACCTCTCCACCCCCCAACTCACTCCATCAGTCTCCTCACGCATCACTAACTTATTAACAGACATATCTGCCTGGATGTCTCACCACTTCCTCAAACTCAACTTGTCCAAAACTGAACTCATA
>BLSH010118260.1:25050-35900 GCA_018402905.1 Glandirana rugosa
CGTAAGCCGTCTCCCGGAAAGTTAGATGTCACTAGCCTAGCCTAACCTAATACTGATTTAGCGTCACAAGGGTCACATTTACAGTACAGCGATCGCTAAAAATCAGATCGCTGCACTATGTGATTCTGTGACAGGGGGTGACAGGTAGTGAAAGGGTTAACTAGGGGGCGATCAAGGGGTTAAATGTGCCTATGTGGCCTGGTGTTAGTGTAGTGTTGGTGCACTCACGTTTCTAGATGCTTCTTCTTCCTCTCTGATGTCGAAAAGGACTTCAGAGAGGAAGAGGAGTGAACTTCCCCTGCCTCTGTTTACATTTACAGAGGCAGGGGAATAATGTCATTGGCAGGGCGATCTACAGTGCCAGGCCAAAAATCATTGGCCTGGCGCTGTAGATTGAAAGGCCCTCTGCCGAATGCTGTTGCAGCACCCGCGCCTAGGGGGCGCGCGCGCGCACACGGCGCGAGTTCGCGGCCGCCGTCGTATGACGACGTTTTGCGTTACAGAGCCACTTTGTCGCCGTCAAATGCCGATCAGCGGTCGGCAAGTGGTTAATATCTCCAGACCCCCTCCCTTATCTGCTGGTCGGATTACTATTTCCTTTTTCTTATCTATTTTTTTATTTTTTTTCCAAATGTTCCCATCTTTTATCCTTTCTACTTTCAATTCCTTGATGTCCTCCTCAACTAATCTTTTAAAAACTTCTAAAGCAGCATTATTTGAATTCTTTGGGTTAAATATTGATTTATTCTTCAATGTTGTGTGTCTAAATTCACATGGGTCACTAGTAGAGGGATGTTTTTTTTGTAAGAAAAACTTTTTTATGTTAACTCTATTCTGATGAACTTTTGTAAATCAATAAAGATTTCAAATTTATCGAATCCCTTACTAGGTGCATATTTTAGGCCTAAATCTAGTATCTCCAATTCCTCTTTGCTAAAAGTTATGTCGCTTAGGTTAAAAATGTCATTCCTATTTTTCGCGTCTTCTTTTTCTTTGTCCCTCCTTGTTTGCCTCATGTTCGTTTCCTTTTCCCCATCTTAGTGGTACTGGCGCCTCCTCCGTTCTTCTTCTTGATATTGCCTTGGGGTATCCCAATATACTTCTCGAGGTGCATACTGTTCTACTCTCGGGTTGTGCCACTGTCACGTACCTGACGGATGAGTCTGGCTTATGCAGGGGTTCACCTCTCTTGCGGCCCTGGTTCGAGAATCCCTAATAGTGCAAACAAGGAGTTCAGAAGCACAGGGGGGCACGAAGGCTGGACTAGATCAATTGGTGGTGCGTGATGAGCAGAAGAGTAATCGTGCAGTCCAGGTCGGCAACTGGCTGGCTAGGCGGTACAAATGGAGCAGGCAGGCGGGTGGTCAGGTGCAGGCGGGGTCGGCAACGTGCGGGCAGCGACGTACACATGGGTGAGGCAAAAGAGTAGTCGTAGACAGGCCGGGGGGTCAGGGCAGGCAGAAATCAGCCAAGTTCAAGGAAAGCCGGGGGCACAGGTACAGGAAAGTCTCTCAGAGTAAGGCACGGAGTCACCGGAACACTATAGAACAGACAGCATCTGCTACAGGGAGCAGTTTGCTTAAATGGGCCGTTTGGCGCCATTGGCATGCACGGGCACGCGCAAATGCGCACAGGAAGCCAAAACGGCCAGAAGATGCTGATCCTAACATTGCCCCCCCCCAAGGGGCAGCCTCCGGATGCCCAAACGGGTTCTCCTAGTCGGGTGTCTCCTCCAGAAAGCACTGATCAGTTCATTTGCATGAAGGTTTTCCTCCGGCTCCAAAGAGTTCTCTTTGGGTCCGTAGCCCTTCCACTTGACCAGGAATTGAGTGCTGCCTCCTCTTTTCCTACAGTCGAGGATAGTCTCCTCCTCAAATTCTTATTCTCCATCCACCATGATCGGCTCTGGGGGCGCTGTACTATGCCCTGGGAAGATGTCCGGAACTGTTGGTTTCAGCAGATTAACATGGAAGACTGGGTGAATATGCATAGATGCAGGAAGGTTTAGCTCATAAGCTACTTGGTTAATTTTCCTTTTGATAGGAAATGATCCTATATATCTGGGGCCCAGCTTTTTAGAGGGGCAGGAGAGTCTCGGGTTCTTGGTGGACAGACAGACCCGTTGACCAACTTGCAACTCTAGTTCCCCCCGTCTCCCTCTGTCAAAGTTCCTTTTACTGGTGGCCTGGGTTTGGGCGAGGGTCTCCTGCAGGTGCTTGCTGTTCTTTTCCAAAAACTGAGCCATGCCCTGCACAGCAGGTACGGGACTCTCTGAGGCCAAGGTAGGGTGGTAGCCGAGATTCGCTCAGAAAGGGGACTGCTTGGTAGCAGAATGGACTGAGTTATTGTAGGCAAACTTGGCTATGGGTAGGAGGGAGACCCAGTCATCCTGAGCGTAGGAGTAGCACCGCAAGTATTGTTCTAGGGTCTGGTTGGTCCTCTCCGTCTGCCCATTGGACTGGGGGTGGTAGGCCGAGGAGAAGGCCAACTCGATACCCAAAGTAGAGCACAGAGACCTCCGGAAGCGGGAAGTGAACTGCACTCCCCGGTCCGACACGATGTTGATCGGAATTCCATGTAAGTGGACCACCTCCTTTATGAAAGCTTCTGCGGTTTCTGTAGCTGAAGGGGTGCCCTTCATTGGGACAAAATGGGCCATTTTTGTGAGCCGGTCCACAACCACCATAATTGTATTGCATCCTGCGTATAGTGGTAATTCCACTATAAAATCCATAGTGATCTGGGACCATGGTCGTTCCGGGATGGGTAGCTGGTTAAGTAATCCCCAGGCCTTAGATTTCTCTGTCTTATTCCTATTGAAAACAGGACAGGCGGCCACGTAACTCTGACGATCCTCTTCCAGCCGAGGCCACCAGAGTGATCGGGAAAGTAGCTCCGTTGTCTTATGACCACCAAAATGCCCAGCCATCTTGGTGTCATGGCAGAGTCCAAGGATTACCGAGCGGAGTTTCTGGGGAACGTACAGCCTGTTTTCCCACCACCATAATCCCTCTCTTAGCGTACATCGAGAGTCCGGTGGTTCGCTAGGGCAATATTTCCGGATTCTGGTCAAAAGATCTTCCTGGGTAAGCAGGAAACTGTGAGCAGGAAGCATGGTATCTGGCGGGGAAATGTCCTCTGGGACATGGAACATCCGTGGCAGAGCGTCCAGCTTTACAGTCTTTGCCCTGGGCCTGTAGGTGATGTGAAGCTGGAAACGACTGAAGAACAGTGCCCACCTTGCCTGTCGGGGTTTCAACCTTTTAGCCGTCCGAAGGTATTCAAGGTTTTTATGGTCCGTAAAAACCAATACCGGGTGGGCCGCCCCTTCCAGGAGGTACCGCCATTCCTCCAAAGCCGACTTTATTGCCAGCAATTCCCTGTCACCGACATCATAGTTTCTTTCCGGCTGAGATAATTTCCTGGAAAAGAAGGCAATGGGATGGAGTGAAGCCTTTGGGCCTCGCCTCTGTGAGAGAACGGCTCCTACTGCCGTTTCAGAAGCGTCTACCACCAAGATATATGGTAGAGCAGGATCGGGGTGTTTAAGGATGGGAGCAGATGTAAACAGCTCCTTGAGCCGGGAGAAGGCGTCTTGGGCCTCAGGAGTCCAGCAGAACCGTGAGTCCTTCTTAGTAAGTTGGGTTATTGGCACGATGACTGTGGAAAACCCCTTAATAAATTATCGATAAAAGTTTGCAAACCCAACAAATCACTGGACTCCCTTCCTATCGACTGGGATGGGCCACTCCAGGATGGCCGAGACCTTTTGGGGATCCATGGTAATTCCAGCCGTAGAAAGATGAAACCCCAGGAAGGAAATACTGGCACATTCAAAGGCACATTTTTCTGCCTTGGCATAGAGGCCATGCAGCTGGAGATGGGCGAGCACGCTCTTGACATGCCTCCGATGCTCTTCCAGAGAGGGGGAGAAAATTAAGATGTTGTCCAGATATACGACTAGGAACTGATCCAAAAAGTCCCGGAAGATGTCATTCACTAGGTGCTGGAAGGTCGCTGGGGCGTTACACAACCCAAAGGGCATGACAAGGTATTCATAATGTCCGAACCGCGTCCGGAAGGTGGTCTTCCATTCATCCCCTTCACGGATGCGGATGAGGTTGTAAGCTCAGCGTAATTCCAGCTTACTGTAGACAGTTGCTAATTTCACTTCAGACAGGGGAAATATCCGACCGGACGGAACCTCTGCTCCCAGAGGGAGGTCAATCGGACAATCGTAGGACCGATGCGGAGGGAGGACGTCAGCCCCCTTCTTACTGAAAGCAGAAACTCGGCGTGTCCCCCTTCTGTGGTGGTGAACACAGGGGTGGTCTCCTGGGTGACCGTGCCTGATCTGATGTTTGACCCATCAGCCAGCCGGACGACCATGGGGTGTTCTTTAGGTCGGAGTGGGATCTGGTGATGCGCTGCAAAGGCAAGATCCACGAAGCAGCTACATGCGCCCAAACCGAGGATAGCCTGAACTGGGATGGTCCAACTGGGGAGCTGGAGGGAGACTGGAAGCACTAGGTGGGCCTTGTCGCTAGGCAAGTACATCAGGCCATCTGTGGAGTTGGTGGTGCCTTTACCTGCCTTGGTGGGGTAGTTCCTTATCAGATGCCCGGGACCCCCACAATATAGGCACAAGTTGTGGGACATGCGTCTCAAGTGTCCGTCGAGAGTAAGAGGCGGGCATGGAAGCCCGGTTTGCATGGGTTCTGATTGGTTCGGAGAGGAGGCAGCTGGGCTTCAGACCGGGGAGCTGGGGACCCCAGGTGGTGTCTTGGTCGGGCGGCTTGGCGGATCTCTCGGCCATGCATTACCACAGACAGCGATCAATCTGGATGGCCAGATTGACCAGGGCGTCGAGGGTGTGCGGGACCCCAATGCGAGCCAGCTCATCCTTGAGTGATTCCGAGAGACCCAGCTGGAATTGGTAACTGAGGGCCGCATCATCCCAGGCAGTGTCCGCACTCCACTGCTAGAACTTCGACACATACTCCTCCACTGGGCGACGGCCCTGCTGCAGGGCATGGAGGGCTGCCTCTGCTGTGGAAGGCTGGTAGGGGTCTTCATACAGTTGGGCCATTGCCTGGAAGAACCGGAGATCTGGTGGTCTCCGGGGCTTTCTGTCCAGGAGGAGGTAGGCCCAGGCTTGAGGACCTTCCCGAAGGAGAGAGACCACGAACCCCACTTTAGTGGCTTCCAGCGAGAAAGTCTGGGACTGAAGTGCAAAATACAGATCACAAGAGTTGCGGAAGGTCTGGAACTTCCCGCAGCCTCCTGAAAAGCGTTCAGGCATGGGCACCTGGGGTTCATTCGGCAGTGTGACCATGGTGCGGGTATCCGGAGAGCCCAACCCGGTGGATGCTGAAGTAGCAAGTCCCTGTACTCTTTCTTCCAGACGGGTGTAGTCGTCCTGAAGGGTCTGGATGGCTCGGGTGAGCCCTGCAAGGTGCACGCACAGCTGGTCCATGGGAGAGGTCCCCTGTGCAGACTCGAGCATGGCTGTCTGTTGCTGTCACGTACCTGGTGGATGAGTCTGACTTATGCAGGGGTTCACCTCTTGCGGGCCCTGGTTCGAGAATCCCTAATAGTGCAAACAGGGAGTTCTGGAGCACAGGGGGGCACGAGGGCTGGACTGGATCACTTGGTGGTGTGTGATGGTCCACTAGAGCTTGTGCTGAGCAGAAGAGTAATCATGCGGTCCGGGTCGGCAACTGGCTGGCTAGGCGGTACAAATGGAGCAGGCAGGTGGGTGGTCAGGTGCAGGCGGGGTCGGCAACGTGCGGGCAGTGAGGTACAGGTGGGTCAGGCAAGAGAGTAGTCGTAGACAGGCTGGGGGTCAGGGCAGGCAGAAATCAGCAAAGTCCAAGGAAAGCTGGGGTCACAGGTACAAGAAAGTCTCTCAGAGGAGCTACAGGGAGCAGTTTGCTTAAATGGGCCGTTTGGCGCCATTGGCGCATGCACGCGTGCGCGCTAACGCGCACAGGCGGCCAGAAGATGCTGATCCTAACAGCCACCGTGAATTCCTTGGGCATATTTAGGAGTGCATATTAATCTTATCTAATATTGCATGCACATATTATAATGAAAAACATTTTAAAGTGTTGATGTTTTTCATTTTGATGTTTTTCATTTTACTATGGATATATTTAGGAGTGTATATTAGTTTTACCATAAATATTTTATATAAGATATCCAACCACTGTGGCACATATATATGTACCTCCTAGTCTTGTCTAAATATGTAATTTTAGTTTCAGCTGACGTTTCCTGCTGCGATTCCTAAATGTACCTCCCCTTGTGTTCTTAATGTATATGCATACCCATATTAGGCTTTATTGATTTTGCATTCACCCTTATAGTCCACAACATGGGCATCCTAAATTTATGTGTTAGTGCTGACCTACAATAACAGGGCGGCCGTAGTTTAAATATACGCGACCACAATAACATGGCTGTCGTATACACATATCCTTTTCATGGTTTTCATGTTTTTTTTCCTGGTGACAATACCTCTTAATTAGTTACACCTTCGATCTTTACTATATATTGTCATGAGTGTACTAAGATGGCACGGCTCCAGTAGATGTCCATTGACGAAACGCGTAGGGAGGTACCACACGTGCTGATGTCACTTTCGGCAGACCATTCGTTCACTTTTGGAACGCAGAAAACACGGCGGTGGAAGTTTTACCCTTGCATGGATGTACTTTCTAGAATGTGAGTGCAACATTTTAGATTACAAATAAAAAGCCTTTTTAAATGTATTACACGAGATACCTTTTCCTATTCTTTTCATGCCTGTGATGGGGAAGACCTCGGCTCTGATTTAGGACCCTCCTTTTGCTTGTTTACATATCCATTGATATATAATAAGGAGGAACAGCGCGCTACTATAGCAAGAGTAAATAGTAAATAATAATGATACAACTGACGCCAAAAGAACATATATGTAAAATAATAACAGAGTGTTAGAAAATCAAGATGCAGCCTATCACCTAAATTGTATCTCAGGTACTACACAAAAATGTTCCTTAATTATATATGGTGAGGCGCAATCTAATACCAAGTCAAAAAGCTGTACTTAATCATACATACAGTATATATTGTAATGTATTACCACAATACTAATGAAATGAATTAAACAAACACATAGAATAAAAGTAAAAATAAATCCCAGCAAACAATGCACCCAGTGGCTAAAGTGCAAATAATAAACACTTAAATCCTATTTACATAGGAATATTTCATATATATAAAATACAAAACCAGTGAATAAAGTGCATAAGAGAGTCCATATATCATAAAAGGTGCTTAATCTTTAAGTGCAAAATTGGTGCTATCCTCTGCTTGATCGCGCAGAAATTCTTGATAATAAAGTGCTAGTGCCACTCTGCTATATTTATAAGTGCTTCAAGGTGTATGCACACACCATCACCACCACTCCTATGCGCTCACCTCCTGTCTTTACCCACTGGGCCAAGTATCGCAGTCCCCTTAGGGGTAAATCCTCCTGGTAGTGGGCAGCGTACTTGATGACAGTCAGTATGTATGTCCACCGAGCATGCAAAATAAGATCAGTCACATAGCGCTGAACTGTATAACATCCACATTTTATTAATAAATAAAAATAAATTAATAAATAAAAACACACTCACACTTGGGCAGTACATATGACCAAAAACGATCCCCACTAGTTCCCCGGTGAAGGCAGATCATAAACGGCTGCTGACTGCTTGGGGGGTCTGGTAGGCTGAGTCGAATGTCAAGAGTCTCCTCCCCAACGCGTTTCGTCGCTAACCACGTGACTTTATCAAGGGGTGTCCTTGATTCTATGTGTGTGTTTAATTCATTTCATTAGTATTGTGGTAATACATCACAATATATATGTATGATTAAGTACAGCTTGACTTGGTATTAGATTGTGCCTCATCATATATATCCATTGATATATTGCACAGTTTAGTATTTATTAGATAACTACCTCAAGGGACTTATTTTATATATATGTTTATATGACCCACATATACACATCTCACAGCTTTAATGGTAGGAGGGGATGTATATATATTATATTTGTTCTTTCACTTAAATCTCTTATATCTTTATTTACTATATATTTATTTTCATCGTTTTGGAAACCTACACCTATCTACTAGGTTTGGAAGGGATTGCTATTTATAGTCAGAGGAACATATTAATACTGAACGTTATATTATTTTTATCTTGATTCTGTGACCATTTCAGAAATTCTTCTTCTTAGCACCTATTAGAACACCTGACAGCAACAATATAGAGCAGCGGAACATATTTATATTGAGCGTTAGATTAGTAATATCTTGATTCTGTGACCGTTTCGAAAATTCTTCTTCTTAGCACCTATTAGAACACCTGACATCCATAATACAGAGCAGCGCCAATTTCCACCAATAATTTACAAATTTATCTTGCACCTGGGTAAAGTTTTCCGGTGGAGGCAGTAGCTCTAACAGTAAATGAGTATTCCCATCCATTTGTGCGGAACACTCTCACATTATATGTGCCAAATGAGGTTTAATGTTGGTAAATGTAAAGTTATGCATTAGGGGGCTAAGAATATGCATGCATCGTGCATACTAGGGGGAGTACAACTGGGGGAATCCATAGTGGAGAAGGAGGGTTTTGGTAGATCAAAAGCTTAATAATGGCATGCAATGACAAGCTGTGGTTTCCAGAGCAAGCAAAATACTTTATTGTATTAAGAGAGGTATGGACTCCAGAGATAGAGACATCATTCTGCCCCTGTACAAATAATTAGTAAGACCTCATCTGGAATATGCAGTTCAGTTTTGGGCACCAGTTCTCAAAAAGGAAATCGGGGAACTGGAAAAAGTGCAGAGAAGGGCAACCAAACTAATAAGAGGCATGGAGGAGCTCAGCTATGAGGAAAGATTAGAGGAACTGAATTTATTCTCTTTTAAGAATAGATTAAGGGGGGATATGATCAACATGTACAAATGCATAAGTGGTTCATATAGTGAACTTGGTGTTGAGTTATTGACTTTAAGGTCATCACAAAGGACAAGGGGGCACTCTTTACGTCTAGCGGAAAAAAGATTTCATCTCCAAATACGGAAAGGTTTCTTCACAGTTAGAGCTGTGAAAATGTGGAATAGACTCCCTCCAGAGGTGGTTTTGGCCAGCACTGTATATTGCTTTAAAAACGGCCTGTATTCTTTCCTTTATGTAAATAATATAACTGTGTACTAACATATTTAGGTAAAGTTGATGCAGGGAAAATCCGATTGCCTCTCGGGGGATCAGGAAGGAATTTTTTCCCCCGCTATAGCAAATTGGATCACGCTCTGCTGAGGTTTTTTTCCTTCCTCTGGATCAACTGTGGGTGAAGGATTGTGTATGTGGGATTGTATGGTTATATATATATATTTTTTTTTATTGGTTGAACTAGATGGACTTGTGTCTTTTTTCAACCTGACTAACTATGTAACTATGTAATATAAATGTGTTCAGTATTTAATATGGCAACACCAATTAGACTGAAATAAACAAAAAGCTCAATGAGAAGGAAGAATTTGTTCACTAAAAAAAATGAAAACATCATATAAATAATTCAGGATAGTACATCACAGGAAATTGATTATAATATCTGCATTACCGACACCAATGTTGATTAGTAATTGAAGCAATGATCTTAAATAGCCATCATTGCATAATGTCTATGCTTCACTCAAACCCAGAATTTCCAATTTTGCCAAATAAACTAAAGATTCAAATAGAAAAAATGTTTGGGGCAGCGGGATTTTCATGGTACCATTGACAAATTTGATAGCGTTAAATACAAGTTTTATAACAAACATATACATATTAAAAAACAGTCCATCAGGACAACAAAGTTTTTTGGAAAATACATGGGAAAGGTAGGTTGGATACCTCTTGGTAGCTCCAACACTCCCACCTGTACCTGAGAAGCCGCTCAAAGAGGTGTAGGTGTCGTCCGTCAGACTCTCAACATATTTTGCGGCTTCACTTTGTCAGAAAGAAGAGGGAGTAAACACTAAAATATAAATGAAAACACATAAATATATATATATATATTAATCATGCAATATTCTATTAGCTACACAATATACAATTTAAGTAACATATTACTTAAGCAGAGTGGTGTGGAAAAGAAAACTCACCCCAGAATTCACACACAGGTGGCACACAGCCACAGGAGGGACATTACAGAAAAAACTCATGGGCGAGCATGGGAGCACATACAGTATATACCAAGGCCTTTAGATATCTGTATATAGACATACAGTATCTCACAAAACTGAGTACACGCCTCACATTTTTAAAAATATTTTATTATATCTTTTCATGTGACAACACTGAAGAAATGACACAAGTAAAGTAGTGAGTTTACAGCTTGTATAACAGTGTAAATTTTCTGTCCCTTCAAAATAATTCAACACACAGCCATTAATGTCTAAACCACTGGCAACAAAAGTGAGTACACCCCTAAGTGAAAATGTGTAAAAGTGAATCCCCACATGAGTGAAAACAACGGTCACCAAATCTGTAATTACCGACACACAACTTAATAAAACTTCCCTGTCTTTTAAATGTGACAATATGTTCGACATTTGAGTGATGAAATGAACACAGTAAAGAAGTCACAACAGTGTACTTTTCTATATTATTTTATAAAAATTTTTACACTCCGCACATGAGTCAAAACACTCTATGACATACAGATATATGTCTATAGATTTCCGGAACCATATATGACATACACGAGGGTACGAGCGGGTACTCAAAAAAGACATTACAGGGAGGACACCGACACACGGTGGACA
>BLSH010118260.1:48128-74386 GCA_018402905.1 Glandirana rugosa
CTGCCGGCAGGGTGGCGATCCAAGGGAGGGCTGTGCTGATAAATCATCAGCACAAACCCTCCCTGTCAGGGATGCAGCCGATCGGCACTCCCCTCATCAGGTCTGCAGACCTGAGTACAGGAAAGCCGATAAACGGCTTTCCTGTATTACACTGTGACCAGCCGTGATTGGTCACGGCTGGTCACATGGTAAAGTGCTTCGGATCGAAGCACTTTACCGAGATCGGCATTGCGGGGGGTCAGACTGACCCCCCACACCACCGATCGCCGCGATGCGCGCCCCCCCGGGCGCGCGGCGGCTTGTTATCCTGAGGACGTCATATGACGTCCAGTCAGGATAACTCAGCCACTTCCCGGCCGTCATTCTGCATACGGCGGTCGGGAAGTGGTTAAGGAACTTAGCCAGGTTATTGCTAGACCCTTGTACCTAATCTTTAAGAGCAGTTTTCTGACTGGTATGATACCAGCTGATTGGAAGAAAGCCAATGTAGTACCAATATATAAAAAAGGACCAAGATATATTCCTGGGAACTACAGACCAGTTAGCTTAACATCAATAATTGGCAAGCTCTTGGAGGGAATAATAAGGGATTACATACAAGATTATTGTAATCAGAACGCTATCATTAGTGGTAATCAGCATGGGTTCATGAAGGATCATTCTTGCCAAACCAATCTATTAACCTTCTATGAGGAGGTGAGCTGCCATCTAGATAAGGGGAGGCCTGTAGATGTGGTGTATCTGGATTTTGTGAAAGCGTATGTTACAGTTCCCCATAAACGTTTACTGTACAAACTAAGGTCCCTCAACATGGATCAAGGGGTGAGCACCTGGATTGAAAATTGGCTACAAGGGCGAGTCCAGAGGGTGGTGATAAATGGGGAGTACTCAGAATGGTCTGGTGTAGAAAGTGGAGTTCCCCAAGGTTCTGTCCTGGGACCAATCCTATTCAATTTATTTATAAACGACTTGGAGGACGGGGTGAAGAGCTCAATCTTAATATTTGCAGATGATACCAAGCTAAGCAGAGCAATAAATTCTCCACAGGATGTGGAAACCTTACAAGAAGATCTGAATAAATTAATGGGGTGGGCAGACAAGTGGCAGATGAGATTTAACGTAGAAAAATGAAAGATAATGTATTTGGGTACCAAGAACAAAAAAGCAAACTACTCACTAGGGCGAGAGCCTCTGTGGGAATCTAGAATGGAAAAAGACCTAGGAGTCTTAGTCCTAGTGGAGAACAGGCTCAGCAGTGGCATACAATGCAAGCTGCTGCAAACAAAGCTAACAAAGTGTTGGCATGCATCAGGAAAGGGATCAACTCCAGGGATAAAGCAATAATTCTCCCACTATACAAGTCTCTGGAGAGGCCGCACCTGGAGTATGCCATCCAGTTCTGGGCACCAGTCCTCAGGAAGCATGTCCTGGTATTGGAAAGGGTACAGTGAAGGGCCACAAAGCTTATTAAGGGATTGGAGGACCTAAGTTATGAGGAAAGATTACAAGCACTGAACTTATTCTCTCTGGAGAAGAGACGCTTGAGAGGGGATATGATTTCAATGTACAAATACTGTACTGGTGACCCCACAGTAGGTACAAAACTATTCCATGCAAGGGAGCACACAAAGACATGTGGCCATTCACTGAAAATGGAAGAAAGGTGGTTTAACCTTAAAAAATATAGAGGGTTCTTTATGGTAAGAGCAGTGAGGATGTGGAATTCTCTTCCACAAGCAGTAGTCTCTGCTGGGAGTCTAGATAATTTCAAAAAACTATTAGATGCACACCTAAGGGACCACAAGATTGAGGGATATACAATTTAATACTGATATCAAAAACACACACATAGGTTGGACTTGATGGATTTGTTTACTATGTAACTATGTAACTATGAGGAAATGCTTTTGAGGTTGCTGTTGCTGAGGCTCTGAAGAAATAGAAAATTGCGCAATAAGACCAAAGTTTGTTACTACTGGACTCATCCATTGATGCAGCCAACAGCATGTGGTGAAATTTAAGTTTGTGTGTGTAACATTTTTATATGTTTAAAAATGATCAGATATTATTTCCCCTTTTACTATAAAGGACTGAGTGTACATGTACTGATAAGATAACATAGAGGAGAGTTCAGGGGCTGCTGAAAAAAACGCCCAACTGCTCCTAAACTTCAGTTTAGAAGCTGTAGTGTACATGAGGCCTAAAAGTAGACTAGAGTAGTAAAAAAGAAAACAAATGGATGACATGCAGTAAAAGAAAAAAATATGTCCTCGTGATATTTTCTATCTCTACTTTCTCTCTGTTGAAATGAATCTGTTATGCCTAAATATGTACTGTAGCTGTTGTAAAAAAATAACTAAACAAAAAAAGTATTCATAAATTGTTCTTTTTCCTACAAATACATTTTATTGTGTTCTATGACAGCAAAGACATGAAACAAGCCGGTGTAAATATTTACATTTTTTAAACTTTCTTCTTTTATTAAACATTTTTGCATATTAAATATGCAGTAATTAATAATACTATCATATTTGTTGGGAAGATTTCAAAATTTTCTTACAGTGGGAGAAGAACATTTTACTTAAAACCTCTTCTCATTTAGTGCACTTTGTATATTTTTTGGGTGGATATTTGTGCTAGGGTTAGCAGACTATTGGTGTACCATAAAGAAAAACTGTTATGAGAGAATACACAGGGTTTTATAAAGTGTTTCCTCCTTCTGAAAATTGTAGGTTCCTCACTGCTTTTGGCTTCAATACATTCTGAGTAACTGATACAGAACAGATATGAAGATCAGGATATTTCTGTCATTGAGCTAGAGATATAGCGTGACAGTCAGGCAGTAGCATTTTGAAAACAAGGTCATCTATGGGAGCCTAGATGTTGCTTATAATAGGTTTCATTGAAGCTAATCTTTAGGCAGTAACAAAATAATGCCTTCACCCCCAAGTAGGATTTATTGCTTTGGTTGAGATAACAAGAGGAATACTCAACTTAATTTCTCTCCAGTGTTGGAATATGGATGGCCACTCTTACATCATCTTGTACAATGCAAAACCAGGGGCCATTTCATCAAGATAGGTGGCAGCAGATACCACATTGCACTTCATGTCAGTGAAAGGAGTGATATAGGGGAATTGGTCATTTGCTGGGGAGGAATATAGCAGGACCCTGTGTGAAGGTATTCTGTGTTATCTCATCTTTTTGAAAAACCAAGCATTAGATCTTTTATCAGTTATAACGGGGGGTAAGGACATATTTCATGATTTCATTACTTCCTGCAGTTAGACTTTAAGCCCCATAACTAACAATGTATTTGTAAAGTGTAGGGCAGTTGATTATTTTATAGCGGATAATTTTTATTTTTACTGTAGGTAATAAACATCAATGGAGATTACAAATAAAACCTTGATGCCATACTTTGTATTGAAGGGATTTCTTGGTGACCCCATACTTCCTGCTGCCTTGTTTGTAATTTTGCTATTGGTCTACCTTGCCACACTAGCTGGGAACTTTTTAATTATTTTCATTATATCTACTGATCCTCGCCTCCATTCACCAATGTACTTCTTCCTGAGTAACATGTCCATTCTGGAAACATGTGGAATTTCAGCTATAAGCCCTAAGCTTCTGATGATCCTAATAACTGAAACGAAAACAATATCTGTAAATGGATACTATGTACAAACTTTTGTTTACTTTTTCATTACTTCATCAGTTTTCTTGTTATTGGCTGTTATGTCTTTTGACAGGTTTTTGGCTATCTGCCACCCTCTCAGATACGCAGTCATTATGCGTCAGAGAATTTGTGTGTTGCTAGTCTGCATTTGCTTGATAATATCTGCTGCATGCATTTCATTTATGGTAATTCTGTTGTCAAAGCTGCCATTTTGTGGCCGGGAGTTGAATCATTTCTTTTGTGACAGTACAGCCATGTTGAAGCTGGTCTGTGTAGATATTTATTTTTTCAAGCTATATTCTTTCATTATATCTTTTTTCATTTTAATTATGCCTTTAATGATTATAGTATTGTCCTATATATTTATTGTTTACACAGTTATGAAGATTCCAACAGAGAAGGGGAGAAAGAAAACATTTTCTACATGTGTCTCACATTTGTCCATAGTGTCCATTGTCTTTGGCAGTGCTATATTCATTCAGATCAGGCCCATACACAGCCACTCAGTAGAAAAGGATAAAGTAGCTGAGGAAGCTATTAATCTTGTTAGCACTGTTTTGGCTCCCTTGGTGAACCCTTTCATTTATACTCTTAGAAACGATCAAGTCAAGAACCCAATAAAGGATGTTACACGACGGAAGAATAAACTCAAATGAATTTGAAAATGGACATCTTTTTTCCATTAAATGAATTGACACTCAACAGGGAGGGAGGTTTAGTCGTAGTTCTTGATATGAATAAAGCATTTAATCAATCATCAATAGAGCTGAGCGAACCTGAACTGTAAAGTTTGGGTTCATACTGGACTTTAGGGTGTCCTGAACCCGAACCCGGACATTTGAGAAAAAGTCTCGGGTTCAGGGTTCGGGTATTTTTTCGCGCCTTTTGAATAGCTGCAAGGCAGCCAATCAACAAGTGTTTCACTCGTTTGCCCTTAGAAGCCATCACAGCCATGCCTACTAATGACATGGCTGTGATTGGCCAGTGCATCATGTGAGCCAGCCTCTATATAAGCTGGAGTCAAGTAGTGCTGCATGTCACATCATCTCATACTAGTGATCCTGCTGCTACTGTGAGGGACAGATTAGCTTTCGAAAATCATCTCATATTAGTGCAGGGAGAGGATGCTGCTGCTGCTGCTGTGAGGGACCGAATAGCTTTAGAAAATCATCACATACTAGTGTAGGGAGAGGTTGCTGGTTTAAAAAAAAATATATTCTAAATACTACATTTGCGGGCAGCGGTGCATTTCTTGCACAAAAATAAAAATGCGCCTACATTGCTGGTTTAAAAAAAAAAAAAATTCTAAATACTACATTTGTGGCCAGCGGTGCATTTCTTTCAGAAAAATAAAAAGTGCGTCTACATTGCTGGTTTAAAAAAAAGATTAGTAATTTTTTTTTTTTATTATTAATAAATAGTGCTACATAGTACATTTGCACCTTGCTGTGCATTTCTTGCACAAAATTAAAAAGTGCATCTACATTGCTGGTTTAAAAAAAAAATATTCTAAATAGTACATTTGCGGTCAGCGGTGCATTTCTTGCACAAAAATAAAAAGTGTGTCTACATTGCTGGTTTAAAAAAAAATATTCTAAATACTACATTTGCGGCCAGCGGTGCATTTCTTGCACAAAAATAAAAAGTGCGTCTACATTGCTGGTTTAGAAAAAAAAGAATAATAATTTATTATTCTTTTTTTTAATTATTATTAATAAATAGCGCTGCATAGTACATTTGCACCTTGCTGTGCATTTGTTGCACAAAATTGCACATTGCTGGTTTAAAAAATAATATAAATTTGTGCTAAATAGTACATTTGCGTCCAGAATGAGGAGAGCGTCAATTAAGGGATGTGGTTGTGGTGCTGCTGGTGTTGGTGAAGCTCCTGTTGCAAGGAGAGGACGTGGTCGATGTGTGCCAGCTACACGCACAAGTGAAACACCTTCCTGAGGTGCGAGTAACCGACAGCACCTTCAAAATTATATGGTAGGCCCGATTGCCGCTCAACGAATGGTGAGTAGCCGACAGCACCTTCAACGTTATATGGTAGGCCCGATTGCCGCTCAACGAATGGTGAGGCCAGAACAAGTACAGGCGATAGTAGATTGGGTGGCTGACAATGCCTCCAGTTCCTTCACATTGTCTCCCACCCGGTCCCTTGCGGAAAGCTCAGAGTTGGCACCTGAACCCCATGACCATCTGTCTTTCACTTCAGTCCCTTGTAAATCAGCCAAGCAGTCTGAGCCCCAAGTCATGCAGCAGTCTCTTATGCTGGTAGACGCGCTGCTGAGGGCATTCCCAAATGACAACGGGGGCTCTCAGTGGAAGCACAAGATGAAGGCAGAGGAGGAGGAAGAGGTCGCCAACGCAGCTGTGGCACCGCCAGCACCTCAGAAGGCAGGGTTAGCATGGCTGAAATGTGGAAAAGCTTTGTCAGCAGCACGCCACAACAAACAGCACCACCAGCTGATAGGCAACATCTTAACAGGAGGCAGCATTTCAGCAACATGGTGGAACAGTATGTATGCACACGCCTACACGTACTGATTGATGGGTCTGCCCCATTCAACTTCTGGGTCTCCAAATTGGGCACATGGCCTGAGCTTGCCCTTTATGCCTTGGAGGTGCTGGCCTGCCCTGCAGACAGTATATTGCCTGAATGTGTGTTTAGCATGGCAGGGGCATTATCACAGACAAGCGCAGCCACCTGTCCACAGCCAACGTGGACAAGCTAACGTATATTAAACTGAACCAGGCATGGATTCCACAAGACTTGTCTGTGCCTGTACCTTGTGCAGAATAGGCATTTATACCGGCCTCACACAGCCATTGGTATACTTAAGTGAACTTATTCTTTTTTTTTTTTTTTAATATGTCATATTTTGGGGGCTACCCCAATTAGAAAAAAAAAACAAACAAACAAAAAACAGTGTTGGCTACCTCCTCCTCCTCCACCGCCACTTCCACCTACACCACCACGGTCACCGTCTCCTCAACCTCCTACTTCACATCCACCTCCTCCTCCATTTTTTATTTTTTTTATGTGATTTTAAGTTTTTTCCCTATCCACATTTGTTTGCAGGGCACTTGTCCTACTCTTACCCCCATTTTGCTTCCTTATGCAGCCCTCTAGCCCTTTCCAGGACTTTTTTAGAGCCATTTTAGTGCCCAAAAGTTCGGGTCACCATTGACTTCAATGGGGTTCGGGGTTCGGAGTCAAGTTCGGGGCCAATCTCGAACTTTTTTGGGAAGTTCGGCCGAACCCGCTGAACCCGAACATCCAGGTGTCCGCTCAACTCTAATCATCAATCATCTTTTTTCAACTCTTTGAGCCCTGGCCAGTGGTACAGTGAAATATGCACAGTACTGTTAGAGTAAAGATGCAATCTTTGATGAAAGAGAAAAATGGTACATTCGTAGAAGAATTAGTTCTGAAAGGGTTTTCTGGAGATACTTCAATACATGCAGTTATGTTTACAGGTTTGCTTCTGATATATTTTGTTACATTGGCTGAAAATATCTTAATTATTATCATCATTTGTAGTGATTATCTTCTTCACTTGCCTATATAATTTTTCCTGGTTAATTTATCTTTTATGGAACTACTTGGAGCTTCCACTGTAGTTCCAAAGTTCTTAGTAATCCTTATCACATAGAAATTGGTTACTTCTAGGCTTGGATGCTACACTCCTAAATATATTATTTTGTATCCACAGCAGATTTGCTCATATTGACTGCCATGTTCATCGATCGTTATGTGGCTCTCTGCTTTCCATTGTGGTATTCCTCTGTTATGAGAAATAGTGCTTGTATCAAGATGCTGCTTGCTTGTTTACTTACTCCATCTATATGTCTTTTATACCCTCCAATAGTCATCTCTACATTGACATTTTGTGGATATGTGTTAGATAATTTCTTTTGCGAAGGTTCAGCAATGATGAAGCTGTTCAGTGCTGATGTAAGAATACTCAAATTCCATTCAATCCTTACATCTGTGGTGGTATTAATGGGATGTTTGGTCATCACTGTAGTATCTTACTTTTTTATTGCGTTCACTGTCACAAGAATGCCTTCACGGAAAACAGACCTTTTCAGCATGTCTGTCTTACCTTACAATGCTACAATATTTTTTGGTAGTGCTATATTCATTTTAATAAGACCGCCAAAAGAGTATTTTGTGAAAACAGACAAAGTGGTAAATCTGGTAAGCACAGTCATTCCTCCATTGCTAAATCCATTTATTTATACTTTAAGAAACCAGAAGGTGAAGGATTGTATTAGAGTCTGGAACAGTGCTGTATCAAGTAAACATATTCAAAAACTAGCACAATAGTGCATAAAGTAACTTGTAAACAGCTCTGTGCAAAATTCACATGTGCAAATATCAGATATGAAAAATAAATACAATGCAAAAACCTCAAAATTCATATATAACATTAAATCCACTGAAAAATAAACATGCGCAAACTTTGCTGTCCCCTCAAAATAACTCAACACACAGCCATTAACCACTTCAGCCCCAGAAGGATTTCTCACGTTAGGAGGACCAGAGCACTTTTTACGATTTGGCACTACGTTGCTTTAACTGACAATTGTGCGGTCGTGTGACGTTGTACCCAAACGAAATTGGCGTTCTTTTTTTCCAACAAATAGAGCTTTCTTTTGGTGGTATTTGTTCACCTCTGCATCATTTATGATCACCGCTATAAACAAAAAAAGAGCGACAATTTTGCAAAATAAAAAAAATATTTCTTACTTTTTGCTAAAATACAAATCCAAAAAAAAAAAAATATAAAAAAACAAATGTATTTATCGGTCTTGGCCGATTTATATTATTGCTCATATTTTTGGTAAAAAAATCGCAATCAGTGTTTATTGATTGGTTTGCGCAAAAGTTGTCACGTTTACAAACCATGAGCATTAATTTCTGGCGTTTTTACAATTTTTTTTTTATACTGGTAATGGCAGCGATTTGCGATTTTTTTATCAAGACTTTGATATTGGGACTGACATGTCTGATATTTTTGACACTTTTTTGGGACCAATGACATTTATACAGCGATCAGAAATGTAAATATCCACTGACCTGGGGGGTGGGGGGGCAGTGAAGGGGTTAACTGTGTTTCCTGAGCGTGTTCTAAATGTGAGGGGGGTGGGCTGTCACCAGCATAAGAGATCGAACTGATCCCAGTGACAGGGATCAGTAGATCTCTTAGATGCTGCCTGACAGAGCGGGGAACCGGCGTGTTTACATCGGCAGTTCCCCATTGTTCTTCTGTGGGAAGCAATCACGGCTCGCCGGTGGACATCGGGACCGCCTAAGCCGCTGGCACACCCCTGCAGAGTGCAGCGGGCACGAGAGTTTAAAGACGGCAATTCGTGCTACAGCGTCACTCTGCAGCAGTAAATGTATGCAAGCCGGTGGGGAACCGGTTAATGTCTAAACCGCTAGCAACATAAGTGAGTACACCCCTAAGTGAAAATGTCCAAATTGGGCCCAAAGTGTGAATATTTTGTGTGGCCACCATTATTTTCCAGCACTGCCTTAACACTATTGGGCATGGAGTTCACCAGAGCTTCACATGATGCCACTGGAGTTCTCTTCCACTCCTCCATGATGACATCACGAAGCTGGTGGATGTTAGGGACCTTGCGCTTCTCCACTTTTCATTTGAGGATGCCCCACAGATGCTCAAAAGGGTTTAGGTCTGGAGACGTGCTTGGCCAGTCCGTCACTTTTACCCTCAGCTTCTTTAGCAAGGTAGTGGTCATCTTGGAGGTGTGTTTGGTATCGTTATCATGTAGGAATGCTGCCTTGCGGCCCAGTCTCCGAAGGGAGGGAGGGGGATCATGCTCTGCTTCACTATTTCACAGTACATGTTGGCCTTCATGTTTCCCTCAATGAACTGTAGCCCCCCGGTGGCAGCAGCACTCATGTAGCCTCAGACCATGACATTCCCATCACCATGCTTGACTGTAGGCAAGACACACTTGTCTTTGTACTCCTCATCTGATTGATACCACACACGCTTGACACCATCTGAACCAAATACGTTTATCTTGGTCTCATCAGACCACAGGACATGGTTTTAAGTAATAAGTTAAATAAATAGTCTGCTTGTCTTCAGCAAACTATTTGCGGGCTTTCTTGTGCATTATCTTTAGAAGAGGCTTCCTTCTGGGATGACAGCCATGCATAATAAATTAATGCAGTGTGCGTCGTATGGTCTGAGCACTGACAGGCTGACCCCCCCAGCCCTTCAACCTCTGCAGCAATGCTGGCAGCACTCATACATCTATTTCTCAAAGACAACCTCTGGATATGACTCTGAGCATGTGCACTCAACTTCTTTGGTGAACCATGGCGAGGCCTGTTCTGAGTGGAACCTGTCCTGTTAAAGCGCTGTATGGTCTCGGTCACTGTGCTGCAGCTCAATTTCAGGGCCTTAGTATTCTTCTTATAGCCTAGGCCATCTTTATGTAGAGCAACAATTCTTTTTTTCAGATCCTCAGATAGTTCTTTGCTATGAGGTACCATTTTGAACCTCCAGTGACCAGTATGAGAGTGAGAGCAATAACACCAAATTTAACACGCGTGCTCCCCATTCACACCTGAGACATTGTAACACTAACGAGCCACGTGACACCAGGGAGGGAAAATGGCTAATTGGGCCCAATTTGGACATTTTCACTTAGGGGTGTACTCTCTTTTGTTGCCAGTGGTTTAGACATTAATGGCAGTGTGTTGAGTTATTTTGAGGGGACAGCAAATTTGCACAGTTATACAAGCTGTACACTCACTACTTTACATTGTAGCAAAGTGTCATTTCTTCAGTGTTTGTCACATGAAAAAATATAATAAAATAGTTACAAAAATGTGAGGGGTGTACTCACTTTTGTGAGATACTGTATATTATCTAAAAATGCCCCTTGTTTTTTACTTTAATGATACACAGATAGGCCCTTTAACTGGACATCACATCCAGCCTATTTAAATTCCAGCTTTGCTCTGTGCCTGTTACACTTGACAAAGGAGTATGCATGCCCAATACAAGCTTCCCGCATGCTCAGAAACACGGCGTGCACTCAGGGGGCATCCGTGTGATGCTCACCATCAGAGTCTGGAAGCTTACAGAGATGGCCGGCTCTTTCCTCTGTGATACCATGGCCTCAGCCTGCCTGGACAGACGCCTTGCAGATATCATTACACTGGATAGCCACCCACAGATGAGCTTTTACACAATGGGTTACATGTGAGTGTTCCATTGTGACTGCCTGTTATTTGAGTTTCACTAAATACAGCACTTAGAGGTGCTTTTCTGTCTTCCTTTATATTTCAATGTGAGCGTCTGTGTAATTCACAGACGTATTTAAAGCATTGCATCTCTCAGATCTATAAGATACTTACAATGATGGCTGAACCCAAAATACTACCATACATGGAAAGATGGGAAAAGGAATTAGGAGCATGTTTGAATGAGCAGCAGTTAGGGAACATTTTGAGAATGGTACATGGCTCTGCAGTAGATATAAATATGATAGAAATTAACTATAAATGTCTGGCAAGATGATATATCACACCTGTTAAGCACATAAATACCAACCAGAAAAAAACACCACTTTGTTGAAGAGGATGTGCTGTAAAATGTTTGCAGTCCTTGATTTTTATACATTTGGTATATTGGAAAATTAATAAAGATATAATAAAAAAAAGCTTTCATTTTATTCAGTTTTGTCTAACTGTGTCCATTTTGTGCGGGGATATGCCAATTCATAAAGGAAACATAAAGTGTCTGTGTTTCATTCTTGAATGTAAACATTCAAGTATTAATCTCAGAAATAAATAAAACAAGATGCTGACAGGACCTGGATCATCTGCTGGTGGCTCTGTGGTTCCCAGAGCAGAAGGTTGTAGTTCTGGTGTCCACCAGCAGGTGTCTCCCAGCAGATCGTAGTAATCAGTCTCCCCCTGATGCTGGCTGCTGGGAGGGTATTTCGTTCCTTCTTTAAAATTCCCTGGTGATTCAGTGTTTTGCTCTGCTAGCAAGATACTGCTTGCCATTAATCCTGAGCTTGCTCTTGCCTTGCTCCTATATTCTGTACTCTGCTGCCTGGTACCTGCTTCCTTGTTCATAATCCTAGCCTTGGTCCCACTTCCTGACTGTTCCTTATACCTTTACACTGTTAATTAGTGTCTCCCATTTTGTATATATTGCATATAGTTAGTTTTCTAGTTAGGCTTTCTGTTACTTAGTTAGGTTGCTTGTTAGGTATTTTGTGATTTGATTATGGTTCACTTGTGTCTTCATATTTGCTATGTATACTGTTTGCTGGTGTTTGGATAGATTTTGTTTCACTGTTAATAAACTTACTTAAATTATATATAGTCTGGTCCCAGTTTCCCAGTGTAGCTATGCAGATCTGGCCATCCCTGCTGCTGGTATCCCTGACTTAAGCCCAATTTGTTACCATGCCGTAATAAGAAATAACTGCACTCTGTGAACCAGAAAAGGACTAACGGCCACCAAAGAGCTGGGATAATCCTGAGAGATTTTTAGTAAGCATTTATACTATGTGAGCATGCAAACCTAGGGGCGATTATCATACTTTTTCCCATCCTCAAACTTTAATATGCATTGTTTTTTTTTGTTTTTTTCTTTACAAAAATGACATGCACTCAGCAAAGGTAAACAGTCCAACAATAGACAAAAAAATATTAAATGTTGTCCCCCTCTATATAAGTAAAAACACTTTAGAAACTGCTGGATGACAACATGGTTTAATATCTTATATTTCTGGAGTTTTACTGCCTGGTTGATACAGTCATTTGGCCTATGTTGGAAAATATCATCTTGAAATGCCAGTAGAGAAAGTATAACCAGCAGGGTGTTCGTGACAAGGAGTCATAAATGGGAATTCATATCCTAACAGGATGTTCTCGTCTAGGCCTCCTGATATGATGTATGGGGGTAGAGGAACACCAGATAAAATCTCCTGGGTCGGTGCAAATGAAAATGACTGATTTCCTGAGTTATAGAACATTAAAGGCCAGCTGTTACTGAAAGATGACCCGGATCAAATAGTGGTGATTTATGGACGAATACTGCTCCAGTGGAGTTTACAGCATGCTTCTTGGAAGAGGGACATGAGAAGAATACACTTTCTAGTGATTAGGGAGGACTGCCTCTTATCGATTTTTCATAGGACAGTGAGTGTTGAAATGGGTGGTGTCTTAGTGAGCTTTAAAAGTATTGATCAGCTAAAGTTCTGCCTCTTTGCTCTTTGTCCTGGAGCCCAGCCACATACAGATCCTGAAAGGAAGGAATTATGGGATTGTATCACCCCTGCTATATGCTCTCTAATATTCTTTTTAGTGTTTTATGTGTAGCGCTACCCCCGGAGCAACCGATTGATTATTGTTAGTTCCCTTTGCTGCCTCCTCAACCCCAAGAACAGGTTCAACCCCACTGGCACACCTGCCAGTAGTCTAGTGTAAATACAACAGTAATAGACACAGATTATACTGAAGTCAGAAAGCAACTTTTACAGTGATCTTGCTTAAAAGCAAATGGAATAAACAGTCAAAGTAATATAAGGTAGTAAACAAGTATTTTGAGATCTAACAAAGAACAAAACTACAGGAGAGATTGACAATATCAACTCTGTCTGCTGTCTGGGGACTCCTTTAAGTGAAATGGCCCCAAGAGCAGAGGTAGACACATGCAAATAATAAGTCAAGAATGTAATGTTAACTCCAATGGACCATCTGGCAACTTCAAATAATTGGGCTATATGAGTCCAGGCAGGAGGAGGATAGGTACATTTCTTTGTTTTTATCTGTCAGTCCTCCCCCTTCTCCATTCTAGCATCACAGTCCCAGCAGGCCACAACCACAATACCTGACACAGTGCACTGAATCAACCTTCCAATGTGGATCCACTAATAAGTGACTAAAGTCCTGAGTACCAATGGGGCCCTTTAAGACTTTGGATGACTCTGGATTAGTGTACTTGTTCTTCTGTAATGAGGTGCAATCAGTATTATAATCCTATGGGATAGTGGACCAGTAGTTTCACTGCCAGGCAGAGTGTAACAGCATCAAAGTTCCATGTAACTAAGGAAGGCAGAGCTTCAAAGATAATTCAGAGTTCTGGCTTATGAAGGTTTGGGCCAGGGAGTGAGCTAGGGTCATCCTCCACCAAATCAGCGGTGGGAGGATCATGCGCTTCAAGAGTCCTTTTCAGAGGTGAGAACAACCCCCTCAGAGCCTTCACCTAAAATGTCATATGTCAGTCTCTTAGGTGGGCGAATTGTTCTTCTCTCTCTCTGCTCCTTGGCCTCAGAGGTTGTGGGCTCACTAGCCTCTTCCTTCTCTTCCTCTACTTCAGTTTCTTTCTCCTCAGCAGGAAGGTGAGAATCCTCACAGTCTGCTGCCAACAGAGGGGATTGAGAATCCTCCAGATCTTCTGAAGGTTGCCTCTGGGGCACAAATTCTGGGGCCTCCGGCCTGAGAATCTCAGTGTTTGTCACCTTGGGAGGAGAGGAGGGAGGATCAGCAGGCTCTGACATTTGGGCTGGCCACAGCCAATCTACTCCCATCCTGGCAACCACTCATCGGTCTGTTGTTCAATGCCCATCCACAGCTGCAGCGCAGTGTGTGGTTTATCCCCCAAACATATCAGTTTTAAAACAGCCTGCTGTCATTTCCCCCTGGATGTGCTGAAGTTGGTGGTGAAGGTGTTACGCTGACTGGATGAGGAGGTGGTAGAGGAGGAGGAAGCAGAGTAGGAGGAGGAGGCAACAGGAGGCAAAGAGAAATGCCCTGCAATCCTTGGTGGTGGAAGGACATGCGCCAAATGGCTATCTGCCTCAGGCCCACCCGCCACTACATTTGCCCAGTGTGCAGTTAGCGAGATATAGCGTCCCTGCCCGTGCTTACTGGTCCATGTATCAATGGTTATGTGGACCTTGCCACAGACGGCGTTGCGCAGTGCACACTTGATCTTGTCCCCGACTTGTTTGTGCAGGGAAGGGATGGCTCGCCTGGAAAAGTAGTGGCGCTGGGAACCATGTACTGTGGGACAGCCACCGCCATCAGATTTTTAAAACTGTCCGTGTCCACCAGACGGAATGACAGAATTTCAAAGGCCAAGAATTTTGAAATGCTGGCATTCAGGGCCAGGGATCGCGGGTGGGTAGGGGGGTACTTCCTCTTTCGCTCCACTGTTTGGGAGATGGAGAGCTGTAAGCTTCCATGGGACCATGTGGAAATACTTGGGGACGATGGCGGACATGGTGGCATTGCTGTAACATCGTCTGTTTGCTGGGTGGCAGGTGACACTGGCATTGTAGAGGTGGAGGAAGAGGCCGAGGCAGCAGCAGAAGAGGAAGCAGGAGGAGGCCGAGGCCTTTCATGGATTTTGAGGTGCTTATTTCACTGCAGCTCGTGCTTTGCATGTAGATGCCTGGTCATGCAGGTTGTGCTGAGGTTTAGAACATTTATGCCTCGCTTCAGGCTCTGATTGCACAGCGTGCAAAGCACTAGTGTCTTGTTGTCAGCACATTGTCTGAAGAACTGCCACGCCAGAGAACTCCTTTGAGCTGCCTTTGGTGTGCTAGGTCTCTGAGTGCGGTGGGTAGTACCAGGCGTACTGCCTAGGGGACGGTCGCTCTGCTTTTGCAACCTGCTTCCTCTTTTGCTGTGGTGGTGCCTCTGTGCGACCCCCACCCCTTCATCCAAACTGCACACGTCATTCGCATGACCTTCATTCCATGTGGGGTCTAGGAACTCATCATCCTCCACATCATCTTCCACCCACCTTTCACAACTGCCCTCCTTGTCAGTCTGCACACTGTAGAAAGCCACAGCAGTTGGCACCTTTGTTTCATCATCATCATCATCAGAGACGTGCTGCAGTGGTGTTTCCATGTCCTCATCCTGAACCAGAAGTGGTTGGGCATCAGTGCACTCAATGTCTTCCACTTCTGGGCCAGGGCTATGTGGATGGCCCACGGAAAGCACACCAGCAGTCATCAAAAAGCAGAAGAGACTGCTGCATAACTTGGGGCCCAGACTGCTTGGCTGATTTACAAGTGGCTGAGGTGAAAGACAGTTGGCCATGGGGTTCAGGTGCCAACTCTGAGCTTTCATCAAGGGACCGGGTGGGAGACAATGTGAAGGAACTGGAGGCATTGTCAGCCACCCAATCTACTATCGCCTGTACTTGTTCTGGCCTCACCATTCGTTGAGTGCCATTCGGGCCTACCTTATAACGTTGAAGGTTCTGTCGGCTACCTGAGGAAGGCGTTTCACTTGTGCGTGTAGCTGGCACACATCGACCACGTCCTCTCCTTGCAACAGGAGCTTAAGCAACACCACCAACACCAGCAGCACCACAACCACGACCACGTCCCTTATTTGACGCTCTCCTCATTCTGGACACAAATGTAGCACTATTTATTAATACTAAAGAAAAAAAGAATAATAAATTATTATTCTTTTTTTTTTTAAAAAAAGAGAAAATTGTAGATGCACTTTTTATTTTTGTGCAAGAAATGCACCGCTCACACCAGCAGCAGGAACCTCTCCACTGCTCACACCAGCAGCAGGAACCTCTCCATACACCAGTATGAGATGATTTTAGAACGATAATCTGTCTTTCACAGCACAGGCAGGAACCTGTCCCTACTGCAATATAAGATGATTTTAGAACCATAATCTCCCCCTCACAGCACCAACAGGAACTTCTCCCTAATGCAGTAGAAGATGGTTTTATAACGATAAACTCTCCCTCAGAACACCAACAGGAACCTCTCCCTAATGCAGTAGTAGATGGTTTTTATGAAGATAAACTCTCCCTCAGAGCCCCAACAAGAACCTCTTCCTATTGTAGTAGTAGATGGGTTTATAACGATAAACTCTCCCTCAGAGCACCAACAGGAACCTCTCCCTAATGCAGTAGGAGATGGTTTTATAATAATAATAAACTCTCACCCAGAGCACCAACAGGAACCTCTCCCTAATGCAGTAGTAGATGGTTTTATAACGATAATCTCTCCCTCAGAGCACCAACAGGAACCTCTCCCTAATGCAGTAGGAGATGGTTTTATAACGATAAACTCTCCCTCAGAGCACCGACAGGAACCTCTCCTTAATGCAGTAGTAGATGGTTTTATAACGATAAACTCTCTCTCAGAGCACCAACAGGAACCTCTCCCTTATGCAGTAGGAGATGATTTTAGAACGATAAACTCTCCCTCAGAGCACCAACAGGAACCTCTCCCTAATGCTGTAGGAGATGGTTTTATAACGATAAACTCTCTCAGAGCACAAACAGAAACCTCTTTCTAATGCAGTAGGAGATGGTTTTATAATGATAAACTCTCCCTCAGAGCACCAACAGGAACCTCTCCCTAATGCAGTAGTAGATGGTTTTATAATGATAAACTCTCCCTCAGAGCACCAACAGGAACCTCTCCTTAATGCAGTAGGAGATGGTTTTATAACGATAAACTCTCCCTCAGAGCACCAATAGGAACCTCTCCCTAAGGCAGTAGGAGATGGTTTTATAATGATAAACTCTCCCCCAGAGCACCAACAGGAACCTATCTCTAATGCAGCAGAAGATGGTTTTATGAACGATAAACTCTCCCTCAGAGCACCAACAGGAACCTCTCTCTAATGCAGTAGGAGATGGTTTTAGAACGATAAACTCTCCCTCAGAGCACCAACAGGAACCTCTCCCTAATGCAGTAGGAGATGGTTTTATAATGATAAACTCGCCCTCAGAGCACCAACAGAAACCTCTCTCTAATGCAGTAGGAGATGGTTTTATAATGATAAACTCTCCCTCAGAACACCAACAGGAACCTCTCCCTAATGCAGTAGTAGATGGTTTTATAACTATAAACTCTCCCTCAGAGCACCAACAGGAACCTCTCCCTAATGCAGTAGGAGATGATTTTAGAACGATAAACTCTCCCACAGAGCACCAAGAGGAACCTGTCCCTAATGCAGTAGTACGTGGTTTTAGAATGATAATCTCTCCTTCAGAGCACTAACAGGAACCTCTCCCTAATGTAGTAGTAGATGGTTTTAGAATGATAATCTCTCCCTCAGAGCACCAACAGGAACCTATCTCTAATGCAGTAGGAGATGGTTTCATGAACGATAAACTCTCCCTCAGAGCACCAACAGGAACCTCTCCCTAATGCAGTAGGAGATGATTTTATAACGATAAACTCTCCCTCAGAGCACCAACAGGAACCTCTCTCTAATGCAGTGGGAGATGGTTTTAGAACGATAAACTCTCCCTCAGAGTACCAACAGGAACCTCTCCCTAATGCAGCAGGAGATGGTTTTATAACGATAAACTCTCCCTCAGAGCACCAACAGAAACCTCTCCCTAATGCAGCAGGAGTTGGTTTTATAACGATAAACTCTCCCTCAGAGCACCAACAGGAACCTCTCCCTAATGCAGTAGGAGATTGTTTTAGAATGATAAACTCTCCCTCAGAGTACCAACAGGAACCTCTCACTAATGCAGTAGGAGATGGTTTTAGAACGATAAACTCTCTCTCAGAGCACCAACAGGAACCTCTCCCTAATGCAGCAGGAGATGGTTTTAGAATGATAAACTCTCCCTCAGAGCACCAACAGGAACCTCTGCCTAATGCAGTAGGAGATGGTTTTAGAACGATAAACTCTCCCACAGAGCACCAACAGGAACCTGTCCCTAATGCAGTAATACATGGTTTTAGAATGATAATCTCTCCCTCAGAGCACCAACAGGAACCTCTCCCTAATGCAGTAGTAGATGGTTTTAGAATGATAATCTCTCCCTCAGAGCACCAACAGGAACCTCTCCCTAATGCAGTAGTAGATGGTTTTATAATGATAAACTCGCCCTCAGAGCACCAACAGAAACCTCTCTCTAATGCAGTAGGAGAGGGTTTTATAATGATAAACTCTCCCTCAGAGCACCAGCAGGAACCTCTCACTAATGCAGTAGTAGATGATTTTAGAACGATAAATTCTCTCTCAGAGCACCAACAGGAACCTCTCCCTAATGCAGTAGGAGATGGTTTTAGAATGATAAACTCTCCCTCAGAGCACCAACAGGAACCTCTCCCTAATGCAGTAGGAGATGGTTTTATAACGATAAACTCTCCCACAGAGCACCAACAGGAACCTCTCCCTAATGCAGTAGTACATGGTTTTAGAATGATAATCTCTCCCTCAGAGCACCAACAGGAACCTCTCCCTAATGTAGTAGTAGATGGTTTTAGATTGATAATCTCTCCCTTAGAGCACCAACAGGAACCTCTCCCTAATGCAGTAGTAGATGGTTTTAGAATGATAATCTCTCCCTCAGAGCACCAACAGGAACCTCTCCCTAATGCAGTAGTAGATGGTTTTAGAATGATTATCTCTCCATCAGAGCACCACCAGGAACCTCTCCCTAATGCAGTAGGAGATGGTTTTAGAATGATAATTTCTCCCTCAGAGCACCAACAGGAACCTCTCCCTAATGCAGTAGTAGATGGTTTTAGAATGATAATCTCTCCCTCAGAGCACCAACAGGAACCTCTCCCTAATGCAGTAGTAGATGGTTTTAGAATGATAATCTCTCCCTTTAGAGCACCAACAGGAACGTCTCCCTAATGCACTTTAAGATGGTTCTTAACGCTAATGTCTTCCTCACAGCACAGACAGGAACCTCTCCCTAATGCACTATAAGATGGTTCTGAACGCTAATGTCTCCCTCACAGCACTGCAATGAAGGTGTCCCTAATTCAGTCTGAGATGGTCATGAAAGCTAATCTTTCCCTCACAGCACCGCCATGAAGCTCTCCCTACTCTAGTCTGAGACGATCTGACACGCAGCGCTACGTAACTCCAGCCTCATATAGAGGCTGGGTCACACAATGCACTGGCCAATCACAGCCATGCCATTAGTAGACATAGATGTGATGGCTTTTAAGGGCAAACTAGTGAAAATCTTGTTGATTGGCTGCCCAGCAGCTATAGAAAAGGCGCCAAAAATACCCGAATACCGAGCCCGACCCCAACTTTTTTTCAAATGTCCGGGTTTGAGTCACGGACAGCCTAAAGTCTGGTACGGACCCAAACTTTACAGTCCGGGTTCGCTCATCTCTAACTTCAACACTAAGCTACATACAGGGTCTTCCATCTGATCCTTCCTCAAGTGTTTCTTGAAAAGCCTTGGCAGACCATCATCCCCAATTTGGGTAATATTAAAATAGCCCCTGGGGACTCTAGCCGCTGGGACCCTAATTTCTTCTACTCTCAATCCACCTCCAGCTTGATACTCTGCTCCCTGACAAAGGGCTTGCACACCTTCATGTTTCAGCTGGGTCCATACTTCTCAAAAAGTCTCTGGAACTGCGGGGCCTTCTTGACAACGTATCTGTGTCCCTGTTCCCGACTCCTGGGAAGGGCAGGGCAGCCAACCCCTGTGACTGGTGGCATCCAGCTTTGCAGTAATGAGGATGTATGTGAGAGGATTATTGTCTGTCTTGATCACAAAGTCCCATACAGATAATCTCTCAGCTTATCCACCACTGCCCACTTCAAAGCCAGAAATTCAAGTTTGTGCGTGGGGTAGTTCTTCTCAACGGGTGCTAGACTCCGGGGCTGGTTGGTCGGTGGCGGGAAGGTCCGCTAGGGAGTCATGGGAGCCTGAGCTATCTTGCCCTTCATCCCAGTGTTGTCTTTTGTAGAGTGGGACTTTGGAGGGCGAGGGAGCAGTGGACTGAACCACCCTTTTACTTCTGTCGGAGGGAGATGTTAGGCGAGGCTGAACACAGTGTACAGAGCTGTCCATCTCTTCTGATGGGTTGAAAGGTGCCTGAGGTTCAGCAGATGGTGGGGCAGTAACGGGAGGTGGTGCCGAGTTTGGTCACTTGGAGGACTGCATCGTGGTTTCTGTGGAGAAGAAGAGGCAACTGGCTGCAGGCACTCGCCGTGTTCCTGATAGAGCACCCCATCTAGCCCATCTCGACTGGCAACGACATGTAACTTGCATGGCTTGGTTGCATCTGCCAAAGACAATGGTGTTGTCTAGGTACACCAACACCTCGATCAGGTTCATGTCACCCACAGTTTTCTCCATTAGTCTTTGGAAAATAGCTGGGGCGCCAGACAGGCCTTGAGGCATGCAATCAAACTCAAACAACCCCACTGGTGTAATGAAAGCGGTCTTTTCCCAATCTTCAGGGTGCATGGGAATAGTACCCTCTCTTCAGGTCTAATACGCAAAACCATTTTGCCCCTGACAGGCTCTGTAAGGCATCTTCTATCCTTGGAGTGGTGTATTGATGGGGAATGGTCCTTCGGTTTAATGTCTGATAGTCTATGCACAACCTCAGTGACCCATTCTTCTTCTGTACCACCACTATCTGGGAAGCGTACGGAGTTTGGGACTCTCGGATGATGTCTGTCATCTTCAGCTCTGCCAGCTGCTCACGCAGGTCTTCCAAGTCCCTTAGAGGAATCCACCTGACCTTTTCTCTAAATGGCTTATCTTCTTGGAGACGAACCCAATGTTTGGCACTTTTTTGCACGCCCCACATCAAACTCACTCTTGGAGAATGCAACCTGCCATCTAAGGAGCTGGATCTTGTCCCTTTCCTTCCACTCAGGAGAAAAAGGAGTATTCTTTGGATAAAACTCCTCCATCCTTCGCTTCCCCCATCAAGTCAGGTGGTGAGACTGGGGTGGCTGGATTTACTTGTCCCAGCAACATTCAAACTGGCATCTTCATTAGGGAGGCTGTGATGTTACAGACACTGACCAAAACTCTCCCGAGACTTCTTTGTAACGCTTTTGTTGAAAAAACTTCTGGGATTGTTTACACTCCAGTATCTGCTCTCTGGCTGTCTGCTTCAAGGATGATGAAAGGGCCTGCTTGCTTCCAATTAAGCTTTACGGGTGCTTGTAGGAAAACCACTTCTTCGGGCTGTAGTACCTTCTCACCCCAGTCCAGGCGCCATATCTTCCCAACCCCTTTAGCTGGGGCCTTCTGCTTCTGTACTAGGTGCTGGTAGTGTTAGAAGACGGTGCGGAGAATTAATAGCATTTGATTGTTGTGTCCTCTAATTCTTGGAGGAGCAGCTCTATTTAAACTTCCTGCTTCCTGTAGCAAATGCTGTCTGATCTACAGCATGTGCCCTGTTTTCCTGAGCGTTCTGCTACCCGTTATCTGATTCCTGTGACCCGGCCTGCCTGACTTTGCCTGAACTCTGCCTGTACCGACCCCTGGCTTGCCTACGACCATCCAACTGCCTGATCCTTCTGTACCTCTGCTGCCTGCCCGTTGTCGACCCTGCTCGTCCCTGACTCCACTACTGTGCCTGCGACCATCCGGTCCCAACAAGTATCCTGTTCTAAACATCAGCACCCTTCCAGCACATCTCCTGTCCACTGCTGACTGATACTTCTGGACTTCTACAGGCACTCTTACCCCACCGTGCTCCTGTGGCCGCTGTTCCCAACTCCAGCGGTCCCACGAACCGGAGTCGTAGGAGATGCCACCCCCGACCGTCAGGCTCACTACCAGGTACTTAACAGTATCAGACAGCCATGACTGAGCCTGCAGGGGGGGCCTCTAGTCTACATGAGGTCAACCAACACCTCGCAGACCTTACGCAAGCCATCAGGGCGCTTCAGGAGAAGCATGCCCTCCTCGAGGAGCAAGTTGTAAACACCACTGCCGGCCCTGCAAGAACCACCAGCCCCGATTCGCCCACTACGATGCCCGCTCCAGAGCCCCGGGTACCTACCCCTGAAAGGTTCACTGGAGACCGGTCCAAGTTCAGGGCTTTTTGTATCTCCTGTCAGCTCTACTTTACCCTGCAGCCACAGACTTTCCAGGCAGAGCAAATCAAGGTGGGGTTTGTCATATCCCTGCTGCAGGGCGCACCCCAAGCCTGGGCTCATCACCTGTGGGAGACCCAGGACACCCGGCTGGGTACCCTGTCCTTCTTGTTCCAGGCAATGTCTCAACTATTTGATGACCCTCAACGGGCTGCCACCACTGAATCCATGCTCCATGCACTCCAGCAGGGCAATAGAGTCGACGAAGACTATGTAGCTGACTTCCGGCGGTGGAGTGCAGACACTCGCTGGAATGATGCAGCATTGCGGCATCGATTCCGTCTGGGTCTGTTTGAAGACCTTAAAGATGAGTTGGCCCGTGTGGGTGTTCCAAGTTCTTTGGACGATCTGTTTGTCCTCTCTATCCAGATTGACCGTTGCCTGCGTGAACGCAGACGAGAGGCCTCTGCACGGTCACCTGAACCAGCACGGACCCAACCCCAAGTCCCGGCCGCTCCCCGCTGCCTCCACAGGAGCGCTTACGCCGGCGTCAGGGTCACCTCTGCCTCTACTGTGGTGAGGCAGGTCACTATGTGCACAACTGCCTGGCTAAACAACAGAAGGTCCTCCTCGGGTCATCCATAGGACCCTCACTTGGCCCTTCCAGTGTCCTTCCAGCTACCCGGAAGATCCGTGTCGGTCACAGCCATCATCGATTCAGGAGCTTGCAGCTGCTTTATTGACCTTGAGTTTGCTGCCAAACAAGGTATTCCTCTCCTGCCCAAGGAACAGGGGTTCACGGTGTTCCTAGCTGACGGGTCTCAAGTCAGATCTGGATTGGTAGTAAAGGAGACCCCCACTTCAACCGACAACCACTCTCTCCGGCCCTCAACGGGCTGCCAACGGGCTGCCACCGCTGAATCCATGCTCCATGCACTCCAGCAGGGCGATAGAGTCGCCGAAGACTATGTAGCTGACTTCCGGAGGTGGAGTGCAGACACTTGCTGGAATGACGCAGCATTGTGGCATCAATTCCGTCTGGGTCTGTTCGAAGACCTTAAAGATGAGTTGGCCCGTGTGGGTGTTCCAAGTTCTCTGGACGATCTGTTTGTCCTCTCTATCCAGATTGACCGTCGCCTGCGTGAACGCAGACGAGAGGCCTCTGCACGGTCACCTCAACCAGCACGGACCCAACCCCAAGTCCCGGCCGCTCCCCGCTGCCTCCACAGGAGCGCTTACGCCGGCGTCAGGGTCACCTCTGCCTCTACTGTGGTGAGGCAGGTCACTATGTGCACAACTGCCTGGCTAAACTACAGAAGGTCCTCCTCGGGTCATCCATAGGACCCTCACTCCAGCCCGCCCGGTCATCCCACTTGGCCCTTCCAGTGTCCTTCCAGCTACCCGGAAGATCCGTGTCGGTCACAGCCATCATCGATTCAGGAGCTTGCAGCTGCTTTATTGACCTTGAGTTTGCTGCCAAACAAGGTATTCCTCTCCTGCCCAAGGAACAGGGGTTCACGGTGTTCCTAGCTGACGGGTCTCGAGTCAGATCTGGATTGGTAGTAAAGGAGACCCCCACTTTATCCGACAACCACTCTCTCCGGCCATCGGGAACTGCTACGCCTGGATGCCATCACCTCACCCCTGTTCCCTGTTATTCTGGGCCTGCCGTGGCTCCAAGCTCATAACCCACAGATCAACTTGCAATCTGGGCCGATCCAGTTTACGTCCCCTTATTGCCAAGAACATTGTCTCCCAGCTACTTCACCCTTGTCTCCAACTCTGCTGTGCCTGGACTCAGATCATGAACTTTGCCAGAAGGTGCCCCAGGCCTATCACAAATATTTAGACGTAGTCAGTAAGCAAGGCGCAGACTCTCTTCCCCCACACCGGTCCTACGACTGCCCAATAGAGCTCCTCCCCAGGGCCGAAATACCCTTTGGAAGGATTTTTCCGTTGTCTGAAAAGGAGTTGGGGGCACTGAAGGAATACCTTGATGAAAACCTGCAGAAGGGCTTCATCCGCCCTTCCACCTCTCCTGCCGGTGCGGGTATATTTTTTGTGGAAAAAAAGGACCACATCCTTCGACCCTGCATCGATTACCGGGACTTGAACAGGGTCACGGTGAAGAACCGCTATCCACTCCCCCTGGTACCAGAGCTATTTCAGAGACTACGCTCTGCCACGGTCTTCACTAAACTGGACTTGAGAGGGGCGTATAATCTCATCCGCATAAGAGAAGGAGATGAGTGGAGGACTGCGTTCCGCACCAGATTCGGCCACTACGAGTATCTCGTTATGCCCTTCGGCTTGTGCAATGCTCCCACTACCTTCCAATTCTTTATTAACGATATTCTCAGAGACTTCCTGGATATCTTTGTTATAGCCTACTTGGACGATATTCTCATCTTCTCCTCCTCTCTAGAAGACCATCAGCGGCATGTGAGAATTGTCCTTGGTCGGCTCCGTCAACACCGCCTCTACGCCAAGCCCGAGAAGTGTGAGTTTGAGCGTCAGAGCATCCAGGTCCTGGGTCTACTCCTCTCCCCTGAGGGCATTGAAATGGACCTGCAAAAGGTGACAGCAATCCTGACATGGCCAGCACCCACGGATAAAAGGGGCGTCCAGCGGTTTGTTGGGTTCGCAAATTTTTATCGCAAATTTATTAAAAATTTCTCAACTATCATCTCGCCCTTCACCCAGCTCACCAAGCAGGGAATCCGGTTCCGCTGGTCTTCTGAGGCTCAGTCCACCTTTGAAATACTAAAGGGACTATTCACGTCTTCTCCGGTGCTGTGCCACCCTAATCCGGCTCTTCCCTACATCTTAGAGGTAGACGCCTCGGAAAATGCTGTAGGGGCGGTCCTCTCCCAACGCTCTGGTCTCAAGAGTCTAGTGCACCCAGTGGCCTTTTTCTCTAGGAAACTTGCTCCGGCTGAGAGGAACTACGACGTGGGCGACCGGGAACTCCTGGCTATCAAAGCCTCTCTAGAGGAGTGGAGATACCTGCTGGAAGGGGCAGCGCACCCGATATTGATCTTTACTGACCATAAGAACCTTGAGTATCTCAAGTCCGCCAAACATCTGAGACCCCACCAGACCCGATGGGCGTTGTTCTTCTCAAGGTTCTCCTTCCACATTATCTATAGGCCGGGGTCCAAGAATGTTAAGCCCGACGCCCTCTCACGGATGTACGGGGATGCTAAGGACTCTTCAGTAGAGTTGAGCGAACCACTGGAAGTACGGGTTCTGCTGGTCCGGCCGAACTTCGGGACAAGGTCCGGGTCCGGACAGAACCCGAACAATCGCACGGACACCGAACCCCATTGAAATCAATGGGGACCCGAACTTTTAGGCACAAAAATGGCTGTAACAAAGTCCTGGAAAGCCCTAGAGGGCTGCAAAAGGAAGGAAATGGGGGTAAGGGTGGGACAAGTGACCTACAAAGAAATGGGGACAGGGAAATAACTTTAAATATTAAAAAAAAAATAAAAACATAAAAAATGCAAAAATGGAGGTGAATGTGGATCATCTTCAAACTGTGTCTGAAAAGTATTAATTAACGGTAGAAGGCATATAACTGTTCTAAAATCATCTTCAAACTAGGGCAAGTGCCCTACAAAAAAATGGGGATAGGGAAAATAAATTAAAATCAAATAAAAAAATGGGATGGGGGGTGGATGTGGAGTAGGAGCCTAGAGGTTGACTAGGCCGTGACCGTGGCAGTGTAGGTGGGTT
>BLSH010118260.1:78167-90500 GCA_018402905.1 Glandirana rugosa
CCTCCACCTTCCACCCCCCCCCCCCCGCTCCAGAGGACACCCGGCTGACAAGGAGGACCGTGGTTATCCTAATTCGGAACCAACCAACCCAGAGGAAGCCAGAGATACCAGGAGAGGACGCAGAGCCACCAGAAAGGGACGACCAGGCTGTGTGACACGACCCAGGGAGGAGATCCACTTTTCCTATCGACGCCACGGGCCGGAGGGTCCTTATAGATCTCAAAGGCGTTTTTTCATCTGATTTCTGGTAAGCCTCCATACTGACCAAAGTTGGAGCCCTTCTTATCACATTCAATAACCATCACAAAGAGTCACCGATTTCACCTCAAGATTTTTGGATATAGCACATTGGATCCCTGTTACACTTTATGGACACTTTGTCACTTTATTATTGTTTTTATTGATAACCTCACTTTTATGTGTGTAAGCATATTAATTTATTATCTTATGCCTATTTATTTAATCTATACAAATTGTTTTCACTTGAATGATCACTATTTATTGCATCATATGTCTGGTTTAATATCGCCACTTGCCATCATATGATATCTTTTCAGTTTAGCGCCACCACACACAATATACTAACTCAAAGCAGCGGTATGTAAAATCTCTAATTTCTGCTATCTGTCCTCAGAGCAACAGCACAGACAGCAGTAGTAAAGTAATCTATCTCAGGATGGAGGATCAGATCTTAAAATGTCTCAAAATGTCTCTATTCTCTCCCTCACGCTGTCAGCTTCCTTTCCCTACACTAACCCAAGGAGCATGTGACTGCAGCACTACGTGACTCCAACTTATAAAGAGGCTGGGTCACATGATGCAATGGGCAATCACAGCCATGCCATTAGTAGGCATGGCTGTGATGGCTTCTTAGGGCAAACCAGTGAAACGCTTGTTGATTGGCTGCCCTGCAGCTTCTCAACACGTGGAGTAAAATAGCAGAACCCCGGACCGAACCCGAACGATTTTTGAAATGTCCGGGTCCGTGCCCCGGACACCCGAAAGTTTGGTACGGACCCGAACGTTACATTCCGGGCTCGCTCAACACTACTCTTCAGTTCCGGACACCATCCTACCAGCGGGGAACTTCCTGCTGTTACAGAGGGACCTCCTGTCACAGCTCAAACAAGCAACACTAAGGACCCCTAGTCCTACCAGGGACAATCTACAGGCACGGGAGGGTCTGCTATGGAAAGGGAGACTGATCTTTGTCCCAGAAGAGGTTCGGGTCACCGTCCTGGGACTCTGCCATGATCACCCCTTAGCAGGGCACTTCGGTGTCTGTAAGACCCTGGAGTTGGTACAGTGCACCTTCTGGTGGCCCGACCTTGCAAAGACTTGCAAGGAGTATGTCACGGCCTGCACCACCTGCACACGGAACATGAATCCCCGGAACAAAGCCTGGGGCCTGCTAAAGCCTTTGTCTGTCCCCAGTCGACCATGGGCCATGATCTCTATGGATTTCATAGTGGAGCTGCCACCTTCTGAAGGATGTACAGCTATCTTCATCGTAGTGGACCGACTGACGAAGATGGCCCACTTCCTACCTCTAAAGGGCACCCCTTCAGCCATGGAGACTGCCCGGGTTTTCATTAAAGAAATTGTGAGGCTCCACGGTGTGCCCTTGGACATTGTATCTGACCGGGGGGTGCAATTTACCTCCCGATTTTGGAAGGCACTGTGTGGAACCTTGAAAATTAAGCTCTCTCTGTCCTCTGCCTACCACCCACAATCTAATGGGCAGACGGAGCGGACAAACCAAACTCGAGCAATACCTTCTGTGTTTCACGTCCTTTGTGCAGGATGATTGGATGTCGCTCCTGCCTATGGCAGAATTTGCATATAATAATCCCTGTCATTCAGCCACCAAGCAGACTCCATTTTTTGCAAAACATGGCTTCCATCCCACGTTCCTGCCAGACCTCATCCCGGAGTCGTCAATCCCAGCTGTTCAAAGTACGCTGAACTTTTTCTGCCGCAACCACAAACTGTTGCAGGAAGCTATGAGCAAGGCGCAGGAGGACAGCAAGAGGGCCTTTGACAAGAAGAGGAGAGGGGAGTTATCCTTGCAAGTAGGAGACACTGTGTGGCTGGCCACGACCAACCTAAAGCTGGCTTGCCCATCAAGGAAACTGGGCCCTAGATTCATAGGACCATTCCCAGTCAAGAGGAGAATCAATGAGGTCTCCTATGAGCTTGTTTTGCCGGACAATCTTAGGATTCATCCGGTCTTTCATGTCTCACTATTGATGCCAGCGGTTCCGGACTCCTTCCCAAACGGCGAAAGAGGTCCACCGGAGCCTGTGATTGTCAACGGTGACGAAGAGTTTGAAGTGGAAGCTGTACTGGATTGTAGGAGAAGAAGAGGGCAGGTGCAATATCTGATTAAGTGGCGGGGCTACGGACCTGAGGAAAATTCCTGGGAGTCCGAACAAAATGTGCATGCCCGGACCTGGCCAATGCATTCATCCGCAGTCAACCGCTAAGAAGTGCCCAGCTGGGCAACCGGAGGCTGCCCCTTGGGGGGGGGGGGCAATGTTAGAAGACGGTGCGCAGGGTTAATAGCAGTTGATTGTCGTTTCCTCTAATTCTTAGAAGGACCAGCTCTATTTAAACTTCCTGCTTCCTGTAGCAAATGCTGTCTGATCTACAGCGTGTGCCCTGTTTTCCTGAGCGTTCTGCTACCCGTTATCTGATTCCTGTGACCCGGCCTGCCTGACTTTGCCTGAACTCTGCCTGTACCGACCCCTGGCTTGCCTACGACCATCCGACTGCCTGATCCTTCTGTACCTCTGCTGCCTGCCCGTTGCCGACCCTGCTCGTCCCTGACTCCGCTACTGTGCCTGTGACCATCCGGTCCCAACAAGTATCCTGCTCTAAACATCAGCACCCTTCCAGCACATCTCCTGTCCGCTGCTGACTAATACTCCTGGGCTTCTACAGGCACTTTTACCCCACCTTGCTCCTGTGGCCGCTGTTCCCAACTCCAGCGGTCCCACGAACCGGAGTCGTAGGAGAGGCCACCCCCGACCGTCAGGCTCACTACCAGGTACTTAACAGGTAGGCTTATCTCAGCATAGGGTGTACACTAGTAGTTGGAGTACCAGACCCCAGAGCAAGAGGTGTCAGCAGTCTTCAAACAAGGTCAGTGTTAGTCTGTATAATCGTGGAGGTCTTGCCCCTGGTGGGCGAGGACAGACTACTGCCAGTGTGTCAAACGTCTCTGCGTTTCCTGCCACGGAAGGGTCGAAGTTCAGCTTGACTGGTAGATTGCAGTCAGGGAAATTTCTGAGTTCCAATGTCCCATATCTCCAACTCTTCTAACTTCTGTAAGGGCAGATGCTTAAGATGCCTATCATAGAGGTCCCTGTAGAGGAGGGTTACCTGCACTCAAGTATCTAGGAGGACTTTTTCGTAAATTCTTTCTACTTGAATAGAAACTACAGGAGAAGGTCCCACTAGCTTAGCAGAGAACTCGTAGGACGTGGTGGCTTTGACCTGTTCCATGGCCTGTATCTGTACTTCTTTCTTGCAAGGATTCTGACTCGCCTGAGGTCTCTGCTGATTTTTTATGGGTTTGGTGTGCATTGATCCTCCGATGCCAGGCAGCCTACGTTAGAGGGAGTGGAACACTGGTTTGCTCTGAGACAACAACGGGAGTCCTCTGCAAAGGTTTGGACCGCCTCTGCTGTCTCTTCGCGCCATTCATTTTGGAGCTAGCTACTCTCAATGGACACCTGGCTGGCTCCTTCACCGGGGTCCTCTGAAGTCTCCCGTTTGTGAGGGACAGTTTCTTTAGTGCTTCCCCCACCTCTGCTGCGAGATCAGTCAGGTCTTCTTCATTTGGGCACTGAGCAATGAAATGTCCTATTTTCCCACAGCGATAGCACTTCTTATCTGTAGTAGAGTCAACAACCCTTCTCTCACTAGTGAGGGTGGACACCTTTTGTTTTACTTCTGAAAGTGATTGCTGCATATTAGCATGGGCTTCCATCATTTGTCCCACTGTTTGCTGTAAAGTAGTTTGCGCTTGTGCTAAAGTGTCAATAGTGGTGAAGGGCTCTCCACCTGCGCTGATCTCTAGTTCAGGTCCAGACTTATGATGTAGGCCATAGCACCCTGTTTGGGACTCTTTGCAGGCTCGGGTTTCAGAGTTTTGGCCACGATGAGAGCCTCCTCCTCTATAATAGCCTTCATGAGTTTAGAATACCTTAGAGGGACACTTGAACTCCTGGCTCAAAGTTTCAACACAATAGGATCCAAGGGTTGTGCTCCCCTTTGCACCTGCTGCACTACGGCTTTACTGGCAGTTTTAGCTTCCATCCGACCTTTCATTATAACTTGCTGAAGGATCTGATCTTACCGTGTGACAAAGGCTGTTAGCCTCTCACCCTCCATTTGGTATATGTGATGGAAGAGATAGACCAACTCTGTGCAATTCTCAATTCTTCCATAAGGCTTCCCGTAGTGCTTCCGGACACTAAGAAACGGAACAACTAGGTTTGTCTCGCTTTAGATTCTGAATTACATCTGAAACTGGGGCCAGCAGACTCTCGAACAACCTCTGCCCCTTAACCGTATAAGTCACTTCCCACTCTTCGAATGCTTGGATGGCTTGATCAATCCAAGGATCAAAATAATCCTCTTCTGTGGGTGTGGGAACTCTCCCTGAGAAGAACCGTAGTTTGCGGTACCCATAATTGGCTGGCACTACCGGGTTCTTGAGGAGCCCCGTGACCAGCTTCCCGAACTCGTCCACTAGGAGAGAAGAGGAATCTTCAGTGGATGCAGCAGGCTTCAAGGTAGTAACCTCTGGATCTGGTGTAGAGCTTGGTTCACCCAGGATGAATTATTGTGGTGTTAATCTCTGCAGTCAGTTGGAAGCTCTCCTTCCTCAGTGCGTCAGGAATTCCCCATTTCCATTATGTCAGGACATAGGTACAATTCAAGTTAGAATCTATTTTCACATCTAGTGTATATATCCTCTGGTTTAGGCCTGAAGCAGCCAATGCTTGCCAGAGTCGGTCTTTGGTCCAGTCATCGCCAGGGACATTGATCACTACACACAGCTCCACTTGCCCATTTTCTTGCCCACACCACTGGGTTGCACTTATATGGGATCCATACTAGTGTGTGTAGGGTTGCCGTCTTGAGAAGTTGACTGCAGAGCAAAGGGATCCCGGATGAGCCCCTACATGTAGCACTACCCCCGCAGGAGCCGCTTGATTATTGTTGGTTCCCTTTGCTGCCTCCTCAACCCCAAGAACAGGCTCAATCCCACTGGCACACCTGGCAGTAGTGTAGTGTAAATACCAAAGTAAAAGACACAGATTATAGTGAAGTCAAAAAGCAACTTTTACTGTGATCTTGCTTAAAAGCAAATGGAGCAAACAGTCAAAGTAATATAAGGTAGTAAACAAGTGTTTTGAGATAAAGCAAAGAACAAAACTACAGGAGATTAACAATATCAAGTCTATCTGCTGTCTGGGGACTCCTTTAAGTGAAATGGCCCCAAGAGCAGGGGTAGACACAAGCAAATAATAAGCCAAGAATGTAACATTAACTCCAATAGCGCACCTGGCAACTTCAAATAATTGGGCTATATTAGTCCAGGCAGGAGGAGCATAGAGAAATTACTTTGTTTTTATCTATCAGTCCTCCCCCTTCTCCATCCCAGCATCACAGCCCCAGCAGGTCACAACCACAATACCTGACACAGTGCACTGAATCAACCCTCCAGTGTGGATTTACTAGTAAGTGACTAAAGTCCTGAGTACCGATGGGGCCCTTTAAGACTTTGGATGACTCTGGATTAGTGTACTTGTTTTTCTCCTAACATGGGGTGAAAGCAGCACACCCAGAAGGGTTCAACAGGCAATCAGTATTATAATCCTATGGGATAGTGGGCAAATAGTTTCACTGCCAGGCAGAGTGTAACAGCATCAAAGTTCTATGTAACTAAGGAAGGCAGAGCAACAAAGATAATTCAGAGTTCTGGCTTATGAAGGTTTGGGCAAAAGCCCACTCACCAACTCCTGTGTCCAAAGGCCGCAGAGAAAGATACTTTGGTACTGGTCCTTGCAAGTGCCTGATTAACACCTCCTCACAGGGACATCACACACCGATCAAGATGCCTGGGGATGCACTTGGAGTCCTCTTTTTGCTCCTGATGCCCACCGCAAGCTTTCTGACTGTAGCAGGCACGATTCCCCAGATCCAAGGCCTCAGTATGCTGTTTCCACATCCAGACTCTTCTGCACCTCATGGTAGCTCTGCCTTCTCCCAGAAAGCCTGTGTGGTAAGATTCCTTCCCTCCAGCAAAGGCTGCCGGATTCTGTAGTTCTCTTGTATAGATTACAATTAAACAGCCTGTGCTAAAGACTCCATTTCCCAGAGTTCCTTTCTCAGAGTTCCATTTCCCAGAGTTCCTTTCTACTCCTTCAGTCCTCCCTCTTTCATTCTGTCAATGAATAGTTAGGGGAAAGGGTAGAATCGGCTGTCTCTCCTGTAATGAAGTGAGAAGAAAAGAAGGAAGGGTGAAGTCACTCATGCAGGCTGGCAAGCTATGTCTCCGTTCAAGGAGATTCTGGGGCAGCCTGGTGCAGTAATACTGGTACAGAACAACCGCTAAATATGTTAGCATTTCTACTTTTTTGTTAAATAAATGAGATCTAGACATGTGTGGTTTGTTTTGTTCCGAATTAAAATTCGGACAAATCTTCATTTTTCGGAAATTCGGAGGTATCCACATTTTCAAATTACAATAGTACCAAATTTAAATAACAAAAAAATTTGGATGAAATTGTTTTAGAATCATTTTCAATTTCAAATTCGAAAAGTCCTCGTATTTGAATAGTTTTCCAATTTCCAAACAGAAGAAAAAAAATATAATATAAAACAAAAGAATAGAACAGAAAAAAAAAACAATAGACTAGAAAAGAATAGAACAGAAAACAAAATTATAGAATACAACAGATTAAAACAGCTCTGTTCCACTCTACCACATTATATTCTTTCATTTTCTGTTATTTTCCCCTCTATTGTATTCTATCTTTCTCCATTCTATTCCTCCACTTTCCAATACACGCCATTTTCCTTGGAAATTGTAAAACTATTTGAATTCAAAAACTGTTCAAATTCGAAAACAATTCAAATTTGGAAATTATTTGATATTGAAAACGATTCAAATTTGAAAACATATTGAATTCGAAAACTACCGTATTTGAAATCAATTCGAAAACTTTTCAAATTGATTCAAAAACTTTTCGAATCGATTTTGAAAACGAATAAACAAAACGAATTCCGAAAACGCATTAAACAAATGAAACAAATCTAACTAAACTAATTTATGTACATAACAAATCGAAAGGAAACAAGACAAATTTTTTCATTCTGCACATGTCTAGCCCTGCTTATTTAACTGGTTCCAGATCGCGCGCCGTGTTTTCACGGTGGCAGTCTGGCAGCTCTGCGCGAATCGGCGTAAATAGGCGGCGATCGCGTGCACAGCTAGGGGGCGCGCGCTCGCACCCTCCAGCGCGGTCTCGGCGGTCCCATTCGTTGCTGGACCGTTCAGTCAACATGAATAGACCAATGGATTTTGGTCTATTCATGTTGATCGTCCGGCGAATGAGATTTCTTCCCCTACCTGTGAAATGTAAACACAGGTAGGGGAAGTGATGTCATCTCCCCTCTCTGCTTTCTTTTCCGTTGCAGAGAGGAGAGAGGACATCTAAAAACGTGAGTTGCACAAACAGCACACTAACACCAGTACACATAGGCACATTTAACCCTTTGATCGCCCCCTGATCGCCCCCCAGTTAACCCCCTCACTCCCTGTCACCCCCTGTCACATTGTCATATAGTGCAGCGATCTGATTTTTACCGATCGCTGTACTTGTGACCCTTGTGGCGCTAAATCAGTGCTAGGGTAGATAGTATTAGGCCTAGTTAGGTGTAAATACCCCCCCAATAAAGGTTTTAACCCCTCGATTGCCCCCTGTCACCTGTGATCACCGTATAAGTGTCACGGGTGACGCTAGCTAGCTAGATAGTTTTTTCCCCATCTGATTACCCGCCGTATATTCATTTTATTTACCTTTTATAGGATTTAACCCCCGATCACCTGGCGGTGAGCCCATTTAGGTTTTAGCGTGCGTTAGGGTCAGCGTAAATACCAGGCAGGGCCAGTTAGCGAGGTACTCTGACACGCACCCACACATTAGGTAGGTGCTAGATATTATTGTAATATCTGATCAGATCAATATCTGCGATCTGATCAGATATACATTAGAGTCCCCCTTAGATTTAGTGTTCTAAAAAATGCAGTGTTAGCGGGATCAGCCCAGATAACGGCTAACACCTGCGTTTAGCCTCTCTGCCCAGCCCAGCCCACCCAAGTGCAGGATCAATAGATCGCTGTCCCTTACAAAACACAAAACACATATCTGCAGCCTTCGCAGAGATCACGCCCGATCCCTGCGAATTCTGACAGTGAGTTTGGTAGCGACTTGACACAGGCTCTGACAACCGGGTGCACCTTTTTTGCCTGTGAGTCTCACTTGTGTACCTATAAATTTAGAGACGATGTCTAATCCGAGGTACACTAGTGAAGAGGCCTACGCGATTGTGAGTATGACAGATGAGAGCGATGGGGAAGACTCACTGTCAGATTCAGACTCACCAATCGAGTTGATATTCGACAGCGGCTCCAAGACAGATAGTTCGGATGTTTGGGTGGTCCCTGCTAAGGTCAGGCGTACCAGACCCCGTTTAGCTGGCGCTAAGGTGCGTGAACCACAGGGCTCTCGTATGGAGCAGAGACCCAGTACTAGCGCTACTACCCCTTCTGGTGACCTGGCAAGCACCAGCGGCCTAGTACATCCTGGTCATACAACCAGCACTGCAGTATCACTTGGTGACGTGGCGAGTCCCATAAGTGCAGTTCAAGCTGGTTTGGCTAGCACAAGTAATGCCCCGCAGCCACGAAGAACACAAGCCCGCAGAGCCCATAGTGCCCTTCCTCACGCACTTGCAAACCCTGATTGGCAACCCACCACTGATGCAGCGCCCGTACTTCCCCCATTCACTGCCCAACCCGGAATTCAGGTGAATACAGTTGATTTCAGGGCCATTGATTTTTTTTCCCTGAAGATCTCTATAGATCTATTGTGGACCAAAGCAATTTATATGCTGGTCAATACATTGCCGCTAATCCCCATTTGCCAGAACTTGGAAACCAATTACGGTTTCCGAATTTAAGACCTTTCTGGGTCTCACCCTCAACATGGGCATACATCAGCTACCTGAATTGTGGTTATATTGGTCCACTGACTCAATTCATGACATGCATGTCTACTCTGCTTCCATGGCCAGGACATGATAAGAGCAGATTCTGCGGTTCATGCACTTCAGTGACAATCGACTCGATCGTCCGTATGGAGACCCTGAATTTGACTCTCCGGCTCTTCAAAATTCGGTCCCTCATAAACCACTTCAACCAGACGTTTGCAGCACATTTTATTCCCAACCAGGTTGTGTGTGTGGACGAGTCCCTGATTAAATTTGCTGGCCGTCTTGTTTTCAAACAGTATGTCCCCAACAAGCGTGCCAGATAAGGGGTCAAGTTGTATAAGCTCTGTGACAGGGCCACAGGCTATACATGTATTTTTATGGTTTATGAGGGCCTAGATAGCCGCATAGAGCCGGAAGGATGCCCAGACTACATGGGGAATGCTGGTAAAATTGTGTGGAGCTTGGTGTCACCCTTATTCGGAAAGGGGTACCATTTGTACGTGAACAATTACTACACAAGTGTGCCACTTTTTAGTCATTTACTTGATCACCAAATTGGCGCATGTGGCACCGTGCGACCTAATCGTCGGGGCTTCCCCCAACGGCTGGTAGATTCCCGACTTGGTCGGGGGGAGAAAGCCTGCTTAAGATGTGGTAATTTGCTCGTGATGAAGTGGAGGGATACAAAGGATGTTTTCATTCTTTCCTCCATTCATGCAGACACGGCTGTCCAAATTAGAAGGGCGACAGGTATTGTGGAGAAACCCCTCTCTGTCCACCAATATAACCTTAATATGGGAGGGGTGGACCTCAACGACCAGTTCATGGCGCCCTACTTAATTGCCCGTAAATCCAGACGCTGGTACAAAAAAGTGTCTATTTACTTCTTTCAATTGGCTTTGCTGAACGCTTTTGTGCTATACAAAGCGACAGGACGGACTGGACCTTTCCTGCAATTCCAGGAAGAGATCATCAGAGCCCTTCTGTATCCAGATGGCTCTGCACCCCAGGTTCCCGATACACATGCAGTGAGCCGGCTGCATGGACGGCATTATCCACAAGCCATCCCTGGTACCCCTACCCAACGATACCCCCAAAAAAGATGTGGTGTCTGCCGACGACGTGGATACAGGCGTGACACCCGATATTATTGTCCCACCTGTTTGGACCAGCCTGGTCTCTGCATCGGTCACTGTTTCGCTCGCTACCATTCATTAGTTGAGTATTAGCGTAGGGAACAGCACTACATAGAATTAGGACACACTTTCACAGGGTCTCCAAAGATGTCACCGCATTTTTGGAGACCCTAACCTGTTTATTGTTAGAAAATGAAGATAGAAAAACAAGAAACGTACAACTGTTTTTGGTTTTTATTTTTTTAAATTTTTTTGATTTTTATAACTTTTTTTTTTTGGTATGCTTTTTTTTTATCTCTATTCTCTTTCTATTGCTCTCTCTATTGTTGTTTATGCATATCTGTAATGCACGCGCGCAAAGGTGGATGCAAGCGTCAGTTTTATGTCGTATGTAAACAACAATTTCACCATGCATGTGAGGTATCACCGTGAACGTCAGATCGAGGGCAGTAATTTTAGCAGTAGACCTCCTCTGCAGATCTAAAGTGGTAACCTGTAAAGGCTTTTAAAGGCTTTTAAAAATGTATATAGTTTGTCGCCACTTCGCGGGTGTGCGTCATTTTTAAAGCATGTCATGTTTGGTGTCTATGCACTCGGCATGAGATCAACTTTTATATTTCACCAAACATTTGGGCAAAATAGTATGTTTTTGTGCATTAAAATACAAAAAAATTGAAAATTTATTGTCAAATACTTACCGTAATTTTCCTTTCCTGATGGACTCCATGGCAGCATACGTGTGGGTTAAGCCCCACCTCTACTACCCTATAGGACTCCTCTCCCATAAATCTTTGCACCGAGCAGCATACCGTGTTCCGTAACTAGCTTACTCGTAGACCACTGGGAGGGACTCCTGCTGCCATGGAGTCCATCAGGAAAGGAAAATTACGGTAAGTATTTGACAATAAATTTTCCATTTTCCTGACAGACTCCATGGCAGCATACGTGTGGGAAATAACTCGCCAGACACACTCGGGTGGGCACAAATGCTGAACAAAGATTTAATTAACACCGTCCATTTGACAGTACATTCAAACCAAAATCAACAGAAGATAAAGCCGCCGGCTCCACACAATAATGCGACATAAACGTGTGAATAGACGACCAGGACGCTGCCCTGCAGATCACATTGGGTGCGACATGTCGCGCGGCCGCCCATGAGGTCGATACACTCCTTGTTGAATGCGCCGTCACCGCCTGTGGAGGCACCAACCCATTCGCTCTATAGGCCCACTGAATTGCTTGAACGATCCAAGTGGAAATGGATCTGACAGAAGCCCGAAGACCCTTCTTCTTCCCATTACACAGCACAAAAAGATAGTCTGACTGGCGAAAGGGAGCAGTGGCTTCTAAGTACAGTTTTAGGGTAGCCCCTACATCTAGGGGATGTATGTCTTGACCTTCCAGAGTTGAGAAGGAGGGTAGGACGACTTCCTGGTTCTGGTGAAAGACTGAGGATACCTTGGGGTTGGCTCCCAACATCGGAATCAGGACCACCCTATCCGGGAAGAAGGTCAAAAAAGGCTCTCTAGCTCCCAGGACTTGGATTTCTGAAACCCTCTTTGCAGATGTGATAGCTACCAGGAAGGCTGTCTTCATCACCAACTCTTTAATTGAGAGCAGGTTTCCTGCCTGCGAGAGAAAGTCCAGGACCAGAGGTAGATCCCATTTAGGAAACCGTGGCCTTCTCTGAGGTCTGAGCCTGATTGCCCCCTTAAAGAACTGTTGAACTAGGGCGTGTTTTGCCCAGGACACCCCTGTAAATGCCGAGATGGCTGACACCTGAACCCGCAGAGAACTCACGGAGAGGGACAAGTCCAACCCCGACTGCAGAAAGCTCAGCACATCGTGGACTGTTGGGGACTTGCACTGAGAATACTTGGATGCCATGTGACCCCCGAAT
>BLSH010118260.1:123242-137257 GCA_018402905.1 Glandirana rugosa
TGTAACCTATCTAGGGAGGTTCTGACAACCTTGGTTTTTTAACTACCATACCACACCATATACCCCATGTTTCTGTACCCCATATACCACACCATACCATCAATTTTTTGGTTCCAACAGTCTTGGAGGGATCTATCCAATGTGGGTTAGTGTCAGACCAATAGCGGTAGTTTTGTTTGTTAACTTCACCATTCACATAAAAGTTTGCCTCATCACTGAACAAAATCTTCTGCTTAAACTGAGGGTCCTGTTCCAATTTTTGTTTTGCCCATTCTGCAAATTCAGTGTGCCGATTTGGGTGTTGCTATCAGTGTGTGAAGAGTGGGAGAAGAGGGTTGCATTGACAATCCAACACAATGGGCAGCACATTGAACACATTTTATAAGTGGTCAAAAACTTGTAAATAACTCATGAAAGAATAAAGTTACATTAAAACAAAGAACACCATTGTTTTTCTTGGGAAATTCCCAATAGGTTTGATGTGTCACATGACCCTCTTCCTATTGAAAAAACAAAAGTTGGATTCAAAATGGCCAACTTCAAAATGGCCGCCATGGTCACCACCCATCTTGAAAAGTTTCCCCCCTTACATATACTAATATGTCACAAACAGGAAGTTAATATCACCAACCATTCCCATTTTATTAAGGTGTATCCATATAAATGGCCCATCCTGTAGTTAGAAGAGCCCTTCTCAAAAGAGCTTACAATCTACAAGTGTAGAACACTAAAAAGTAGACACATTAACCACTGCCGGACCATATGACGGCGGTCATTTTGAAGTGGAATACCGGGGTTATGGTAGCAGATAGCTATTATAACCCCGGTATCTTCTTTTAGTGCAGGCAATTCTGCACAAGATAAAAGTAGTTTCAGGGGCGGATACACCACGAGATCACTTTTATCAGCGGCAGGAGGGGTGCCCCCCCTCCCGCGGCTTTCCGGTCATCTCCGCTGCTTACCGGACCCGCCGGCAGCGGCGGAGATGATGGCGTTTGTCCCCCCAGTGTTCATGAGTCGAGTGAGTGGCTCCAAAACATGGCAGGGCGGAAGCGATGTCACACATCACTTCCGCCCAACAGTCTTAAAGGGCCCATTTTTTTTTGTAATGTAATTTTTTTCAAATTTTTTTTTTTGCATTTTAGTGTAAATATGAGTTCAGATCTCATATTTAGGAAAGCGGTGTTCAAACCACACATGTGAGGTATCGCCGCGATCGTTAGAGCAAGAGCAATAATTCTAGCACTAGACCTCCTCTAATTTAAAAATGCTAACCTGTAGAATTTTTTAAACGTCGCCAATGGAGATTTTTATGTTGCAAAGTTTGTCGCCATTCCGCGAGCGGACGCAATTTTGAAGCATGACATGATGGGTATCATTTTACTCGGCGTAACATTATCTTTCACAATATGGAAAAAAATTGGCCTAACTTTACTGTTGTCTTATTTTTTAACTCATAAAACTGATTTTAAAAAAAATGCTCTTGTAAGACCTCTGCGCAAATATGGTGTGACATAAAGTTTTGCAATGGTGGCCATTTTATTTTCTAGGGTGTTAGAAAAAAAAAAACAATATATAATGTTTGGGGGTTCTAAGTAATTTTATAGCAAAAAAACCTGGTTTTAACTCGTGAACACCGAACCCAAAAAACAGGCTCGGTCTTGAAGTGGTCAAACAAATCACATTAGAAAAGCAGGGATACAAATCAAGCTAATAACAAGCATGACTAACCTTTTTGTAATCAGAAGTCCTTGCCCCAAACAAAGTTACATGGCAGAATTATCATAAGCAAAAACAGACAAAATTAATAAAAAAGCCAAAAAGTAAGTGAACAAACTACATTGACACACACAGCAAGAATGAATTAGCCAGAACCTTCCTTTTCATCTAAATCATTACATAGCAGTTGTAAGTCTAACATGTGAGATTTAGAAGCACTCATCATACAACAGCCTTAGAGGGGTGTGGGTCAGGAATTATGCACACCCCCCCCCCAAAACCCACAAAAAACATATCTATTTGTAACCTAATATACACACTGCAAAGAAAGATTCAGGTCTGTTCTTAGGCCAAACTCATGCCACAAATGTTAGCCTTTAAATAACCTAGCTAAGCTTGCTAGCACACTTTCACCTACTCAGTAAAGGACACACCCACCAGGCCTCAAGTGCTCACACCTGTTCATTAAAAATACACACTCTTTATAAATGAAAAAATGCCTCAGCATTGATATCTGTGCAGGGTAAAGCTAAAAAATAAAACAAATGGCCAAGGCTCTGTGATCCCAAAAATCTCCAAATCAAACGTGTACGTTGTTGGGCATGTGGAGGGTCCAAAACAGGAAATGACAACTTTGTGAGGGCTGCTTGGTGACAAAGCGCATTCATCATTCATCATCAGCATACAACATTAAAATATGTGGGCAGCATCACACCCGACTTATACATCCATATCTGGCCCAAAACACCCCAGTTCTAGATTTGATGCAAACCCACATGTGCCTGATTAATAATGTTATTTCTTGGGGTTTTAATATGTGAAACCCATTAAAAATGTAATAACTGGTGAAAAAGAAACTTTAACACCACAAGATACAAACCTCTAGCCAGGTAGCAGGATTGTGATGCAAACTCAGAAACTCAGTGCTGCTAGGCAGAGTGCTAGCCTGTGAGCCACGTTTATAGCCTGCATCTATGTGGTGTGAAACAGTCCTAATTCCAGGAGTGCAAGAAGTTAATCAATGCAGATGTACCGTGGAAGGCCAGAGAGCCAGTGAACAACCTGTTTCTGGCATATGCCATCTGTTTTGAAGGCTGGTTATGGCTGATTACTGTCAGCATGCTGAGAGCTAAACAGCTGTCATTTTGTGGGTTTTGGCTTGGTAAGAGGATGAAATTAGTGGTGGTGGAGAAATGTTAAGGCAGATTAGAGTCCTTGTCCATGGAAAACACATGACACGATTTTCAATGGTGGTGGAACCCTCCTACACATAAATACTACATTCAGACATAATTTATGTAAGGCCCTGAGTCATGTTTAAGAACATAGGGAGAACAGACAAATTCTCTACATGAAGTGGCATGTTTGGGATTTGAATCCAGAACCTCAGTGCTGCTAGGCAGAAGCGCTAACCTTTAAGCCACATATACTGCATTTCTTTGGACATATAGGTGGTGGAACTACATTAGTTAGGAGTTATTCTTCTTGATTTATTCTGTGATACTTGTTGGTTCTTGGTGTGTGAGTGTAGAATAGTGATGTTACTATCTGATTTTTGGGAATTACATTTTTTATTTCTGATGTTGGTACACATGTCCCATTTTTTGGGCTCAAATTAGGATCATTTGGAAATAATAAAAAACAAAAAATTGTGACTAATTTTAAATTTGCATTAGCAATGGTATTGTTTGTGGTTTGTGAAGACACCTGTGTGAGTTTGGGTAAAGAATTTTGTGAGATGGACAGCAACAAGTGACAGTGACAGAGAAAAATATATTTTACCAAAACATCAAAACATTACACATTCTAGCATTCTTAGTGTCGGTTCTCACTGGGGCGGCTTCAAAGTCGCCTGATACTCATCCGACTTTGAAGCTGCCCCGGGCAGCGTGACTTCAGCGCGGCTTGCAAACAACTTCTGCATAGAAGTCAATGCAATTCGCTTGAAGTTGCCCTCAAAGTAGTGCAGGAACCTTTTTCTAAGTCGGAGCGACTTGAGTTGCTCCTATTAGAACGGTTCCATTGCACTGCATGGAGTACGACTTGTCAGGCAACTAGGTCGTCTGACAAGTTGCCCCATGATGATGATGAAGAAGCAACATTGATGCAATGACAAGATACATTTCATCTCAACATGAAAAGGATTTATTTGGGGAAGTTACAATTGTATCATTAGAATCAACGGCTGAAACTTTCATTAGGCTACATAACTCTAATTTTCACTCCTAAAAACCGTTTTAACCCAGCGCTAATTTTGGTATTTACTATAGCTCTCTGTAAAAAAAACCATGGGAGTTAAAATGGGAGTAGTTTGCATGTCTGAGCATGCTTAGTTGTGCTGGCACCTAGTTGTAAAGAGACAAAGAATGAATCTCTTCTCAGACTGTTAAAGATATTTCAGTGTAGAAATCACTTTTTCACATACTTTAAAAGCAGATTATCTTTAAAAAATATACTGCATATTTTAATATCATTTAGGCGATCATATCATGCTCTAAAAATTATTTATAATTATTTCGTTATTATGTGCAAGTCTCCAGGTCCTAACTAGAGTAGAAGTTTGGGAGCTATCTGTTGTCTGGGAGCTATGGCAAATTTGATTTTGGGAGTATTTCTGCCCCAGTGTTATAGTGAATTTTAGGGCTAGTTACCATGCTTGTGGCATTTTAGCGCTAATTACCGCAATCGCTGTAATTTTGCCGCTAATTAGCGCTATTACGCTATATTAAATGTCCCCCTATGACTTGTATTCTTTTGTGCCATCAATTGTAGCAATGCTGGTATGCATCTTACTGCCATCCATTGCTTCGTTGTACAGCCATGGCCAAAAGTTTTGAGAATGACACAAATATTAATTTTCACAAAGTCTGCTGCTTCAGTGTTTTTAAATCTTTTTGTCAGATGTTACTATGGTATACTGAAGCATAATTACAAACATTTCATAAGTGTCAAAGGCTTTAATTGACTATTACTTTAAGTCTATGCAAAGAGCCAATATTTTCAGTGTTGACCCTTCTTTTCATGACCTCTGCAAGTCACCCTGGCATCAGTCAATCAATGTCTGGGCCACATCCTGACGGATGGAAGCCCATTCTTGCACAATCAATGCTCGGAGTTTGTCAGAATTTGTTGGTTACTTTTGTTTACCCGCCTCTTGAGGATTGACCACAAGTTTCTTAATGGGATTAAGTTCTGGAGAGTGTCCTAGCCACTTAGTTATCACTTTTGCCTTTCAGCATCGTGCTGAAAAAGGCATTGTTTATCACCAAACTGTTCTTGGATGGTTGGGAGAAGTTGCTCTTGGAGGATGTTTTTGTACCATTCTTTATTCATGTCTGTGTTCTTAGGCACAATTGTGAGTGAGGCCCCCGTCTTGGCTGAGAAGCAACCCCACACATGAATAGTCTCAAGATGCTTTACTATTGGCATGACACAGGACTGATGGTAGCACTAACCTTTTCTTCTCCAGAAAAGGTTTTTTTTCTGGAAGCCCCAAACAATCAGAAAGGGGATTCATCAGAGAAAATGACTTTACCCCAGTCCTCAGCAATCCAATCCCTGCACCCTTGTAGAATATCATTCTGTTCCTGATATCAGTTTTTTTCCTGCAGAGAAGTATTTTTTTGCTGCCCTTCTTGACACCATACGAAGGACAACAAGGTAACCCACCACAGCTGGTGGGAACAAAAGTTGGCCAAATAAGTGACATACAATAAGTGTTAGTAGACATTAATAATGTAGCTTTATTGTCAAGTGTGATCTAAAATTACAACCACTTATTCAATAAACTAACCCAAACATCTAGACCACTAATCCCAAGGACCCTGGTCTAACTTACACAAGTACTGTACAACACATGACAGAGACAACACACAAGTGACAAGGTCACGGGACAAACAAAATAAAACAATCGTCTGGACGCCGGCTAGGTTTATGTGCAGAGAGACAACCCTACGAAAAATGCTTTATATGGTTTCCTAATAATTAAGTGACAAAAGGGCTGTCTTTCTGCACATAGGTCTCCGGGAGCTCAAACCCTAGGGAGGTGGGGGAGAGGATAGGGTGGGGGCAGGCAGGGGAGGGGATGATGGTCTGTTAGATGATTCCAATAATGGTTGATGGTGACAACCACATACAGGCCAATACTGGACGGTGCACACCGTGGGTATCACTCCTATCTCAGTCAGTCCACAGTAACCGCTTTAGTGGCAGTGGTGAGATGAGGTCAGTTCATCTATAGAAGTATGGCTTGACGTCTGTGGAGTTGAATGAGGCTGTGGAAGATAATTTCAGGAGTTCCCAAAATGTTCCTAGGGCAGTAACTGGAATACTATTCGCTCAATAATGTCTCAATCTCTCTGCCAAAACTGTCAATAAATGTCCTGCCTGGGTGCAGAATCTGATATCTTCTGTGACCCCCAAATGGCAGTGTGAAAAGGTAAATGCTGAACTGCGGTGAATATCACAGTTGAAAACAGTCTATTGTTGGTGTTTCCTTGAATCTTGTTTTTGCCCTTCTTGACACCAGGCCATCCTCCAAAAGTCTTTGCCTCAATTGTAGGAGATGGTCCTGGTGCTTTCCGGACTTTCTTGGGTGCCCTGAAGCCTTCTTCTCAACAATTGAACCTCTCTCCTTGAAGTTCTTGATGATCCGATAAATGGTTGATTTAGGTGCAATCATAGAAGCAGCAATATCCTTGCTTGTGAATCCCTTTTTGTGCAAAGCATTGATGACTGCACATGTGTCCTTACAGGTAACCATGGTTAACAGAGGAAGAACAATGATTTCAAGCACCACCCTCCTTTTAAAGCTTCCAGTCTGATATTGAAACTCAATCAGCATTACAGAGTGATTTCAAGCCTTGTCCTCATCAACACAGATGCCTGTGTTAACGAGAGAAACACTGACATGATGTCAGCTGGACCTTTGTGACAGGGCTGACATGCAGTGGAAATGCTTTTTTTTCTGTGGATTAAGTTCATTTTCATGGCAAAGAGGGACTTTGCACTTAATTGCAATTCATCTAATCACTCCTCATAAAATTTTGGAGTATATGCAAATTGCCATCATAACAACTGAGGCAGCAGACTTTGTGAAAATTAATATTTGTGTCATTCTCAAAACTTTTGGCCAGGGCTGTACTGTATTTCTATGTGTTTCACATACTGATTATGTGCACTTTGTCCAGTGGGATACACAGTGACTACACAGAGGCCTGCTACACTGTCAGTGCAGCCACTTGCATACGGCAGCACAGCAGTCTCTACATAGTCAAGCACTTCCGCAAGCAACATGTTGCAGAGTCAAGCACCTTCACTTAAAACAAGGTCCCAGTCTTTGGTTCCTCTAGATCTCCATCTGCAAGTAATGCAAAAGCAATTCAGCAAAGGCTGAAGCTGCAATGGCCTAAGCATCCTTCGCTGTGCTACAAATGCAAAAAAAGAAAAGAGAAAGCACACGGTTAGAGGCCGAAAACTTGCAGCAACAAGCACAATATGAAGCGTCCTTGGAAATGCAGAAAGCTCTACTAAAAGCAGGCCTAGGGAAGCTTGCTGTATAGAACGTAGTGGCAGTCACTTTAGTTGAAGCAGAGGCCTTAGAATTAGCTGTATACCCTGAGAGTGAACACAGTAGACACAGCAGCGTGCTCAGTCCAGAAGCTGAATGTCAAGATCCTCTACAATGCACTTCAGACTATGTCTATCAACACTCCAGACCAAGCAGCAACAAAGATTATGTCGAGGAGACAAACTGAGGATGCTACATAGCACCTCCGCAAGTTGGCGACAAGTCTCAAATCTGCAAACAAGATGACTCTAAGCAAAGCAAAACCTCTTACACCAGACATCTTACATGCAAGGTACCAGAATCTACAAATTATCCTCCAGATTCTGCCTTCCCTTCAGAACGGTATGACAAGGACTGGGTTAAACTAGAAACTCTCAAAAAGGTATAATCACACACCACCTTTTCACCATAGCAAAACACAGCCAGCTAATCAAGCCACTGTAGACTTTGCCAAGTTCTTTGCATGACATGAATTAGTCACAAAAGGACTTCCCTGAAAGCTACAGAGCCTGGCAATCTTTTTTCCAAAACACTATTAGAGGCTTAGACCTGTCATGTAGTGAAGAGATCGATTTCCTGATCAGATGGCTTGGAAATGAATCAGCCAAACATGCCAGCCGAATCAGGACCATAAATGTACCCAGACACTGGCCTTATCTGGGACAGATTTGACAAATGTAATGGCTCAGCAGAAGCAATAGAAAATGCACTATTCAAGAGACTTGATAACTTTCCTAAGATACCTAACAAGACTTACAAAAAACTAAGGGAACTAAGTGACTTACTAATGGAACTTCAGGTAGCTGAAGCCGAAGGGTACTTACAAGGACTTGTCTTCCTTGACACATCCAGAGGTGTCAACCCCATCGTACAAAAGATACCCTAAAAATTACAAGAGCAGTGGATCACACATGGCTCCAAATGTAAAAGACAGTATATTGCTCCATTCCCCCCTCTCTCTGTTTTTGTGGACTTTGTAAGCCAGCAAGCTAGAACAAGAAATGTCCCTAGTTTTGATTTCGCATTGTCATGTGCTACTCCTACAGGACTGAACCCATTCAAACCTCCAGTAGCAGTACATAAAACTAATATGACTCCTCCACATTCCTTTCAAAGATATGCCAGCTCCTCTAACCCAGAGAAGAAGGTCAAAGATCCTGGTAAGCAGTGTCCATTGTGCAGAAAGTCACATCCTCTTCTAAAGTGCAGAGCCTTCAGAGAGAAGTCCACAGAGCATCACACATTCTTCCTGAAGGATAACAACATCTGCAACAAGTGCTGCTCATCGACATCTCTCCTTGCCAAGAATTGTAAGGTCAGTGTAAAATGCACAAAATGTGACAGCTCAGATCACAACACAGCTTTACACCCTGGACCAGCCACATGGACATTACAATGCACCGATAGCATTAGTGAGCACAGCGGGGAGGACGATTACACTGCAACAACTACACCAAATATCACTTAACAGTGCAGGTCTGCAAAGGAATCATCGGTAGCAGGTCCTGCTCTAAAATCTGTCTAGTCAGAGTTTATCCAGCAGTCCAAAAGAACAAAGGCATTAAGCTTTGTGCAATTCTTGATGATTAAAGTAACAAGTCTTTAGCCAGCTCAAGCTTCTTTGACATATTGGGCATTAAAGGCTTCAACATTCCCTGCTCCTTAAGAACTTGTACGGAAATAGTCGAGACGGAGAGGAGGAGATCATATGGCTACCTAGTCGAGTCTATTGATGGACAAACATGCCTGTCCTTACCAATTTTTACGGAATGCAATCAGATCCCTGATCACAGTTCTGAAATTCCTACACCAAATGTAGTGGTTCTCACCCGCACTTGAAATGCATAGTGCACTTGTTACCAGAACTTAATCCTCAGGCTCAGACAAGCCTACTCGTAGGGAGAGATATTTTACGAGTCCATAAAGCAAGCGCTCAAATTAATGGTTCTCATAATGCTCCCTATGCCCAGAAGTTAGACCTAGAATGGGTCATTATAGGAGATGTCTGTCTAGGAAGTATCTGTTAACAGCGTGCTTACAAGTACATTCAAAAATGGATGTCCCTTCCCTTTCCAGCCATGCCACAACCACTTCCTCATAAAGGAATTGCCATACTGTCAGGGAAGAATTCGGAGAAGAACTAGCAAATATGCCAATATCCAATATGGCTGCATTGATTTGCCCAGGCACCTTAAGAAACAGCATTCGCAGAACGTGGCGACCGTGCCTACACAGAACGTGCTAATTGCCAGTGTTTACTGGTCTATATAAGGACACCAGTGGCTCTCACAAATTGCTGGATTATTGTCAGCCTTGTATCCTGTGTTCATGTGCCTCGTGCTTCTGTGTGATTACCCGTTACCAACCCGGCTTTCCCTGACCTGCTCTGGCTTCTCTCCTGGCTCTGAACCTGGCTTGCGTCACGGACCTGCACCTGCCTGCTCTCGATTGCCATTCTGTGTTTGACCCCGGCTTGATCTTGACTACTCTTCCTGCCTTGTTCCTGCCTGACCTCCAGTGTTTGACCCTCGGCCTGGTTTCTGATGTTGCATCCGGCTCTACCCTTTTGCCAAGAGCCGCCAGCACCTTAAGAGCATCACTTAATGTAACCACCTTCTTTGCTCCTGGGTGTCTCTGCATCTGGAACCATCAGACAACGTTATCTGCAGGTAACCCATGCATCCTTGGGCATAGCAACCTCTGTCACCAACCTCAGGGGTACTCTGCACTCAGTCACATGGGGAGCCCTCTCATCACCTCAGCCTCCAGCCTGGTACATGACACATAAACTACCCACTTGCCTTGTCCCTTCATAGGCCCCTATAGTGACAACCTTACCTGTGACAGTGACCAAGACAATTTAGGGTGCAGTGTCTTTCAAAGAACAAAAGAGGAGCATTTGGTGGCAATGTCTATTGAGGACAAACTGTTCTTGGACATAAAAGAGTAGGGACTAGTCGAAGATTACACAAACAGCTGGGTCACACCTCTTCCCTTTAGACCACAGAGGTGACGCCTACCTAATAACAGACACCAAGTACAAAGGTATTTCTCCTACTAAGGTATGAACCTTACTGCCATCCACTGCTTTATTGTTCTGTATTTCTATGTGTTTCACATACTGATTATGTGTCCTTTGTCTGTTTTCTTCCCATAGTTTTACCCACCCTGTTTTGTTAATAAAACTTCAAAATGACACTCAGCCTGGTTTATTGCAGAATAGGAGGGTTTAGCTGCACGTCAAGCTACAGACAGGGAAACATGTAGCGGTGACAGAATGTAATGTATCATGACATGAACCCAAGGGGGGAGATTTACTGGTGCACACAGAATCTGGTGCAGCTGTGCATAGTAACCAAACATCTCTCTAGATTTATTGTCAAAACTTAATTGAACAAGCTAATCTGATTGGCTACCATGAACAGCTGCACCACATTCTGGGTGCACCAGTTTTAGTAAATCTCCCCCCAATGTGTCCAAAATTAAGGAAAGCTGTTGTGAGTATAATAAATGCCGGATCCATTGGATAGGATGGAAAAAGATCTGGGGGTCCTTGTAGACCACAGACTCAGCAATGGCATACAATGCCAAGCTGCATCAAGCAAAGCCAGCAGAATAATAGCATGCATTAAATATGGTATTCACTCATGAGATAAAAATCATAATTCTATTTTACAAAACTCTGGTCCAGCTGCATCTTCAGTATGCCATCCCGTTTTGGTCACCAGTCCTCAGGAAGGATGTGCTGGAACTGGAGAGAGTTCAGAAAAGAGCAACAAAACTAATAAGGGGACTGGAGGACCTCAGTTACAAGGAATGACTACAATTATTAAACGTATTCTATATTCAATAATAAAACTCTGCGCTCAGATATTGGTTACTTTTGAAAAGCTCATTTTCCTTAGGCTGTTATGTACCTCCTATATCTCTTCGGGAGATAGTACTAATAATACACATAAACTTGGTGCATCATTATACCAAAATTGTGCATACCCTAATGTAAACTAACCCTCCTAATAATATCTCACTAAAGTGCCAGTACTATAAACAATATTGTACAATTAATATACTTTGTAAACAAAATTGTGCATGAATCAATACTCAAAATCAGAACAACAACAAGACAAGGTGTCTCTTCAGTTCCAATAAAAGTGCTAATGCTGTAAGCAATAAATGTGTCCGCTCATAGTCCAACTAATAAATAAAGTGTTTTTTCCAAAATATTTGTGCATAGTTTTTCTTTTTTCATCCACAACTGTCCTCCATATCAGCCGTAAAAGTATTTGTGCTTCTCCCCACACCATCTGTGAGTGTCACTCTCTAAAAATGAATGACCCCTTATGGTTCCCTTATGGACCACTTATGGATTAGGCACCCCACACAAGGTGAGCAGCTATGACCAGTCTTTATTACAGGAAGCTCCCGCATAGAGGCAATGTTTCACACTGGATTACTGGGCTGATCTGAAAGAGGTACACAAGGCACACCAATATTCAAGTGGTAAGGTGAGGTGAGGTGAGGAGGTATCACATTGGACCAAGTAAAGACGAAACCAGGAGGGAGAAGAACCCTTAAAGTGCTATTGACCTGCTTATTAACCATAAGGGATCATTAATACTCAGTGAGTGATTTTCACAGAGGGTGTGGGGAGAAGCACAAGCATTTTGACTGTTCATATGGATCATAGTTGTGAATGAAGTAAAGAAAAAATGCACACACCTTTTGGAAAAATCGCATTATTTATTATTTGCACTAAGAGTGGACACATTGATTGTTTACAGCATTAGCACTTTTATTAGAACTGGAGGGACATCTTGTCTTTTTCTTGTTCTAACTTTGTGTAATATCCATGCACTATTTTGTTTGCAAAGTAAACTGACTGTACAATAATGTTTATAGCACTGACACTTTAGTGAGATATTATGACTGTTCGGTTAGATAGGGTATACACAATTTTGGTATAACGCTGCGCCAAGTTTATGTGTATTATTAAATGTATTCTCCCTGGAGAAGAGACACTTGAGAGGAAATATGATAGCTATATACAAATACCTCAATGATGATTCTAGCAAAGGAAAACCCTCTTAAGTTCCAGGAAGTTTAACAAGACACACGTCCACTCAATTAATTTGGAGGAAATAGTTTAACTTTAAAACTGGGTAAGGGGTTCTTTACCGTCAGAGCGGGAAGGATGTGGAACTCCTTTCCACAATTGGTGGTTCCAGCGAGAAGTGTTGCTAGATTAAAAATCTCTTAGATAGGCATCTTAGTGAACGCAATATGCAGGAATATGGGAAATGGTATTGACATAAACACACACACATCCACATCCATATAGCTATGTAACTGTATAATATGAAAAATATAGAGCCTTCTATGACAACACATATATCCAAAATCAATCAAGAAATGCAACTTGACTAAGGGATTAATTCAAAAGTACCGTTGACAGTCCGTGCATTATAGGATTCAGACTGACTTCAATAAGCCATCATAAGATGCATTTGAGATGGATATTATAAACAACAACATTTGTCAGGTGTTTACCAAGGCTTCCTCAAACCAGAGTTCAAATAGCCCTAACCTAATAGATCTCACCATGGGGACTCAAACACATGATAGTGATATTGGCATGGTCCGTGCATGACACCAACTCCACCCAAGTATGGAGGGAGAGGTGAGTGGCAATATTTGGACCTTTGATATTCCACGAAAGCCCCCAATGGGGCTGCTCCTAAAAAAATAAAAAAACAATAGTGTAAAAAATACTAAAAGATAAAATTGTAAAAAGTAATAAAAAAAATAATAAAAATAAAAAGCTACTGACACTGTCCACTGCCCTACCAACACCAATATCTGCCCTACTGACACTGTTCACTGCTCTACTGACACTGTCCTTTGCCCTACTGACAAAGTCCACTGCCCTACTGACACGTCCACTGCTCTACTGACTGGCACCATCCACTGTCCTACTGGATACTGTTTAGAAAGCCAGTATCACAGAACTTCTGCAAGGAGAGGTAAGAAAATGATGATGGGGTATGCATCCCAGATCCCTTACATCCATCCTTTTCCCTTCTAAGTTATTCCAACCTGTTTTTAAGTTCATGAAGATGCACTGCAGATGTTATCACTGCAACATCTGACCGTTTTTTTTTTACCTGCCTAGCCTTTAGTTTGTCCACATTGAGTTTATTCACTAGTGGTTATTGACAATTGTCAAGGTTTACAAAATATAGATCAACTGTGAAAAAATATTGCAGTTCATCTGTTTTTCCTGCTGGGCTGTTTAGACCTAATGAAAATCCCTGATTTGTGTTCATAATTTCCTATTTAGTGAATAAATTCATACTATAATCATAAGCTGCAAAACTGGGTTGCACAGGAAAACAAAAAAAAGAAAGTATACTCAGCAATAGAGTTGAGCGAACACCTGGAAGTTCGGGTTCTGCTGGTCCGTCCGAACTTCGGGACAAAGTCCGGGTCCGGGTCCGGACGGAACCCGAACGATCGCACGGACAGATTTGTCGGGTCGTCCTTTTTGTCTACTTGACGTTATAAAAAAGTGTCAACTAGATATAAAACATTTGGAACTGTTAACAGTTATTGGTGATCACTTATTTGAGTTACACCTGTTTGATTTCCGATCCGTCCATTTTTTTTTTGCCAGTCTACAACGTCACTATTGTAGACGTCACGTAGAAGTACTTGAATTTTTGTCCAACCT
>BLSH010118260.1:214778-225044 GCA_018402905.1 Glandirana rugosa
CTGTGAAACCACCAGCGTTCTGACGCCTCGACGACAGCACGTGGAAAACCACCGGAAGGTAACTGTGTTTGACAGTCTTCATACAGTCGCGGACAGGCCAGACACGAGTTGTGTTCTGGACATCCTATTTTCGTACCCCAGACAATTTAGGCGAAGGGTAGGGCCTTGCTGGTGCCAGAGTTTATAACTACTTGTAATATCAACTCGATGGTGGCAGACTCCCTAAGTTGAGATAGAAACAGTAACACTTGGCAGACTCGTTTTACCGAGTGAAATAGGGTTATTCCCCGTTGGGGTGGCGTCGACTCTGGCGTTCCTGTAAATAATTCCTTTATTAAACTAACGTGACTGAAGGACAGTCATAACAGAGCCTAGCACCCCATGTCAAATGGAGAGCCCAGACCTTCCGGAACACAAGACGTGAATTCTAGCTTAACCGAAAGAGGAGACGGATAGTGGGGGTCTGTTTACCAGTCTGCATCTCCTGGTTGGTCTGGGACCTCGCAGCTGCGGTGGGGTTGCCCCTTATTGGGATAAAGTGAGCCATTTTGCTCAGACGGTTCACAATGACAAAGATAGAGTTGAATCCCTCAGACGGTGGTAGCTCAACTATAATGTTCATCAATATTTGAGACCGTGGTCGTTCCGGGATGGGAAGCGGATTTAACAGACCCCATGCTTTTATCCTACAGGTCTTGTGTTGAGCACAGACCGGACAGGCGCTGACATACTTCTGACAGTTTGTGTCAATGGAAGGCCACCAAAAGGTGCACGACAGCAGCTCCGCAGTCTTGCGACCACCAAAGTGTCCGGCCAGTTGGTGATAGTGGCAGAGTTCCAACACTGTTAAACGTTGTTGCTCCGGGATATAAAGTTTATTTTGAAACCACCACAGACCATCTTTCATTACCAGTCTAGGATCCGGAGATAAAGTTGACCCAGCCAGGGATCGTTTGACCCGGGACAGCAGGTCTTCCTGCAATAGTAAGAAACTCCGGGATGGGAGGATGGTGTCCGGCGGTGAGGAATCGCCAGGCTCACTAAACATCCTGGACAGAGCGCCCGGCTTTGTGTTCTTCGACCCAGGCCTGTAAGTAATGTGCAGGTTGAAGCCAGAAAAGAACAGAGCCCATCGTGCCTGGTGTGGCCTTAGCCGAATCAGGATGCTTAAGGACCGGCGCTGTGGTGAACAGTCTTTTGAGTTTCTGGAAGGCCATTTGGGCCTCAGGGGACCAATGAAAGTGGGTGCCCTGTTTAGTGAGTTGTGTGATGGGTGAGATCACCGCAGAAAATACTTTCGAAAACTTCCTATAGAAGTTGGCGAAGCCTATAAACCATTGGACCCCTTTTATGTCAACAGGAGCTGCCCAATCCACAATTGCTGAGACTTTCTGGGGATCCGTGGTGACCCCGGTGACTGAGATGTCAAACCCCAGGAATGAAATAGTCGAGCACTCAAAGGCACATTTCTCGGCCTTCGCATAGAGTCCATGCTGCCGTAAATGTTGTAAGACGCACCCGACGTGCCTGCGGTGTTCCTCCAGGGAAGCTGCGAAAATGAGGATGTCATCTAGGTAAATGATGACAAATTGGTCCAGGTAGTCGTGGAACACATCATTCACCAGGTGCTGGAATGTAGCGGGAGCATTGCAGAGCCCGAAGGGCATCACTAAGTATTCATAGTGTCCGGAAAGCAGTCTTCCATTCATCACCCTCTCAGATGCGAATTAAGTTATAGGCTCCGCGGAGATCCAGTTTGGTGAATACAGCAGCCGTGCCAAGCCTTTGAAACAATTCTGGGACCAATGGCAAAGGATATCGTTTTTTGACAGTAATCTTGTTGAGGTCCCGATAATGTATGCAGGGTCGGAGGGTATGGTCCTTCTTTTCTACAAAGAATATTCCAGCCCCTGCAGGGGAGGTAGAGGGCTGAATGAACCCCTTTTCCAGGTTCTCATCAAGATATTCCTTAAGGGCCTTCAATTCCAACTCAGAGAGCGGGTAGATTTGGCCAAAAGGTACTTCTGCCCCAGGTAACAGTTCAATAGGGCAGTCGTAAGACCTGTGTGGAGGGAGAGTATCTGCCCCTTTCTTGCTGAACACATCCAAGAACTCATGATACATGGATGGAACAGCAAGACGAGTTTCCGGAGTTCTGACTGAGTACTGGTGGTAGACAATTGTGTTGGCAGTACTGGGAGAGGAACTGAACTTTTCCAGTGGACCAATGAATGGTGGGGCAATGTGCCCAGAGCCAAGGTAGGCCCAGAAGAACTGGAGAAAGAGGGGATGTTATGGCATTCAAGGACAGGTGCTCCAGATGGCCGCCCATAGTCGTGAGAAGAGGAACTGTCTCATGGGTGACTGTTCCAGTGACTGTTCCAGAGCTAATGGCGGACCCATCAGCCAAGGGGATGGCCATCCGATGGGCCTTAGGCCGGAGGGGAATCCGATGCTGTGCTGCAAAAGCTAGGTCAACAAAGCAGCTACAAGCTCCAGAATCCAGGATGGCTGAGACCTGGACACTTCCATCAGGGAGCTGGAGGTGCAGAGGCAAGATCAGATGGTTGGATGCATCAGGTAAGGATAGGAGCTCTCCTGCAGTAGAGTGGAGCCTTTGTCCATGCTTAAACGGACAGGACTTGATGAGATGTCCGGTGCCACCACAATAGATGCAGAGGTTGAAAGACAGACGTCGGAGTCTCTCTTCATGAGAGAGAGAGGGTCGTAGCGGTCCGGGTTGCGCCCAGGCTGGTTGATTAGAACTTGCAGTCTTTTCGGCTCTACGTTCCCGCAGACATCGGTCAACCCGCATGGCCAGGTCGATCAGAGCTTCCAGAGTCGGGGGAACGCCTATACGAGCCAGCTCTTCCTTGAGCGACTCCGAAAGCCCCAATCTAAGCTGATGGCAGAGCGCAGCATCGTTCCAGGATGTATCTGCGCTCCAGCGCCGAAACTCTGCTACATAGTCCTCTACTGTTTGGTGCCCCTGCTGGAGCATGTGAAGTGCTGCTTCAGCAGTGGCAGCCTGGTGGGGATCTTCGTACAGCCGAGCCATGGCCTGGAAGAAAAGGGCCAGGCTGGCGGTTTCAGGAGCCCCAAGTTGCAGCAGCTGATGAGCCCAGGCTTGTGGCTCATTCCGTAGTAATGAAATGACCAGACCCACTTTAGTAAGTTCCAGCGAGAACGTGCGGGGTTGCAAAAGGAAGTACAATTCGCATGCATTGCGAAAGGCCCGAAACTTCCGGCAGTCCCCCGCGAACTGTTTGGGCAAAGGCACCTCGGGTTTCCTGGGCAAGGTCATTATGGTGCTGGGAGAGGTTGACACAGAGAGTTCCTGAACTTGGTTTTCCAACCGAATGTATTCCTCTTGTAAGTTCTTCACCGCCTGGGTAAGCCCGGCTAAGTGCAAGCTGAGGTCCTCCAGAGGAGAGGGCCACTGCGCAGACTCGGACTGGCTGTCCGTTACTGTCACGTACCTGGTGGTGGAGTCTGACTTATGCAGTGGGCAACCTCTCTTATGACCCTGATTCCTGAACCCCTGGTAGTGCAGACAGGGAGCTCGGGAATACAGAGAGGCACGAGGGTCGGACTGGGTCACTGGTAGAGGTGTGCTGGTCCATGTGGTGCTCATGCAAGCTGAAGAGTAGTGATGCAAGCTGGGTCGGTAATGAGCTGGCAGAGCGGTACAGGTGGGTCAGGCAGAAGAGCAGTCGGGTGCAGGCAGAGTTCGTTAACAGGTGGGCAGCGAGGTACAAGGGACCAGGCAATCGGGTGGTCGGGTGGAGGCAGGGTCATCAACAGGCAGGCAGGTGCGGTACACAGGAATCAAACATAAGGATGGTCGTAGGCAAGCCGGGGTCGGTGCAGGGTCGGTGCAGGCAGAGTTCAATCAGATATGGGTTCGGGCCGGGTGACAGGTAACAGGAAGCTTCAGACGGATCTCACAGGAACACAGTAACGCTAGAATGGACAGCACTGACTGTTGGGCATGGGGGAATCAAATAGAGCCACTGGCGCCGTTTCCGGCGAGGCGAACGCGCACGGGCACCAATGGCCTCAAACAGCTCTTTTCCTAACACTGTGGATGGTATGGGATGTGGCACAACCAATACACTCCAGAGTCTTTGGCCCATTGCTGTACTGTTGATCCGGTGAAGTGTGAGTCTTGATCACTTTGGACTTGTTTGGGACAACCATAAGCAACGACAAGTTTCTTGAGCAGTTGAAGCGTTGCAGGTTGATCTGCACGTTTACAAAGGTGAACAAGCAAAAGTCCTGAATAGGTGTCCACTGCAGTGCAACAATATTTCAGTCCATTGTTTCCCCGGGGCAGGGGACAGATGAAGTCAATCTGCCTGATCTCTGCAGGCCTCTCTCCCCTCTTAATCGACCCAGTGGAGTACTTTTGCACTGGCCGTTGTCGCACTTCTCACACTGTACAGTTTCCTATTAAAATCTTTATCATGTCCATGGATATAGGCAATCCTCTTTGCTGTGACCATTCATATGTTGCTTTCTGCCCCAAATGTCCAGATTGCTTGTGGGCCCAGTTGGCCAAGTTCATCAAAACAGGATCAATTGGCACAACTGCTTTCGCTTTGGCAATTTCATCTACCACTCTGTTATAGTTCTCAAAGTCTGGGACCAAGGGCACATATGTGTCAACATGCCCCACTTTTATGGTGCGGGAGTAAGCTTCCTTACAGATGTAGTCCCATACTTCCTTGCCTCCCCACACCACCTTTCTATGAATCATCCATTCAATTGACTTCCACATGGGCATCCAAGTTGTCAATTCTTTAAAAACCACCCAGCTGTCAGTGTAGATAGTGACATGGGAAGAAGGATCCTCCTGAAGAGTCATCACTACAGCTTTCAACTCTGCATACTGACTGGACCCTCAAATTCTGGTCTCCTGCAGGACTGTGTCTGTACTTGGACTGTAGGCTGCTGCTGTCCATTTACGCCCAGGCGAGGCGACTATGGCTGAACCATCAGTGAACCATGCTGACTCCTTCATGTCTTCTGACCAAGACTCAAAGGGTGGAGCCTCTTGAATGGGGGGTGGCTGCACACAGGAATTTCTTCTTCTGGCTGGGTGCTGGTAAAAGCAACAAGCCCTGCCAACTGTTTTGAAATGCCTCTGACATCCCCAGCTGCAATGCCCCCTCTTTCATGAAGGTACCACTTCCATTTCATCAGTGTCTAGTTCTGGGCAACAGCTGCCCTAGTGATCAGTCCATTATCTCTCACCCACCCTGCTATTGGCAATGCAGTATGGATGGTGACTGTGTCCTTTCCTGTAATGGTCTCTACATGTTGAAGTGTGGTGTAGGCCCCAAATAGGTACTTCTCTTGTGGCGTGTATCTCTTCTGTGTCCCTGCCAGTTGTTTGGACCAAAATCCAATGGGTATCGTTCTCAGTCCTTTCTTTTCATTTGGCCGCCACAGACTCCAAGATATGGTACCATCCTGCTCCACAACATCCAGCTGAAATGGTACTTCTTGTCTCATGGGTCCTAATCCCTGATGCTGCAATTTGGCTTCTTTAGCAGCAAGGAATGAGGTCCGCTGCTCTGAAGCCCATGAGAACTTAGTCTTTTTCCTTGTGACATTGCATATAGGCCTCAGAATCAGTCCAAGATGTGGGATGAATGATCTCCAGAATCCCACAACTCCAATGAACTTCTGTGCCTCCTTTTTGGTACTAGGGGGCGACAGCGCATGGATAGTTTGTGCAACTGTCTCTGGAATTTCCCTCTGTGGCCCAGTCAACGTCATTCCTAGGAACTTCACCTCTGTGGCAGGTCCTTGGACTTTGTCTCTGTTGATAGCCCACCCTCTGTTCTCCATATGCTGTATCAGCAGGTGCAGTGTTTCAGTTACATCTTCTTTTGTTCCAGAGATCATGATGTCATCAATGTAGTGAAACACAGCGACTTTCAAATTCAGGGTGCTTAAATCTCGGGCAATTAGTCCATGACAAATAATTGGAGAATGAAGATAGCCTTGAGGAAGGACAGGGAAAGTGTACTGGCGGCCATCCCACACAAAGGAAAACTGGTCCTGAGACTCTGAGTCTATCAAAATCAAAAAGAAAGCATTAGCCAAGGCTATCACAGCATGATATTCTCCTGCCTCTGTAGCAATTTTTTTTAACAGTTGAGGTCATATCCGGTACAGCTGACTTCAATGGAGATGCCACTTTGTTTAGACCTCTGTAGTCCACAGTCATTCTATATGTCCCATCAGGTTTCTTTACTGGGAACATGGGAGACGAGAAAGGACTTACAGCAGGTCTAAGGATCCCTGATCTTAACAGCTCTTGAATAGTAAGCTCCGGTTTCTTTGTGGCCTCCAGGAAGTCTGTACTGCTTGAGACAGACCGGCTTCTCTGGTGGAAGAATGTAGATAGGGGTCCATTTCGCATGACCTCTGGACACAGCCTTCACTGCTCTAACCAGATATGCTTTATCAGGATACCCGAATGTGAATGTACCCCGTTCATTCTGAATAGACTGACCTTGAAGTACATCCATCCCAAGAATATTTTCGGATGACTCTGATACCAAAACATTTGTCCAAAATCCTAATCCCTTGTCTATAGCCAATTTCACTTGTGTCCTAACTGCTGGTGTGGTTTGCCTTCCCAAACCTTCTACATAAATCAATTCTCCTTTGTGATGGGAAGGATTTCCTTGCAAAAGTGTAACTTCAGCTCCAGTAACAACTAAAGCCATCACATGTGTAGGAGAAGATGACTTCCCCCCACCATACAGTGACAGGTGCATATGGGTGTAGGCCTACTGTTGTCACCGTCCTCACTGCTATTACAGGAGATCCACCTTCCCTTCATAAAGGACAAGGAACCTCCCAATCCACTTTTCTGAGTCTCTCTAACTCCTCCCCAGGATAAAGGGATTTGGGTTTGGGTTCATGTGCAGTTTTGGGAATTGGTTTGGGGATAACAACTGCTAGCTGGTCTTTTGATACCTTCATTTCTGTCTCTGCCTTCTCCCTTCTCTGTGATTCAGTATAGAGAGCATGAAGAAAGTACCAACCCACTATAGACACTGTCTTCTCTTTTTTACTTAAATCCAACCCCTTAAGGCTAAAATCTACAAAATGATCTGAGACTTTAACACCCCTAGTCTTATTCAAGGGAGAAGCATACTTTACAAATTATTTAGCAAGAGGCTCACACTCATTGTCTCTGGCCCAGATAGGTAAGCTGCACACTTCCTTCTGGCCACCAGGACCCTCTGCAGCCTTGCTTTTCCTAAACATCTTACGTAGCATTTTTACCCAGCACAAGCTACACAACACACCATAGAAACAACAGGTCTGCTTCAGTTGAACTTTAGCACAGATCGCGGCACGAGCCTCCAATTGTTTCCCTTGCGTCTAGCTAGCAAGGTTACTTTGCGGTATAAGCAAGGAAGCTCAGACCTGTGCAGTGTATAAATGAGCTTTTACTGAACAAAAATGCTGTACATACAGAACTATTACAATATTAGGAATACAAATCAAGACTGACAGATCTCTATAGCAAATTAACAACCTAGCAAACAAACAAACTATAGTCTGTAACAGTAGAAATACACTTAAATGTTACTTCAGCTTCAATTACTGTGTTCGTAATCTCCGTTGACAACGATTCTTCTGGAAACCAGACACCTTTCTTGTTGACTTTACAGATGAGTCTTTTGGCATTAATGCATGATGAGGGAGCTGAGCTGAGCTGTCCAGCTTATGCCTGGCAGCATTTATAAAGCTCAGTTTGTTTACCAGTTTGTTGACAATGATTACAAACTCATTTACCTTAACAACCAACTCCCAACTGTGAACAGTTCCAATTGATTCAGGACAGCCTGTGTTACCAAGGCATTCGTTTGAGAAGCATCTTCAAACAAACCTGATCTGTTAAATTAATTAAATGATAGAGAAAGTCATTTGTTTAATCCAATATATATATATATATATATATATATATATATATATATATATATATATATATATATATACATACCCTGGCAGAATTTATAATTTCTTGGCCATTTTTCAGAGAATATGAAGGGGAAACACAAAACCTTTTCTTTCACTCATGGTTAGTGTTTGGCCGAAGCCATTTGTTGTCAATTAACTGTGTTTACTCTTTTTAAATCATAATGACAATAGAAACTACCCAAATGACCCTGATCAAAAGTTTACATACCCTGGGGATTTTGGCCTGATAACATGCACACAAGTTGACACAAAGGGGTTTGAATGGCTATTAAAGGTAACCATCCTCACCTGAGATCTGTTTGCTTGTAATTAGTGTGTGTGTATAAAAGGCCGATGAGTTTCTGGACTCCTGACATCTCCTTGCATCTTTCATCCAGTGCTGCACTGATGTTTCTGGATTCTGAGCCATGGGGAAAGCAAAAGAATTGTCAAAGGATCTGTGGGAAAAGGTAGTTGAACTGTATAAAACAGGAAAGGGGTATAAAAAGATATCCAAGGAATTGAGAATGCCAATCAGCAGTGTTCAAACTCTAATCAAGAAGTGGAAAATGAGGGGTTCTGTTGAAACCAAACCAAGGTCAGATAGACCAACTAAAATTTCAGCCACAACTGCCAGGAAAATTGTTTGGGATGCAAAGAAAAACCCACAAATAACTTCAGGACTCTCTGAAAACATGTGGTGTGGCTGTTTCAAGATGCACAATAAGGAGGCAATTGAAGAAAGAGGGGCTGCATAGTTGAGGCACCAGAAGAAAGCCATTACTACACAAATGCCACAAAGTATCCCGCTTACAATATGCCAAACATCACAGAGACAAATCTCAAACCTTCTGGCACAAAGTCATTTGGAGTGATGACACCAAAATTGAGCCTACAATTGGAGATGAGTCAACAAGGCCTGTAATACACGAAGGTGGATCACTGATGTTTTGGGGATGTGTGAGCTACAAAGGCACAGGAAATTTGGTCAAAATGAATGGCAAGATGAATGCAGTATGTTATCAAAAAAATACTGGAGGAACATTTGCATTCATCAGCCAGGGATGGTATGTACTTGGAAATTCCAACATGACAATGATCCAAAACACAAGTCGACCTGTCATTGGCTACAGCAGAATAAATTGAAGGTTCTGGAATGGCCAACTCAGTCTCCTGACCTTAATAGCATTGAGCCACTCTGGGGAGATCTCAAACCTGCAGTTCATGCAAGACAGCCCAAGAATTTCCAGGAACTGGAGGCTTTTTGCCAAGAGGAATGGGCAGCTTTACCATCTGAGAAGTTAAAGAGTCTCATCCACAAATACCACAAAAGACTTCAAGCTGTCATTGATGTTAAAGGGGGCAATACACGGTATTAAGAACTGGGGTATGTAAACTTTTGATCTGGGTCATTTGGGTAGTTTCTGTTGTCACTATGATTTATAAAGAGTAAACACTGATGATTGATAATAAATGGCTTCAGCCAAACACTAACCATGAGTGAAAGAAATGTTTTTGTGTTCTCATTCATATTCTCTGAAAAATGGCCAAGAAATCATAAATTCTGCCAGAGTATGTAAACGTATGAGCACAACTGCATATATATATATATGTATTTATATCAAATGCAAGACACTATATGATTATATCTAGAAGACTAATAAGACACACTTGGCCTCCTAGGGAAAACATACATAAGAAATATATTATGTTTGTATGTAATAAATCATAATGTCCTTCTTCAAAACACTATGCTGGTTTTCAGATTGTAAATCCTTTTCATATGGAAATATAGATGTACACAGGATAGTGAGCATAAAATGTGTCTAATAATAAAATACTCCAACGCACCTACAACATGCCCCTTGAACCCTTTGTTAGGGTGGTGTTAGCTCTGCCACACCCTTTTGAGGGACATGAAAATGCTGCGCATTTGGCATCTAGAACTCACTATCAACACCACCAAGGATACTGAGAGTGTGAGGGCCAACAATTCTGTCATATCAGATTGAACCTAATCTGCAAGTGATCCAAACTCTGCACAGAATCAAAATCCAGGAAAATTTAAAGTGGTTCTAAACTCTAAAGGTTTTTTACCGTAATGCTCTCTGCTTTAACCACTTAAGGACCGGAAGGATTTCCAGCTTTAGGACCGGAGCCCTTTTTGCGATTCTGCGCTGCGTCGCTTTAACTGAAAATTGCGCGGTCGTGCGACGTTGTACCCAAACAAAATGTGCGTCCTTTTTTTCCCACAAATAGAGCTTTCTTTTGGTGGTA
>BLSH010118327.1:42865-56754 GCA_018402905.1 Glandirana rugosa
GGGAGCATGATACGTCCAAGCCTAAGGTCCCGGATTAGGTTAGTCGGTATCGACGTGAAATAAGGAGAGGTAGACGGGTCCACATGTGTCGTCCCTACGATAGATTTGGACAGGCGTATTGTTTACCGTGTGCTGTCCCCACGGGAGATAGGGACTGTTATAAGTTGAATTACTAACTTGGTGACCACCTTTCTTAGGCAAGAGTGGGAGACTATAGTCCGAAGGAGAAGTTCCTGTCTGGGGTACATGTTTCTGTCCAGGTGTACGGCATGCTCTCTCTCAATTTAGTGGCTATTGGTTTGGGGATGTTTAGGTCCATAATCAGGGATTTAGAGTGATTGACTTTGTAATATGAAAGGTTACTGAATTCAGTAAGAATTTTGTGTACTAGTGGTAAGGAAATTTGGGGGTTAGTCAGCATGAGTATGATATCATCTGCAAACAGGTTTACGACATGGGGTCTGTCCTTGAAGAGGAAGCCTGATATCAGAGGGTGAGAACGGATTCTTTCCACCAGTGGTTCAATCATTAAGTTGAATATTGTCAGGGATAGAGGGCACCCCTGTCGTGTGCCATTTGTTATGCGGACAGGTTTAGATAGCATCCCTGCTGTGTACACCTGGGCAGATGGAGAGGAATAAAGTGCAGCTATGGCTGATTGGATTAGGCCCTGGAATCCGAACCTGCATAGTACGAGGGACATGTATCCCCAGTGGACGCGGTCGAATGCCTTCTCCGCATCTATAGAAAGTAGCAGAGAAGGCGTCCGACCGCGCTCCACAAATTGCAATACGTTGAGCACACGCCTCGTGGCATCCGAGGCCTGTCTGCCAACCACGAACCCCGATTGACCTGGTTGAATCAAATGTGGAAGAATATTTTTTAGTCTTTGTGCAAGTGTTTTGGCGTATATTTTAATGTCTGCGTTAAGCAGAGAGATGGGTCGGAAGTTAGCGGGGTTGTCAGGATTTTTTCCGGGCTTAGGGAGTGTAACAATATGTGCTTTAAGCATCTCTGAGGGGAATGCCGCCCCGCCCGCTGCTGTGTTAAACAGTTTTACTAGGTGTGGGGTGAGTATTTCAGTATAAGTGTGATAATATTCATTGCTGAACCCATCCGGGCCCGGGGATTTCCCACACGGCATAGATTTAATTGTTTTCACTATTTCCTCTGGAGAGAACAGTCTGTTTAAAGTTTCTAGGTCTGTGGGAGTGAGTGTTGGTAATTTTTTTTTTTTAAAGTTCTGTTTATTGGAAATTTTCAAGAACAAGTACACACAGTGGTGACTGCCACAACACATATAAAACAAACAAGCTGCTTCAGACATTACAGAGGTCAGTGCATAAGCAGTCCAATCTCATACAATACATGAGTAATCATATTTCAGGTGAGCCTAATATGTTCTGCAGCTCCTCATCTACGCCCACCTAGCCCCCTTCTCCCCAGACCTTCCGCATCCACTCTCGTAACCGGCATCTCATCTCCCCCCACCAGACCAAAGTCCGGGGGGGGGGGGGATGAGAGGCCACCCCACGGCAGTCTGTATCTTATGCCGTGGAGAGTTCTTCCAACCATGCCTGCCACACTTTGTTATATTGTAGAGGGCAGCCTCTTGAGGTGTATGTGTCTTTGTACAGCGGGAGGCAATTGTTTTCCAATTTTTCCACTGTACCCGGGATGGAGGGGCGGACCTTTTCCACTGCATAGCAATTTTTTTGCGGGCATAAAAAAGAAGGGTCCCTATCAGTGTCCTTTTTGCAACAGTCGGCACCAGAGTCTCCACCAGTCCCAGCAGACAACACTCAATAGAAGGGGTAATGGACATAGAGGCCACCAGATTGACCAGGGCCACAACCTCCTCCCAGTAGTCTTGGATCTTGGGACAACACCAGAACATGTGCATAAAATCACTCACCTTCTCCCTGCACTACCAGCATCCAGAAGACACCTCCGGATGCATTTTATGAATTCTATAAGGAGTGTAATAGGCCCTATGCACAATTTTAAACTGCACCACCTGGCCTCTAATTGAGATAAAGGGATTTAAATGGGAAATCCCATATGTCGTCCCAGTCATCATCATCCAGATTGAGAGCATCGCGTTGTCATCTCTCCCGCAACAGCCCCAGCGGTGACAAGGAGGCGAATACCAGCCAGGAATATAGTTGTGAAGTTGTTTTTTTCCCACAGGATGTCATCAATGTCTGCTCTAAACCTGATTGAGTGAATGTGCAGGCAGATTGGGAGAACTGAGCTATAAAGGCATGGAAAAGCTTCATGTATCTAAAAAAATAATGCCCTGGAATTCCGTACCTGGACGAGGCTTGGGCAAAGGAGAGGAGTCTACCCTCTGATACCACCTGTGACACTAATTTAATCCCCATGCCTCGTCCACGCAGAGGGGTCCTGTAGCTGATAGAAGTGAGGTAGGTTTGGGTTGAGCCATAATGGTGTCTCTGGCGAAATTGCCATATTTGCGTACCTTTCACACTGCAGTCCTGCTTTCCAGGCTCTCAGGGTAGTGTGCATAGAGGGAGTCAGATCATACGGGGCCCTAGGTCCCCTCAAGATTAAGAGCCTCAGGGCCTCTAAGGAGCCCACCACCGCTGCCTCCAAACTCGTGGCTGCGTTAAAGAGGTCCGGATTGAGCCACCAGAACACCGTGACCAACTGGGTGGCTAAAAAATATTTGAGACAATCTATGAAGGCCATCCCTCCCTGCTCGCTTGTATCTAGGTGGCTTGTGACCCCAAAGGAAGGACGAAAAAATGTTGTTTAGGCTGCGAAAAAATTACAGAGGGATCCACTGCGGGGAACTGCGGAAGAGATATGTAAATTTAGGAATGAGCTTCATTTTAATCAAATTGATTAGGGAAAGGGGCAGGTTTTCCCATGCCTTTAGTCTAGTCTTAACCTCCCGCACCACCGGGGACAAGTTCAGCTCTAGGAAGTCAGATGTGGTCTTTGAGACCAGTACTCCCAAATACCTGAATTCCCAAACCCAATTCAACGGGACATCTGGGGAAGCCGTGGACCTGGCTGCCTCATCTATAGGAAACAGGAGGGATTTCGTCCAATTTACTCTAAGCCCGGTGGCCCCCGCGAAGCTGTCAAGAACCCTGAGTGCACCCTGCAATGACGGGCCTGCATCCTGCAAGAAGAGGAGCATGTCATCCGCATACAGGGCTACCCTCTCCTCCAGCAAGCCAATCCGAAGCCCGGTGATCAGCGGAGAGGCACGTAGAGCCTCAGCCACCGGCTCGACAGCAATGGCAAACAATGCCGGAGAGAGAGGGCAGCCCTGCCTAGTACCCCTGTGAAGCAGAAACGAAGGGGACAACCGACCACCATTTCGTATAGAAGATGGGAGACCCTCCCATCCTGCGGAGGGTCTCCCACAGGAAGGGCCACTCCACAGTGTCAAAGGCCTTTTCAATATCCAGGACGGCCACCGCCTGCGTTACCGAATTTATATGGGGGGCAGATATATTAGTGTACAACCTACGGAGATTTACATCTGTCGACCTCCCTGGCATAAAGCCGGTTTGGTCCGAATCTATGATCGAGGGAAGCAAGGGGTACAACCTAAATGCTAGCAACTTAGTTAGGATCTTTAGATCATTATTGAGCAATGCTATGGGTCTGCATGATGAGCATAGCTTATGATCTTTCTCAGGTTTGTAGATCAAAGTGAAGTGTGCATGAGACATCGACGCTGGAAGAGCGCCGTTCGCCAGGTACTCAGTGAATATATCAGCACGCAAAGGGGCCAGAAAGGCCCCATGTATTTTGAAAAATTCTATCGGGAGCCCATCAGGCCCTGGGGCCTTGCCCGATGGAAAAGATTGGATAGCCCTTAATACCTCCGTTGCTGTGAATGGTTTGACCAAGGACTCTCTCTCTGCATCGGACAACCAGCCCAATGCCAGTGGGTCTAAGAGATCCCGCAAGTCATCTGGCCAGAAGTCCGAGGGCAAGACTGAGATATATAATTCCTCATAATACTCTCTAAATCTGTCAAGAATTATAGAGGGTGATGTCTCCATTCTCCCCTCCCTAGTGGAGATCTCTGATATAAGGGTGCAGGGATGTTCGTATTGAGCCATCATGGCCAGCAAATGACCATTTCTGTCCCCCTGTTCAAAGAAGTTTTGTTTGTTCCGGTATGCTTCTAGTCTAGTGACCTCCGTCAGGTGAAGTTGTAACTCCCTCTGAGCCACCGACAGAAGGACGGAATTGGCCGGGGAGGGGTTTTCCGCATAAACGGAGGATTGGTCTGTAACCGACTGTTGCAAATCACCCGTGGTGGACCTCTGCTCTCTGACCACAGCAGCGATAGAGGAGATATAGTGTCCCCTTGTAGTTGCCTTAAAGGCATCCCATACTACGTCAGGGGAGGCGGATTCCACATTCTGCTCCCAGTAGGCCTCCAACAAAGGGGGGATCTTGTCCGCCAGGTCCGGATGAGAGACCCAACATGACCCCAGTCTCCACAACGCAGCACTCTGAGATGCCGGAGAGCGCAGAGTGACCATAAGGGGGGCATGATCAGAGAGACCACTAGGTAAATAGGTAGCCTCCAAAACCTCCACCAGAAGAGAGGGATTCGCGAACGCCAGGTCTATTCTCAATGCCGTTTTGTGGGATGTTGAGAAACATGAGTACGACCGGGCATCCGGATGCCTCCACCTCCACACCTCGGTAAGTCCCGCCGTCTGAGCCCAAGCTGCGAGATCAGGCACATGAGACTTAGGAGGCACTGGCCGGTCAAGATCAGGGGACAAGATCGCGTTGAAATCCCCCATAAACATGACCCTGGCGGGGCAGAAGGGGGTAATCTTCTCCAGCACCGAATATAAAACATCCGCTGAAAAAGGAGGAGGGATATACATTGTAACCAGAAAAAACCTTTGAGAATATATCGTCAATTCCAACACCACAAATTTGCCCAGAGGGTCTGTAATAACTTCTTAGATAGAACAAGGTAGGTTTTTATGCAGTAGGATGGAGACCCCCCTGGCAAAAGTGGAGTATGTGGCATTAAAGGCCCTCTGAACCCAAGGCTTCTTCAGCGTTAGTATCGTGCTGCCCATGAGATGCGTCTCCTGCAACAGAACAATGTGTGGGGAGTGGAGTTTGAGATACTGAAAAAGAAGGGCCCGCTTAAATTTAGAATTGAGTCCTCTAACATTCCATGAGAGGACCGAAAATGAATCAAGAGAACCCATAACTATGGTGGGAATGCAACCGGGGGCTTATCAGGAAATCTATAGGCCGGGGAGGGGGGGCAGCTCATGAGCAGCAAACCAAACAGGGAGCAGCACCGAAAACATTTTGGCAGAAGAGGCAGCTTAAACACACAAACAAAAAACAACAGAACACAACATAACCCAATAAGGCACAGAGGCGCCGACCCTGCTCGCATCTCGCAGTCCACCCCAAACGTTAAAAAAAGGAAAAAAAAAAAAGAACAAGGAGGGGGGGCACCGATGCGAGCCTATACCCATAACAATTAACCATTGATCAGAAAGACAGACGTTCTAATTTGGAGCTGGCTCCACGTCTCCACCTGCCAAAGCGGCACAGGCAGCCAGCCAGATGGTACAGTGCCCGGCCAGTGATGCCTGGAAGTCCAGGGCTACTGTACCAAGGAGAGTTGCAGTGAACAGATAGCAACCCTCCACTCGTCCCGAGGGGGGGCAAGGGTTGAGCAATCGGAGTCAGGTGTAACCAAGCTAGGGCAACTCCAAATGCCATAGCTACCGGAGCTTTTCACTGTTCAGGAGGTTGTCAGCAAGTCAGGAACAGGGGAACAACAAAAAGGAAAAGTTCTCTCTCCTATATATGCTCGTCTTGTCATCGTATACAGGAGGTAAACAGGGGAGGAGGAAGAGGGGGGAGGGGGGGGGGAAAGGGCCGGCCGGCCCAGGGCAAACAGCTCCAGTGGAAGTAAGGATGTTATTCCTCAAAGCGAATCCAACCATTCTGAGGCCTCCTCCGGTGTATTAAAGAAACGGGTGCTATCACCATCCATAACTCGTAGCTTGCTTGGGTACAGGAGACCAAACCGTATGCCTTTCTCTCTCAGGCGTCTGCGAATCTCGGTGAAGGATTTGCATTGCTGTTGAATTTCCTGAGAGTAGTCCGGAAAAAAGGAAAGTTTTGTGTTTCCATATATGATCTCTTGCTTTGCCCGAGCGGCAGACAGGATTTTATCTCTGTCTCTATAGTTTAGGAGGCGTAATAGGAAAGGACACGGCGGTGCGCCAGGTTTAGGAGGAACTGGAGGGACTCTGTGTGCCCTTTCCACTACAAATGTAGGGGACATAGGTCCCAGTCCCAGGGTTGAGGTCAGGAGATGTTCCGAAAATTCCGCTGGATTAGAAACTTCAGCTCGTTCAGGCAGGCCAAGGATACGCACATTATTGCGCCTTAAGCGATTTTCTGTGTCAATAGCTCTATTTTGAAGTGCTTTTATTTGCAACTGTAGGGCCCTGAGCTCCCTAGAGTCGGAGTGGACCGTATTCTCTAGCCCTGACTCTCTATCCTCTACTTCTGCCACCCGGCCTCTAAATTTGTCCATGTCTTGGCGGATGAGACCCACATCCATTGCATGGATAGTCAATTTTTGCCGTCAGCGTTTCCCTGCACGCCATGATGGATTCATTACAGGCCTTGACAGCCTCCAAAAGGTCAGCCCCCGAGGGGGCCTCCCTCTCAGCCGGCTCCTCTGCAGTCTGCGTACTTGCCGCCATGGTGGGGGGCCGGGGCCCAGACGCCCACACAACCGAGGAGTAGGAGCGTTGGGGGTCACTGTGTGCGGTAGATCTAGTACGAGGGGGGCCCATCCACCTCCCCTGTATGCAGAGGATGGCGGGCTCCTGGGTCCCACCCAGCGCAGCACACCCCAGAGCAGAGAGGCTAGCCAGACAAGTCTCTATGGCCACGGTCCTCACCAACTGAAGGGGGGCACACCAGGTCCCCTATCGTCGCAGCGGCAGCCTGCCTCACCTCTCCAGACGGAGCCGTGTCTCTCCCCTGTGCTCCTCGTGGGCAAGATGGCTGCCACTCCAGCCCAGCATCTGCAGGCCTCCGCTCCCGGATCAGATTGCCGCCACTCGGATGATCCCCCTCTGCCTCCAGACAGCAGAGCAACGCGGGGGAAACGTTCCCAGGGTCGGATGGCTAAGAAGAACCGGGAGGTAAGTATTTAAAACTGGCTGAAAGCTGTATCAGGATCGGAGCTCCGGCACCGTACTTCTGTCCCGCTTCACATGCTGGCCATGCCCCGAGTGTTGGTAATTTCATTTTATCAAGAAAGGACAAGATGGCATCCGTCGTGGGTCGGGGAGTAGAGCTGTTAACTTTTAAGTTGTATAATGAGTCAGAATAGTCCGCGAACGTGTCTGCTATTTGTTGGGGATTCATACGTTTTTGTTTAGTTATGGGATGATAGAGGAAGGGGATCTTACCCTTGATCCTGTGGGCTTTTAAACATGAGGCTAGGAATTTTCCTGCTTTATTGTGGGAAGAGTAATACTTCATTTTGAGCCTGCTAAGCATAAAGTCATGGTCCTCCTGTAATAGAGAGTGTAGTTCCAATCGTGTAGTGGCCAGCTTAGACGCTGTGTCTGGGTTTGGGTTGGTTTTATTGGCTTGCTCTAATACCCGTAGGTTGGTCAGTGTTGTATCTAGCTTAATGCTTCTTAAGTGTTTAGCTTGCGCCCCTTGCTGAATCATGATACCTCTAAGATATGCCTTGTGTGCATTTCACACCATGAAGATGTCAGTATCGGGGGTATTATTGATGCTGAAATATTCTTTCAGGTGCTGTGTGAATAGGTCCCTGCTGGGTTTGTCTTTGATGAGTTTGTTATTGCATCTCCAAGTTGAAACAGGTTTACAGCTACCTTTCTCCGAGATTGAAATGGATATAACCGCGTGGTCCATTGTAACATCCATTTATCAACAAAAAGCGATCCAATCTAGAATATGAGTTATACCTGGGGGAATAATACGTGTAGTCACGTTCTGATGCATGTACACAACGCCATGTATCATAAACATCTTCACTCTGCAGGATATTGAATAGGAGGGAGGTACGATATTTCCTACTGGTTGTTGAGTCTAGTTTTGAGTCTAAGATAGAGTTCATGTCCCCGCCTATTATCAATTCTCCCTTTTTGCAGTTAGCTAAGTGTTTGAATAACTTGCGAAAGAATTTGCCTTGTCTAGTGTTGGGTGCATAGACCCCTACAATAGTGTATAATCTGTCATTTATAGTACATACCAGAATTACATATCGACCTCCCTCGTCCAACATCTTTAAGTGCAGTTTAAAGGAGAGAGTATTCTTAATAGTAATGAGGACTTTTTTTGACTTGTAGCATGCAGAAAAGACATGGGGGAAGTCCCTGTGGTGGAAAAGTGGAACAGCGTCTGTCTTAAAGTGAGTTTCTTGCACGATCACAATATCTGCTTTGGATTTGGTGGCCTCTTTCCATACAGAAAAACGTTTAGCTGGGTGTTTTAAGCCCCAGGCATTAATTGATATCAGTTTAAGAGACATCAAAGTTCCTGTGGGACTTGATCTTGACGAAAACCTTCCTTCTTATATGCATTTTTAGGTCCTGCGTGCAGAAACTCCTGGGGGTCGACATTCCAGTATAATCAGTAGGATTTAGTAGAAATCTTTCGGGGCCTGGGAGGGAAGCGTAGGGTAAGAGCTGGTGCCTTGGTGATCACATAAAAAAATGCAGAACGTGTACTTTGGCAGTGGAGTTGAACAAGTTAGACCCGTTGGTAGACTGACCGTAAATGAAAGTGAACAGAAATGGAAACGTAAACATAAGAAAAGGGACCCGAGGGACTAAGTGCAGCTGAGCTACAGAATTTGCGAGGGGAGATTGGAAGAACATATCTGTATTCCACTGATGGAATTGCTTCTCCAAGGAGAATGGCTTGAGTGTAATAGTCTTTAGTTGATGTAGCCCAGCTAAGGTTATTTTTTGGAGTTCCATTTACCTACGACCTGAGACCACTCCCCTTTCTGGTGATGTAGAGAGCGAGGAGTTTTAGGGTTGGGAGGGTTTGGAGGCTCTACTGGAATGACATTCCAATCTTTAAGTAGGTTCAGGCCTTCTTGTATATTGTTCACTATAGACGTGGAGCCATCCCGTACAATTTTGAGTGTAGCCGGATATTTCCATTGGTAGCCTATGTCGTGGTTCCTGAGTGCTTTAGTGATTGACAGCAGGTTTTTACGTCTCTGCAGGGTGTGGGCGGAGAAATCAGGTAGGACCTGTATATTCCTTGCTTTATCAGGTAGGAGATCTTTTTTTCGGAAGGCCGAGATGATCTTTTCTTTTGCCTGAAAATAGTGCATCCGTAGGAGGACATCCCTCGGTATCTCTTGCGGTAAGAAAGAGGGTTTCGGGATTCTGTGTATGCGGTCTATAGTTAAGTCTGCTGGTTGAAGGTCTGGAGCGACCGTTCTAAACAGATCCCGCAGGAAGTGAGGGAGTTGGGTATGCTGAATTGACTCCGGTAAGCCACTTAATTTCACGTTGTTGCACCTGGATCGATCCTCCAGGTCTGCTACCTTTGATTTCAGTCAAGTGATTTCATCAAAGTGTGCTGTATGTGCGTCTACCATGTTGTTGAATGATTCTGTACATGCACTCACCGAGTCCTCTAAGTAGCTAACTCTTTCTCCTAGAGCTTGTACCTCTGCAGCTTGTTGTTTGAAACACGCTTGCATGTCTGCTTGTAGTGAGGATCTGAGGGAAAGTAACATGTCTTTCATTGTGACGTCCGACATAAGCTGTCCTACTGTGGGGAATGAGGCAATAGGGTCTAAAACTTTGTTGTCAGGAAGAAGGGGAGATTCGCTTACCTCCATTTCCGGCCCGTTATGTACATCGGGTAGGGAAGCTCGTCTTGGGCGCGATTTCGCAGGGCTTCTTGTGTCGGGAGTCACGGGTGGCGATTCCCCTACGTTTTCTGTGTGTTCGGTCCCTGCCGGATCTGTATGGGGAAACACAAACGTAACTGCTGCTAGGGGACCAACTGTGGGTTGCATATGGGAGTTCCGGGTGTTGTTTAAAGGAGGGTCTTTATAGGCTGGGTTGAAGAACTGGGACAGTTTTTGAAGTTTCGGTTCCTCTCTGCGTCTGCGGGACATGATCCCAGGTGTAGGAGGGAATGTAGAACATAGCAAAGCTTATAAGAAGTGGCTAGGTCACGTGGATATGCCGTTCCTCTGGGGAATGGTAATTTTATGCACTCATGCGGCTTTCTAGTGCGCCCCCTAGGGCAGGGTAGTGTTCTTTGGGCAGTTGGTGGTTTAGGATGCTGTCCTGTCCCGATTGGGGTTTGCCAACTGCACCTTTGATGTATTGGCTGTATTACTGCAGGTCCTGGGTGTGGTAATATGGCCGCTGTGGAGGTATCACTAGGCCCCAGAGAGACCGCGATCTCGCGTAATGGAAGCAAGGCCTCGTTTTGCGTCTGTAAAACTCCAGCTTAAGGTCAGCAATTACCAGGTGTTCCTTATAAGTTGGCTCTCAGGGCCTTGTAGGGGAGAGGGTATTAGTCCTTTGTTTAAGGTGCCAGCAGGGTGGTAAATGGTGTGGAACACCGCTCGCTGCGCCGTTCATTCCGATTCCGTGAAGCCACAGCCTAAATTTCCGCCCGTGCAGAGGATGGCTGCCTATCTGCCCTATTTCGGGCTCAAAATGTAGCAGGCGATGTGACTGGCAACCCGTGAAGCTCTGGTGAACTCCATGCTTAAGAGGGTTAAAGCAGTGCTGGAAAATAATGGTGGCCACACAAAATATTGACATTTTGGGCGCAATTTGGACATTTTAATTTAGGGGTGTACTCACTTTTGCTGTCAGCGGTTTAGACATGAATGGCTGTGTGTTGAGTTATTTTGAAGGGACAGCAAATGTGCACTGTTATACAAGCTGTACACTCACTACTTTACATTGTACCAAAGTGTAATTTCTTCAGTGTTGTCACATGAAAAGATAGAATAAAATATTTACAAAAATGTGAGGGGTGTACTCACTTTAGGGAGATACTGTTTATACTGTATATACCTACATATACATATATTTATTTTTAGCTGGTTTTGTAATTGCCTTCCTTTGTGAATGTAGTTGATGATTTGTATTGTCAGCTGAGTATGCGTTGGGGCCTCTGGGACAAATAACTTTATCCTTGAAACAATGGGGGTAAACTACTGTCTTGGAGTTTTATTGCTCTGAGTTAAGTTTCACGTATGGAGCTGTGATATCTTTAATTTAGATCTTCCGTGATCAAAGACTTTTATTTACTGACCTCCACATCAAGTCCTCTCGGCATTGTCTAGTGGGGTTGAAAGATTACATAGCCTGAAATTACATTTGCACTATTTAAGTTTGGTTAACATAATTGTCTGAAGAACCAGTTCCTCAAGGCCTTTTCCTGTCCTTGTCTTAAACGGTTCATGAGAAAGGAGAATTCAGTTTTTGCAAAATCATAGTTCATCAGTTCTCATACTTTTATATAGAAATATCCTGACATATATCCCCTTTTTCATTCACCTGTATGTCAGTATCGTACAGGGCAATCAATTGGTAGGCAGAGCATTGACAATTATGGTTGTTGGTTTCCTCCACTGATCAGTCTCAGGACTGTCGGTATTTGTCTGTGAGTTTCTTGCGATACCTTCACCATATGGATTGTTAGAATTATTAACCACCTTATTAATAGTTCAATAAAGATACAAATTATATCTGTTAGCAGAAAATAAGATTGGCTATCCAATAATATGTGGTCCTTCTCTGAATAGTCAAAATTTTCAATTGACTGATTATCCTTTTCAATAGACATTTGGATGGTGTGGTTAGGTTTATGTACTAACAAGAATTTCAGGTCTGGATTCATTGGCATGTCCTGATGTTGGAATGAGCTAACACTTTCAACAACCCCTTCCCAAACTTTGGTTCCCATTGGACATAGAGTAGTTTTTCTGATAGTGATTCTGGAATTGGTTGGAAACTTGATAATGGATACGGTAGCAGGCAAAGCTATGACATGGCTCATTTGTTTTCTGTAGAATATGCTCATGTTTTTTAATGCTGTGCTTACAAGTCATTCATCTTTCACGAGTTGAGGATGGTGAGTAAGTCTATTAACCCAGCTTTTTGTGTTTCAAGTTCATGGTGGATATCTCGGAAACTCACTTGTAAATTTTCAATCTCCATTGCGAGAGTCCTTACTGAAACTGAATTAGCAGCAGATATGGTAGTAGACACCATGACTCCTAGGACGGTGAAGATTAGTCTGGCTATCAGGGCCCCAATGAACCTCTTTGGTCTTTTTTCATGCTCTGTAGCTACTGGAACAAATGGTTTACGAGCTTGGATCAGTATCTCCTCTACCCAAGTATGTGCTGCTTTCAAGTGCATGGGGTACCATTCCTTGATTTCTGGGAATTGGATATTCTGAGGGTTAAAACGTCTTTCTGTGGAGTTCTTTGGATCCACACTGATGCAAACTTTTTGGGTGATGATTCGTTTTTCAGTCAAGATGAATCCGGGTGCTTCTTGGACGAGTATTCCCGTTGAAGTTACTGGTCGGGGTATGAGACCGGCCTGACCTGGCATGGACATCCACAACAGAATACCCAGGATTGACCACACGGTGGGTTCCCGGGACAGTCTTGTGCGCCGGTCTCTTCTTTGGGGCATCTGGTCATCCTCTCTGGTATGATGGCTTGTGGTCGGGTCTCTGGTTCGGTACATCAGGTCATCAACGGACCTCTCTTCTAGTGTCTGGTCACTAATACTCCCGATTGCTGGTTTGGACGTCATCAAGGGCACCATTGCACTCATACACACTAGGGAAATAAACAGTCTGAGTATCACATGTGTAATAAAATAAATATATAGTCTGGTAAAGCAAAATTTGAATTCACCTTTAATTTAGTGGTTGCCAATAGAGTTGAGCGAACTTCTAGAAGTCCGGGTTCTGCTGGTTCGGCCAAACTTCGGGACAAAGTCCGGGTTCGGGTCCGGACAGAACCCGAACTTTGTCCCGGACCCCGAACCCCATTGAAATCAATGGAGACCCGGACTTTTAGGTACAAAAAATGTTGTAAAATAGTCCTGGAAGGTCCTAGAGGTCTGCAAAAGGAAGGAAATGTGGGTAAGGGTGGGACAAGTGACCTACAAAGAAATGGGGACAGGGAAATACATTTAAATATTTTTAAAAAAATAAAAACATAAAAAATGCAAAAATGGAGATCATCTTCAAAATAGGTCTGAAAAGTATTAATTAACATTATTAGAGGCCATAGAACTGTTCTAAAATCAGCTTAAAACTGTGTCAAAAAGTATAAATAAGCCGGGAGTACCCATATCACTGTTCTGCAAAATGTGTGTATCACTTTAAATGAAACCGGGAATCAGTGCACATCTCTTCTGCACAATTATTTCAAGTCTGTGTGTCACTTTAAATCAAACCGTCAATCATTGCACATCTTTTATTCACACTTCTTTTTAAAGTCTGTGTCACTTTAAATGAAACCGTCAATCATTGCACATCTCTTCTGCACAATTATTTCAAGTCTGTGTGTCACTTTAAATGAAACCGTCAATCATTGCACATCTGTTATTCACACTTCTTTTTAAAGTCTGTGTCACTTTAAATGAAACCGTCAATCATTGCACATCTGCTATTCACACACATGTGTTCTGCACCAGAACAGATGTTATTCACACATTACATCTGTTCTGCACACATCCGAAAATAGTTTAGAACACTTTACCTAAAACCGGGGAGAAACCATACACATGCTCTTCAAACATCTGGAATCTGTGTGTGAAAATACAGCATAGAGA
>BLSH010118350.1:0-46791 GCA_018402905.1 Glandirana rugosa
ACCTCTATGATCTCCTCATATCTAGTAAATTCATAGTCCCCAACACATCCACAGTGGCACCTACAATGGTGGCAACTCTACAAGCGTGGTCGTCCTTGTTGAAAGCGGACACGGACGATCAGATTAAAAGAGATATCCCAATGCCATTATCTGCTTTAACACTAATGATTCCAGACTTAAGAATCCAACATTGGATAGCGAAAGGAATCTACACAGTGGACGATTTAAAAATAGGACCCTCTCTTAAGACATTTAGGGCCCTTCAAATTGAATTCGGTCTAGAAGAAGTACAGATATACAGATTCAACTAAATCTCCCACTTCATAAGATCTAATCCAATCACTGCTACCCCCTTACCATGGAGAATTGCTCTCTACTATACTAACCCGATATCCAAAATCAAAGGTATATCTCTCTTTTACAATTACCTCAACCAGAAATCTATCTTTGCCAAATCTTCTTCTATGTTGTTATGGGAAGAAGATCTCAAAACTCAATATACTCCAGAACAGTGGCAAAAGGCCCTTAAAATATCTTATACATCTACTAGAAGCGCCGGGCTATGGGAATTGACACAAAAAATACTATTACGCTGGTATTTAACCCCACCACGAATACACAAATACGATCCTCAGCAGTCTCCACTATGCTGGAGGAACTGCGGAGCGTACGGTTCCCTTTGGCACATTCTATGGGCCTGCCCCAAATCCCAACAGTTCTGGAGGGGCATATTCCAACTAATAAACAAAATAACTAACTTAAAAATAACACAAAACTCGGGTTTGGCCATACTATCTCTAACCATAGACCAAACACCACCAAGGTGGAGACATGTAATATCCCATATACTAATGGGAGCTAGATTGGAAATGGTCAGGCATTGGAAAAAAACAGATTTACCTCCCATCAGGGAAATAGTTAGGACAATATATCTTCACATAACATATGAACTGATGTTTGCATCATCAATAGGTCAATATCACAACAAATTCCCGGTATGGGAACCTTGGATTATATGGTATGCATTGAATGGTAAATGACTCCCACAATGCTCTTCTACTCATAACTCGCTCCTCCATAAATAGATATGCACACCCATCTCTTCGTTCCCACCAGATGAATTTTTCATCTGTCTATATCCCAATATCCTCTCTTTTTTTGTTCCTGCTCATTTAAGTTAATGTTAATTATCTTTTTACACTTGCTCAAATATTAAGAGCCTACTGCATTTTACTGGAACGATTATTAATATGAGGTGCTGATCAGATACCTGTCTGCTCTCAAATGAAGGGATCGACCCTGGAGGCGCGGTCCGCCGGCCCGGCGTGCCGGCCCTCCCCACCGCAGTATGTTCCCCGGGTGGCGCGGGGGGGGGGGCTGGTAGGTGGGCGATAACGGGGGGGTGCCCCTCTGGGGATTTGATGCAGCTAAGAAGCAGTTGTATGTACGGTTCAGTTCTGTATCTGCTATGTATCTGTACAATGTTATAATTATGGTTCCATGCATGCGCTGTATCAACCATGAAACCTCACATAGAGGCTGTGTACCACATTTGATAACGTGTGAATGCAAAGGTTCTTCAATAAAAAACTATTGAAACTAAAAATCATAAGATATTGCCGCATGACTTGGGGCTCAGACTGCTTGGCTGATTTACAAGGGGCTGAGGTGAAAGACAGATGGCCATGGGGTTCAGGTGCCAACTCTGAGCTTTTAGCAAGGGACCGGGTGGGAGACAATGTGAAGGAACTGGAGGCACTGTCAGCCACCCAATCTACTATCGCCTGTACTTGTTCTGGCCTCACCATTCGTTGAGCGGCATTTGGGCCTACCATATAACGTTGAAGGCTCTCTCCTTGCAACAGGAGCTTCACCAACACCACCAACACCAGCAGCACCACGACCACGACCAAGTCACATATTTGACGCTCTCCTCATTCTGGATGTAAATGTACTATTTAGCACAAATTTATATTATTTTTTAAACCGGCAATGTAGACGCACTTTTTAATTTTGTGCAAGAAATGCACAGCAAGGTGCAAATGTACTATGTAGCACTTTTTGTTTTTTTTTAAACCAGCAATGTCGACACACTTTTTAATTTTGTACAAGAAATGTACAGCAAAGTGCAAATGTAATATGTAGCACTATTTTTTTTTTTGTAAACCAGCAATGTCGACGCACTTTTTAATTTTGTGCAAGAAATGCACAGCAAGGTGCAAATGTACTATGTAGCACTATTTATTATTCTTTTTTTTAAACCAGCAATGTCGACGCACTTTTTATTTTTGTGCAAGAAATGCACCGCTGTCCGCAAATGTAGTATTTAGAATTTTTTTTTTAAACCAGCAATGTAGACGCACTTTTTACTTTTGTGCAAGAAATGCACCACTGGCTGCAAATGTAGTATTTAGAATATATATATTTGTTTTTAAACCAGCAATGTAGACGCACTTTTTTATTTTTGTGCAAGAAATGCACCGCTGGCCGCAAATGTAGTATTTAGAATTTTTTTTTTAATTCAGCAATGTAGACGCACTTTTTATTTTTGTGCAAGAAATGCACAGCAAAATGCAAATGTACTATGTAGCACTATTTTTTTTTTTTTAAACCAGCAATGTCGACACACTTTTTAATTTTGTGCAGGAAATGCACAGCAAGGTGCAAATGTACTATGTAGCACTATTTCTTATTCTTTTTTTTAAACCAGCAATGTAGGCACACTTTTTATTTTTGTGCAAGAAATGCACCGCTGGCCGCAAATGTAGTATTTAACCACTTCAGCCCCGGAAGGATTTCCAGCTTTAGGACCGGAGCCCTTTTTGCAATTCGGCGCTGCGTCGCTTTAACTGACAATTGCGCGGTCGTGCGACGTTGTACCCAAACGAAATTTGCGTCCTTTTTTTCCCACAAATAGAGCTTTCTTTTGGTGGTATTTGATCACCGCTGCGTCATTTCTGATCGCCGCTATAAACAAAAGAAGAGCGACAATTTTGCAAAAAAACCCAAATTTCTTACTTTTTCCTAAAATACAAATCCAAATAAAATATAAAAAAACATTTTTTTTCACCGTTTTTGGCCGATTTATATTCTTCCTCATATTTGCGATAAAAAAAATCACAATCTGCGTTTATTGATTGGTTTGCGCAAAAGTGGTCGCGTTTACGGATGATGAGAATTCATTTTTGGGGTTTTTAATTTTTTTTTATTTTTTACTAAAAATGGCGGCGATCTGCGATTTTTTGCGGTACTGCGATATTGGGGCGGACATGTCGGAACGTTTTGACACTTTTTTGGGACCATTGGCATTTATACAGCGATCAGTGCTATAAAAATGCACTGATTACTGTGTAAATGCCATTGGCAGTGAAGGGGTTAACCTGCAGGGGGCGCGCTAAGGGTTAACTATGTTCCCTGGGCGTGTTCTAACTGTGTGGGGGCTTGCCTAGCTGGGGAAGGGAAGTGGTCACAGCCTTCATGTACAGGAAGGCTGTGATCACAGCCCTTCCCCCTCACACAGAGCGGAGGTCCGTGTTTACTTACACGGACCTCCGCTCCTTCACTCCGGGGGGGGCATCGCGGGTGGCCGGCGGCAATCGAAGCCGCCGCACCCGCTCCCTGGCCCCCCCCGAACACAGTGAGCGCGCGCGCTCACAGTGGCTCTGTGTCGCGGCCGCCGTCGTATGACGGCGATTCGCGTTACAGAGCCACTCTGTCGCCGTCAATTGCCGATCAGCCGTCGGCAAGTGGTTAAAATGTTTTTTTAATTCAGCAATGTAGACGCACTTTTTATTTTTGTGCAAGAAATGCACAGCAAAGTGCAAATGTACTATGTAGCACTATTTTTTTTTTAAACCAGCAATGTAGAAGCACTTTTTAATTTTGTGCAAGAAATGCACAGCAAGGTGCAAATGTACTATGTAGCACTATTTATTATTCTTTTTTTTAAACCAGCAATGTCAACGCACTTTTTATTTTTGTGCAAGAAATGCACCGCTGGCCGCAAATGTAGTATATAGAATATATATATATTTTTAAACCAGCAATGTAGACGCACTTTTTATTTTTGTGCAAGAAATGCACCGCTGGACGCAAATGTAGTATTTTGAATTTTTTTTTTAATTCAGCAATGTAGATGCACTTTTTATTTTTGTGCAAGAAATGCACCGCTGGCCGCAAATGTAGTATTTCGAATATTTTTTTTTAAATTCAGCAATGTAGACACACTTTTTATTTTTGTGCAAGAAATGCACTGCTAGCCGCAAATGTAGTATTTAGAATATATTTTTTTTTTAAACCAGCAATGTAGACGCACTTTTTATTTTTGTGCAAGAAATGCACCGCTGGCCGCAAATGTAGTATTTAGAATTTTTTTTTAAATTCAGCAATGTAGACTCACTTTTTATTTTTGTGCAAGAAATGCACTGCTGGCCGCAAATGTAGTATTTCAAATTTTTTTTTTTAATTCAGCAATGTAGACTGACTTTTTATTTTTGTGCAGGAAATGCACCGCTGGCTACAAATGTTGTATTTAAAATATATATATATTTTTTAAACCAGCAATGTAGACGCACTTTTTATTTTTGTACAAGAAATGCACCGCTGGCCGCAAATGTAGTATTTAGAATATTTTTTTTTAAAAAAACAGCAATGTAGACACATTTTTTAATTTTGTGCAAGAAATGCCCCACTGACCGCAAATGTAATATTTTGCACAAACAAACCCAAAAATGTTTAATTTGTCTAACTGCAATGTAAAAGCAGTATTTAACCACTTCAGCCTCGGAAGGATTTCACACTTTAGGACCAGAGCACTTTTTGCGATTCGGCACTGCGTCGCTTTAACTGACAATTGCGCAGTCGTGCGACGTTGTACCCAAACTAAATTTGCGTCCTTTTTTCCCACAAATAAAGCTTTCTTTTGGTGGTATTTGATCATCGCTGCATCATTTCTGATCGCCGCTATAAACAAAAGAAGAGCGACCATTTTGCAAAAAAACACAAATTTCTTACTTATTGCTAAAATACAGATCCAAAAAAAAAATACAAAAAACATTTTTTTTCATCGGTTTTGGCCGATTTATAATCTTCCTGATATTTGTGATAAAAAAAAATCGCAATCGGCGTTTATTGATTGGTTTGCGCAAAAGTGGCCGCGTATACGGATGATGAGAATTCATTTCTGGGGTTTTTATTTATTTATTTTTTACTAGTAATTGCGGCGATCTGTAATTTTTAGCGGTACTGCGATATTGGGGCGGACATGTCGGACCAGTTTGACACTTTTTTGGGACCATTGGCATTTATACAGCGACCAGTGCTATAAAAATGCACTGATTACTGTGTAAATGCCATGGGCAGTGAAGGGGTTAACCTGCAGGGGGCGCTCTAAGGGTTAACTGTGTTCCCTGGGCGTGTTCTAACTGTGTGTGGGCTGCCCTAGCAGAGGAAAGGAAGTAATCGCAGCTTCCATGTAGAGGAAGGCTGTGATCACAGCCCTTCCCCCTCTCACAGAACGGAGTTCCGTGTTTACTTACACGGACCTCCGTTCTTTCAGTGCGGGGGGGCATAGCGGGTAGCCGGCGGCGATCGAGTCTGCTGCACCCGCTCCCTGCGATATCGAGCCACTTTGTCGCCGTCAACCTGCGGTTGACGGTCAGCAAGTAGTTAAGTATGCCAAAATGTTGCCAACTGAACTAACAGATTAAAGTAGTGTCCCTGACACACATGCAGTTGCAAGTGCACTGCACTTGCAAAAATGGCTGCAAACGCCCACCTAACAAACAGAAAAATTGCTTAGGTTTTATATGACGCACTTTGCTTAGCAAACAAAATGTACTCTAGCAAACAAAAATCTCCTCTAGCACCCACCCACCAATAAATCGCTGTTTTTAACAGATTTTCTAAAGCTAATCTGTCCCTCACAGCAGTAGAATCCTCTCCCTACAATAGTATGAGATAATTATCTAAAGCTAATCTGTCCCTCACAGCAGCAGAATCCTCTCCCTACAATAGTATGAGATGATTTTCTAAAGCCAATCTGTCCCTCACAGCAGCGGCAGCATTCTCTCCCTACACTAGTATGAGATGATGTGACTTGCAGCACTACATGACTCCAGCTTATATAGAGGCTGGGTCACATGATGCACTGGCTAATCACAGCCATGTCATTACAGAGCCCTGTGGGAGGAGGGTCAAATGGGGGACTGGTTGCTGGGGGACGGTGCTCTTTGTCTGAGGTCTGGGCGCCATGATAGGGCGGTGACTCGGACTTCAGCTTGTTTTCTGGTTTATGGTACACATACACAATATTTCCATCTTGGTTCGTCTTTTGTTCTACCCACCCCTCATCATGGATGGCTTTTGCCACTCTGTACCAAGCCTCTGCTGTAGGCAGCAGTCCGTGATCGGACAGGAGACCTCTCTTTCACTTTCACAAAGTACTCCAATCTGTAACCGGCCCCGTAAATGCATAGTAACATCGCATATTTTCGCTAGCTTCCTTCCTTTCCTTATCGCCTCTTCTCCTTCTCGGTCCGACACTAAATCACAAGATAAGGTCCCTTTCTTCAGTTTCTCAAATTTTTCTCCCATTATTGGCTTTTGTTTCTGAGCTCAGAGTCTGTGTGACAGTTCTCCAATGCATTTACACTGCACAGGGAGAAAAGAGGAAGTTGAGGTAAGGGAGAAGTGGGGGGCGAAGGCTGCGCTCACTCGCCTGTCAAACACAGATGGGGGGTGAGGCGTGTGTTTAATTTTTAAAACTGTAACCACTTCTTACTCTTATCAAGCACAACAAATTAAATTCAGTGTATCGTTTCAGATGTCATATGCGTGTCCCAACTGCATGCCCAAATTTCTCACTCTCTCTTTCTCGCTCTCTTCACATTCCTCTGGTTGTTCGGGCTGTAGTGGGCATCTAATAGGCTAATACCCCCTCCCTCTGACTTCACTTTCTATTTTTTTTGTAACGATGCTCCGACCTCAATTCTTGCTGGGTAATATACGTTCAGCCTAAACACTAGTATCTGCTGATAAAGGTTTCAGACCAAGGATGTGTTCTTTATATCCTGGTATGATCACATTGACTAATCCCCAACCTTCTTCGTTAAGGCCCAGTAACAAACCACATACACATTCTGGACATGACATCATTGGCCCATACAAGGAGGGCGCCAAGCACGTCCTACGCATCAAGCGCGGTCCCTGGCGTCTCCCCTTCCCCTCGGACACCCATGTAACACCATACACTAATGTTGTCTCTCGAGGGGAGTCTATTTATTCACGCCGGCTAAATATTTCGTCTGTGACTCTATTTCCCTTCTGATTATCTTGTCACCCTATCACAAGCCAGCACATATAACATAAAACAGGCGGCACCTGTCTTTGCTGACTGCAGGCAGCCGATATGGACACAGAGATAAACCAAATCACAGTGAGGGTATACAGGCAAGATATTAAAAATATGTCTTACCGTATTTCAGAGGTGATCAGTCTCTGCCCTCCGTGTTGATTCGTCCTGGTTTCCTTGCGATCGGCTGCACTTTGTTTCAGAACCCAAGGCCCCACGTTGGGCGACAAATGTTTTGGATCGGATCAGTACTGTCAGAATTATATCTGTCCCTGGCCTAATTTCAATACAATGTGTGTACACACAGAGAGATAGATCGCAAACACTGATACAAGTTCAGAGTTGAGATACTTCTGTTTTATTGGTTCCTCTTTTTAAGCTTATAAAGACTTTGCAAGGCGTTGCAAGAAATACCTTATAGACGTAGCACAAATGGACATTAAGCAAACAGACATATAAGTTCATGATTGGATGTATCTATGTGAGTATAAGTTTCTTCCAGGATATGATAATCTTCTGTCTTGGGTGTAGCTTCTTCCTGGAGGCGCCATCTTAGAAATCATCTGTTTTCCTTATCGTTGTTAGTAGCAAACAAGAAAAGTATAAAAGTAATCTGACAAGCATGTTTGAGTAAGGAATATGTATATGTATAATAAGCTAATAGCATATATGTGTATAAAGCATACATGTGACACCATTGAAATAGGCATTTTACTATGACCATTAATTACATCCATTATACTACCATGCGCTAATTACCTTAATGGAGGACCCGCACACCCCTCAACCGACCCCACTCCACATACAAGAGTTTCTCCAGTCAGTGAACCTCCCCAAAATCTCTCCCGAGCACTTAGAGCACCTAGCACTCCCCTTCTCGCCATTAGAAGTACAGAGGGCAATTAACTCCCTCCCCAACAACAAAGCCCCTGGCCAAGATGGGTACTGCAATGAATTCTACAAAGAACTCAATGAGCTTCATTCACCAAAGCGAGCAGCTCTTTTCAATGCTGCTGCCTCCTCTGCCTCCTACCCATTGGAAATGTTGAAATCCACTATTGTAACAATACCCAAACCCGGGAAACACCCAACTACCACTTCCAGTTATAGGCCAATATCCCTCCTCAACACAGACATTAAACTATTCGCCAAGGTTCTAGCCTCTAAGCATCCCCTACTTCACAATCTGATCCACCTGGATCAGGTCGGCTTTGTTCCGAACAGACAAGCCCCTGATGCCACTAGAAAAATGGTCAACATGATCTATCAGATCAGTGGGACTCGAACGCCTTCTCTGCTCCTATCCTTGGATGCAGAGAAGGCGTTTAACAGGGTCCATTGGGGATTCCTCAAGGAAGTTCTCCTCAAATTTGGAATCAAAGGTAGATTCCTAGATGCGATCTTGGCCCTGTACTCCAACCCCACAGCTAGAATCCTGACCGATGGGATGCTCTTGAAACCACTCCAGATCTCCAATGGTGCCCGTCAGGGGTGCCCCCTGCCCCCTATTATTTTCACCCTTCTAATGGTGCCCCTAGCGACCAAAATAAGACACGACCCTCGGATCCACGGTTTCTCCCCCTCAGGGACTGAAAATAAAATCAGTCTTTTTGCAGACGATACGATACTAATGTTCTTACACCCAGAACAGTCCCTCACCACAATCCAAGAAATTCTCCACCAATTCTCTAAAGTATCATACTATAAGTTGAACGCGACCAAATCTATCATTCTCCCCTTTAACATTCCGGCCGAAGTATCTGCCCACCTAAAAAGCACACTACCCTTCGCTTGGGTGGACCAGTCCATCCCCTACGTGGGCATTGGACTAACACCCTCACCGCACAGCCTGTATGAAGTCAACTACAAAGCGTTTTTGAAACAGGTACCCCAACGTTTCAAGGACCTTCGCTCCCAATACCTCTCCACGTTGGGAAGAATACCTGCCTTCAAAATGTTGATTTTTACCCAAGCTGCTCTATCTTTTTTGAACTCTCATCATTCCGATTCTCCAATCGGCATCTGACGGCGGCAAAGTGGCTCTGTAAGGCAAACCGCCGTCATACGACGGCGGCCGCCAGATCGCGCACAGTGAGCGCGCGCGCGCCGCCGGAGGCGCACCCGCACGCTCACTGTGTCCGGGGGGGCCAGGGAGCACGTGCGGCGGCTTCGATTGCCGCCGGCCACCCGCGATGCCCCCCCCCGGAGTGAAGGAGCGGAGGTCCGTGTAAGTAAACACAGACCTCCGCTCTGTGTGAGGGGGAAGGGCTGTGATCACAGCCTTCCTTTACGTGAAGGCTGTGATAACTTCCCTTCCCCTGTTAGGGCATCCCCCATACAGTTAGAACACGCCCAGGGAACATAGTTAACCCTTAGCGCGCCCCCTGCAGGTTAACCCTTTCACTGCCAATGGCATTTACACAGTAATCAGTGCATTTTTATAGCACTGATCGCTGTATAAATGCCAATGGTCCCAAAAAAGTGTCAAAATGGTCCGACATGTCCGCTGAAATATCGCAGTACCGCAAAAAATCGCAGATCGCCGCCATTATTAGTAAAAAAAAAAAAAAAAAAAAACCCCAAAAATGAATTCTCATCATCCGTAAACGCGACCACTTTTGCGCAAACCAATCAATAAACGCTGATTACAATTTTTTTTATCGCAAATATGATGAAGAATATAAATCGGCCAAAAACTGTGAAAAAAATGTTTTTTTATATTTTTTTTTTTGGATTTGTATTTTAGCAAAAAGTAAGAAATTTGGTTTTTTTTGCAAAATTGTCGCTCTTCTTTTGTTTATAGCGGCGATCAGAAATGACGCAGAGGGGATCAAATACCACCAAAAGAAAGCTCTGTTTGTGGGAAAAAAAGGACGCAAATTTCGTTTGGGTACAACGTCGCATGACCGCGCAATTGTCAGTTAAAGCGACGCAGCGCCGAATCGCAAAAAGGGCTCCGGTCCTAAAGCTGGAAATCCTTCCGGTCCTTAAGTGGTTAATATAGACAGCATTCCCTGTAGATACAGGACAGTCATAATTCATGTACTATTAGGTGCCAAACCAAACATTACCAGAAGGTGGAAATCCCTTGATCCTCCCTCCTTCAAGGCAACAGTTGCACACCTGAACTTGCAATGTGAAATGGAAAAAATGTTAGCTAGGAAAAATCTGACCCTTCCTAAATTTTTATCTACCTGGGGGCCCTGGCTCTCCCACCCGAAATGCACAGTCAAGCCATGAACTTCCTTGGCATAGATCATTAACACACATATTGGAACTCTGGTACCACCCCCCTCCCCCCCTTTCCCACCCCCACATCTGGAGACACTCTGATGTTATTGTTCTCTCCTTTCATTCCAACAAGTTTGTTCTCTTTCCTGTTATTATGCTACCTGTAGATGTTTCATTCTTTCCTAAGATGTATACATACATGGATACTTCCTATTATTTCCCAGATGGAACTACTGTATGTTTGCCTTCGTACTGAGCATGTTTGATAATTTGTAAAACTGTATAAAACTCCATAAAGAAAATTGAAAAGAAAGAAAGGAAAGATAGATAAATAGATAGATAGATAGATAGATAGATAGATAGATAGATAGATAGATAGATAGATAGATAGATAGATAGATAGATAGATCTATCTGTATACAGTCAGGCTGTGCAAGAATATGTATATACCTTCCTAATATATATATATATATGCAATGCTTTTAGTGTGGTAGACTATATATACAACTAATTCAGTGTATATAGCGTCCGTTTAGGCAGTGCAAGAATATATATATATATATATATATACATATATATATATATATATATATATATATATATATATACATATATATATATATATATATATAGTGTATTGAGTGTACACTATATATCAGTGCATTATAGTATTATAGTGCATTTGGGGTCGTACGTATGGTATATAGTACATTTGACGTAGTATCTTAAAATATATACAGTTTTTAACCCCTTAACCCCCGGAGCCCTTTTTTGTTGTTTACAAGGTTTACAAGTTTGTTTATAGAAAATTACTTAGAACCCCCAAACAGCATATATATATTTTTTAAACATGCTAGAGAATAAAATGGCGGTCGTTGCAATATTTTGTCGCGCGGTATTTGCACAGCGGTCTTTCAAGCACGATTTTTTGGGAAATGAATCACTTCTATGAGTTAAAAAATAAGATAACAGTAAAGTTAGCCTTATTTTTTGTATATTGTGAAAGAGGATGTTACGCCGAGTAAATAGATACCATACATGTTACGGTTAAAAATTGCGCACACTCGCGGTATGGCGACAAACTCTGCTACTTAAAAATCTCCATAGGCAACGCTTTAAAAAAAATGTAATGGTTACCAGGTTAGAGGTGCAGAGGAGGTCTTTTGTTAGAATTATTGAGCACACTCTGGCGATAGTGGCAATACCTCACATGTGTGGTTTGAACACCGTTTTCATATGTGGATGCGACTTACGTATGCGTTTTCTTTACTGCATGAGCTCGCAGGGACTGTGGCTCTTTAAATTTTTTTTTTCTTTTAACACTGTTCCTTTAAAAAAATAATCTAATCACTTTTATTGCTATCACAAGAAATGTAAACATAAACATATCACATAGTAACATATGGTGACTGGTACTCTTTTTGGAGGGATGGGGGGGTCTAAAAGACTCCCCATCCCTCCTTTATACTTCACAATATTCAGATCGCCAAAAACGGTGATTCTGAATACTGTCATTTTTTTAAAACCGGTGCCGTTAGCCGCTGAGTAAACTGGAAGTGACATTGTAACGTTGCTTACGGAAATATAAGAAGGAGTCTTTTAGACCCCCCATCCCTCCATAAATAGTACCTGTCACCATATATTACTATCAAAAGGAATGTTTACATTCCTTGTGATAGCAATAAAAGTGATCAGATTTTTTTCTTTTTAAACAAACAGTGTTAAAAAATTAAAATAGAATCAAATAAATAAAAAAATGTAAAAATAAAATTTAAAGCGCCACCATCCCTGCGAACTTGCGCAGCAAAGAAAACGCATACGTAAGTGACGCCGCATATGAAAATGGTATTCAAACCACACATGTAAGGTATCGCCGCAATCGCCAGAGTTTGAGCAATAATTCTAGCAAAAGTAGAGATAAAAAATGGATAGTGGGTATGGCGCTGCTGGGGGATAGGTGTATGTGAGTCTAGTAATGAGTTCAAAAGGGCTGTTGTGTTTCCAGATTTGTAAGTCCAGGAAATGAATACACCATTGATCATACTCTCCCGAAAAAGAGATCCCATACTAATTTAAATTAATTTCATTAAAAACTCTTTCAGCTCATCTTCAGTGCCCCTCCAGATTCATAGTATATCATCGATATACCTTTTGTAAAATAGGAGTTTGGGTCTGCTACAGCTGTAAATTTGTTCCTCCTCCCATTTCTGTAAAAACAAGTTTGCCACACTAGGGGCATATTTGGCTCCCATAGCAACACCTTTGGTCTGTGCGTAGTATCCATTCTTATACCAGAAGTAGTTGGTGGTCATAGCCAGCTCTAGCCCTTCCAAAAGAAACCCAATTTGTTCCTGTTTCAGGTCCGTAAACTCATTGAGGGCCCAATCGAGGCTGTCAATGCCATCCTGCTGTCTGATATTGGTGTACAGTGAATTGACGGCAATGGTAACCAAAAAATCATTGTCAGTGACCTGAATATCCTTAATATCTCTTATAAGCTGCTTGCTTAGGTACAATAGGCTGCAAAAACTCATCAATATATTCGCCCAATCTCGAGGATAGAGAGTTAATGCCACTGATGATGGGCCTCCCCGGTGTTTTTTCCTTGTTCTTATGAACCTTAGGAACGTAATAAATCACTGGCGTGATGGCTGCCTCTGGAACTAAGTATTTTGCCTCCTTTTTATTTAGGTAGCCTTTTTCCTTTCCTTTGTCAACATAGACCTTTATCTTCTTTAAAAATCAGTCAGTGTGTTTAGCACTTTATGTGTAATATCTATTACATATCTTGCACCTTGCACCTTTTGGAGAAACACGCTGTTTTTTTTTTTTTTTTTTGAAGGCACATATGGCACATTGCACTTTGTTACATTATTTATACTACAGGGTGGGCCATTTATATGGATACACCTTAATAAAATGGGAATGGTTGGTGGTATTAACTTCCTGTTTGTGGCACATTAGTATATGTGAGGGGGGAAACTTTTCAAGATGGGTGGTGACCATGGCGGCCATTTTGAATCCAACTTTTGTTTTTTCAATAGGAACAGGGTCATGTGGCACATCAAACTTATTGGGAATTTTACAAGAAAACAATGGTGTGCTTGGTTTTAACGTAACTTTATTCTTTCATGAGTTATTTACAAGTTTCTGACCACTTATAAAATGTGTTCAATGTGCTGCCCATTGTGTTGGATTGTCAATGCAACCCTCTTCTCCCACTCTTCACACACTGATAGCAACACCGCAGGAGAAATGCTAGCACAGGCTTCCAGTATCCGTAGTTTCAGGTGCTGAACATCTCGTATCTTCACAGCATAGACAATTGCCTTCAGAGTCCGTATCAGGCCCTACAGATCTGGTATGGATTTTAAGGGGAACCCCGCGCCAAATTAAAAAAGAAAATGGCGTGGGGTCCCCCCGAAATCCAAACCAGACCCTTTTCTGAGCATGCAGCCTGGGCATGGCAGGAGGGGGTGGGGACGAATGGGCGCCCCCCCTCCGAACCATACCAGGACACATGCCCTCAACATGGGGAGGATGCTTTGAGGTTGTCCCCAAAGTTCCTTGTCCCCATATTGATGGGGAGAAGGGCCTCATCCCCACAACCCTGGCCGGTGGTTGTGGGGGTCTGCAGGCAGGGGGCTTATCAGAATCTTTCAGCCCCCTTTAATAAGGGGGCCCCAGATCCCAACCCCCCCATGTGAATAGGTATGGGGTACATTGTACACCTACCCATTCACCAAAAAAGGAGTGTAGTGGTAAAAAAAACAAAGGCAGTTTTTGACAAGTCCTTTATTGTGTAAAATAGCTCTTTTCTTCTTTCTTCTTTCTTCCTCCATCTTCTCCTGGCCCTGTCCTTCTTCTGGTCTTCTGCTTCTTCTTTTAGTCTTCTTGCTTCCTCTCTTCATCTTCAATCTGCATCTTCTTCTTCTTCTTTCACTGCCGTCGCTCTCCCTGCTGCTGCAGCCCGGCAGAATGGGCGGTCTTCATAATGACACTTCTTTTATAAGAAGTGATGGGGCCACCCAGTGATCCAATGAAGTGAGCCCGCCCCCTTCTGACATCATGCGCTGTCCGAGGAGACGGGTCACCTATTTCCATCGCCGGGTAGCCCTGCCTCTTCTTATAAAAGAACTGTCATTGTGAAGACCACACATTCTGGGAGGCGCGCAGGGGCCGGGCTGTGGGGAGAGTGGCGGCAGTGAAAGAAGAAGGAAGAAGAAGATAAAGATTTAAGACGAAGAGAGGAAGCAAGAAGACTAAAAGAAGAAGTAGAAGACCAGAGGTAAAGATGGAGGAAGAAAGAAGAAAGAGATATTCTGCACACACCATCTGTGATGGTAAGACATTTACAAACATTTGGTACAAATACAGTGGTTATATGCACTCCTAAAAAAATCAGTCTCCCTGTCTTGTAGGTAAGTCTAGCTGTAATATAAGACACAGTGGGGTTGATTTACTAAGACTAAAGAGTGCACAATTGTGTGCAGTTATGCACCGAAACCAATCAGCTTCTAGTTTTTTTTTTGCTTTTAAGCTCTTACTTTTAAGCTCAAGTTAGAAGCTGATTGGCTACCATGCACAAGTGCCTCAGATTTTGTACTCTTCAGTATTAGTAAATTAAATCTAGTATGACCAAATACATTTATAAAAAAATATTAAGAGTCATCTTTGAAGTATATGACTCTTTTAAATGTGTATACATTTCGGGCATTTTTATAGCCATGTATTAGTTATGGTTGCACCAAGTCTGTATACACTGCAGATAGATTGATGGTGTAACCAGTTTTTACATCTCACCTATTTTAAAGTATGACAATTGATTATGAAATAATGTATGATTAGCTTAAGTCATTCATTGTCAAAATATGACAATCTCCCTGTTCTATTACATGAACAGAATCCTCTGATTGTACTTTATGTCATGTTTGAAGGGAAAGTGAAATCTTGTATTGCTACATGAGTGATTCACCTGTGTCCACAGTTCAGAAAAATCTGGAGTATTTCTTTTTAATTGGCTCACTTTCACTGATGCATTCCATCCAAGTTTAACAAGTTTTATAAAATGTCATGATCTCTTCATGCTGTGTTTCACAGTGTAAAAATGACAAAATCTGGTTTCTCCATGACATAGCATTTCTACTAAATCTGGACGGTGTATAAGGTTTTTTTTTTTTTGGTTTTTTTTTGTATACCCATTGCCTGTGCTATGCTAATAAAAAAAAAAGACCTAAAATTTTGAAAAATATATGTTTTCTTTTTTTCCATCACAAAACATTGTAAATAAGTATGTTTTCTCCTTCATTGATGAGCACTGATGGGCACTAATGAGGCATAACTGATTGGCACTGATGAGGCGGCACTGATGATGAGGCACGTATATGCAGCACTGATGGGCAGCACTGACAGGCACTAATAGGTGGCACTGATATGCAGCACTGATGGGCACTGATAAGCGGCACTAATGGGCACTCATAGGTGGCACTGGGCACTGATGGGTGGCCCTGGTTGGCACTGATAGGCGGCACTGATAGATGGCCCTGATGGCCAGCAGTTATAAAGAGGCATTGGCAGGCATCAAAGATGGGCACAGTGCCTTCCCTATTGCACACTGTGTGCCTCTTACCTGGTGGTCTTGGGTGGGCTCCCTGGTGGTCTTGGGAGGGCTCCCTGGTGTCCTGGGTGGGCTTCCCTGGTGGTCCCTGGGTGGGCTCCCTGTGTGGCCTCCCTGGTGGTCCTGGGTGGCGATCCTAGGGGGCTGCACTGATAGACAATCAGTGCAGACCTCCCCCATCAGGAGAGCCGCCGATCGGCTCTCATCTACTCGCGTCTGCAGATGCGAGTAGAGGAAAAGCCAATACACGGCTCTTCCTGCTTAAACTGTGATCAGCCGTGATTTGTCATGGCTGATCACATGGTAAAGAGCTTTTGACAGAAGCTCTTTACCTAGATCGGAGATGCGGTGTGTCAGACTGACACACCACACCGCTGATCGCCGCACTGCACGTCATGTGCGGGTGTGCACCGGTTTGTTATCCTGCTAAATGTCATATGACGCACAGTCAGGATAACACAACCACTTCCCGACCATCATTCTGCATACGGCAGTAGGGAAATGGTTAAATATCGTGCCTGGGGGGTCCTCTCAGTCTATAATAAACTGCAAGGCTACAAGCCACGTCGCTCCAGGTGAGATAAGAATGATGACCTTCTCTCCACAGGTTCTGGTTCAGTCTGTCAACATGTATAAAAGCATGGATAACTACACACTGGAGTTTGAAGGAATTCGTAGTATTTATTGAAGATTAAAATCCATCAAAAAATCTTGTTAAGACACAGGTACAGATGTGGCAACAATAGATTGACATGTTGCACAAAATCACATTCGCTTACTCATAATCTGTAGAACACTAATCTTTGGAAGCATTATAAAACCAAATAAACAGCTGCAGAGACTTGTTGTTCTAATTGTGCTCATTAACCATTACCATGCGATACCTGTTCCAAAGAAAAATGTGGGAACAGAGTCCGCATGGCAAAAACACACATAAAAACATGATAAAATAAAATAATATATGTATACAAAATCCATATATATATATAAAAGATGTGTGTGAATGAGTCCGGTGCATGCCGACTGAACTGGAATAAGACACCCACCTGTACTCACAATACATTGACAAGAGAGACATTATGACATTTTTGATCCTGCCAATACATGAGGCAAACAATCTAAATACGTCTCTCTTTCCATAAACATCCACTAATAAATTAAATTATGCCCAGAGATACCGGTCTATGAATCAAAAAATCAAATAGAAAGTTAATAAAAAACAAAAAGTTAAAGAGTTAATCCCGGCTACTCTATTATTTAATTGTGGCATATTGGCAAGTAGCTACCTTATCTAAAAATGACATATTAGATATGACTGCCTTTTCTTTCAAGGAGAAATAAAAGAATATAGATCAAAGCTGGAGACTCTGAATATTATTTTTAGGAATGGACACTGACAGAGGAGACTAGAAAAACCTACAACTGGTGGGACCAAGACCAAAACATGATGTGACACAACACCACTAATACAAGCATGCACAGTCATAGAAAATGTTAAAAAATCATGACAATAAGAACTAAATATTCTCATAGTAGTGTGTGACATCCCATTCAAAGTTGAGGCCCCCCAGTATCCTGCTCTTTAATGTAAATATTCAAAAGACTTCTCTTCTACATAAAAGACGAAAAGTGTCACCACCTCTGGGGGGAACATTACATTTATCAATTACTTGAACCTGCACTAAAAAAGAGTCTCCTTCATGCATATTGTTAAAGTGGCCTGCTACATTAGTGGATTTCTTGAGTCTACTATCAGATAGGTGTTCACAAAATCTATCCTGAAGTCTACGGGTGGTCCTACCGACATCCTGCACAGAACAATCAGCACATGTTATAACATATATGATATACCTGGTATTGCAATTGTAAAATTTATTGATTTTGTAGTCCCTGTTGTCTACATTGGAGTGAAACCTGTTGCCCTGTAATATGTGTGGGCAGCAGGGACAATCCCGGGCTCCACATTTGTAATTGCCCTTACAATGTAACCAGGTCACAGATTTTTCCAACCATCCCTTGTCCATAAAATGGCTGGGTGACAGTTGACTTCCTAGGGTTTTTGCTCTCCTGGCCACAATATTGACACCTCTATCTAGAATCTGTGCACAGGTTGGATCACTGGATAAAATAGGTAAGTATTTGTTAACAATGTTTTTAATCTTTTGAACTCTAGACTATAACTGAGAACAAGTGAAGGACACTTATAATCAAATTGTTTCTTGTTCTCATCCGAGTTCTTATGCTTGGATAGCAAATCTTTCCTATTTTTATTCAATGCTATATTGTAAGCTCTATCCAAGGACCACCTTGGATGCCCTCTTGTTGTACATTCTCTCCTGTTCAAACTCCAGTTGCTCACTACAGATTTGCCATAGCCTGAGAAACTGTTTCAAAGGGATGCCTTTAGTAGTATGTCGAGGATGGCTAGAGCTGGCCAGCAAAATGCTATTGCCTGCCATGGGCTTTCTGTACAAATGGCCGGTAACCCTATTGCCATCATGATCTAATTTGACATCTAAAAAACTAATGCTGTTTGTGCTTCTTGTACCAGTGAACCTCAGATTGCAAGTATTATTGTTCAGATATTCTAGAAACTGATCGAGTTGTATTGTCTTGTGACAAATGAAGATCAGATCGTCTATATACCGTTTATACATAACTATCTGGCTTCTATAGAGGTTTCCATCTCCAAAGATGTGGGACATCTCCCACCAATCCATGAAAAGGTTGGCGAGTGAGGGGCCCCCATCGCTGCCGCACACCTTTGGAGATAGAACATTCCATCAGACAAAAAGTAATTGTCAGTAAGTAAATAGTTAAGAAACTCCACCACAAATGCACAACTATCCAGCAAAGAACCACCTGTGTGTTTCAGCCAATATGAAATCGCTTCTTTTGCCAAAACTTGTGGAATACAGGCTTGAAACATCACAGGTGATCCAGACAAAATCATCCTGCCTGTTAATCTCTTTGACAATGTTTAATAAATGATTTGTATCCTTTAGGAGACTTGGCAAAGCAAAAACTAAAGGTTGTAACTGACCGTTCAACCACTCCCCAAGGCACTCATTTAGTGAACAGACACCCAACACTATCGGTCTTCCGTCCATGGGGAACATGCCTTTATGCATCTTGGGAAGGTGATGGAAGGTGGGTATAACTGGGAATTATGGAATACGTTTCTCCATTTCTTTTGGAGTAAAAATTCCAAGACCTGCCCCCTTTCATATAAGTAAAGCAAGTATGCTCATGTATCTTTTAGTGGGGTCTACTTTTAAAGTAGTGTATGTATTGACATCTGTTAACTGCCTCATAGCCTCACACCTGTAGGTATTTCTATCCAAGGTTACTACTGCTCCCCCTTTGTCCGCATTGTGGATGACAATAGAGGAATTGTCTATCAGGGTTCTTAACACTATCCTTTCCTTTTTGCTCAAATTATCATGTTTAATGGCAGGATCAACAGAAATATGGGGCACTAAAGCGAACAAATCACACTCTACAAGATTCTGAAACCTATCCATATCAGGACTTCTTGACTGTACTGGATAGAAAGATGAAGATGTTTTAATAGGAAACCCCTGCAAACCCCCCGTATGAGAAATACATTCAGTATTGGGCTCACTCTCTAAATGTAAGTGTTCTAAATCAGTCATTGCACATAATTCTTAAAACTACAAATCTATGGAGGATTCGAGTGCTGTACGATCAGATTCCAATCCTTCATTATTGACTGATTCCTGTCCGAAATAATGTCTCTGAATGGTAAGCTTGCAAATTAATCTGTTTATGTCTAGCACAGTTTCAATGTTAGGACCTGGGCTTGAACCTGGGAGCTCTGCTGTGTTTGGCGATGTCTCTACTTGCTGAGCCACCTGGAATGCTGGACAGCCTCTCAGATGAATCCTTGAATGATCCTGTCTTGAATCTTGTGTGCTGTGAATCTTGAACTCCTTGCCCCTCCCATGAACTTGATATAAGCCATGTCTCTGCATTTCCTCTTTGTCAGAATATTGTGCCTTCACCAGCCAGTATCTTGCTTTTGCTTCCTTCGTTGCCGATCATATCTTTGCAACCATCCATTACCGACGTTGGCGTGTTCCTCGACTACGCTACTGCTTGATCCCAACCTGCAAACCATCCGTCATCAACACTTGGCTTGTTTCTTGACTAAGCTTCCGCTTGATCCTTACCTGCTGGATCTGCTACAGGACCAGGCTTGCTCACCTTCTGGTGGGGCTATCCTGAGGACCGCAACCTGGTACTAAGACTCAGCAAAGTCCATCTCCACCATCAGGAGCGCTGGTGAATACCGGTTGGTACTTAGACTCCACAACCAGGGGACCTGTGTGAATATCTGCTCCACTGCTACAGCTACTGGCTTTCGAGCCTGCTCCAGACCGTGACAGAATATTCTGGCCTAAAAACATGGAGGCCGCTGTAACAGCTTCTCTGGCTCCTCTCAGGGTGCAAATCTCTGAGTTGCAGATGTTTGGGGTAAATTACCAGGAAAAGTTTGCTGGGTTACAAATTGAAGTGAAAGGGCTACAAGAGGACGCGCACACAGCAGGTGCGCACAGGTGCGCACGTTCATGTAACAGGTGCACACGGCAGCGCTCATAGGCGCACCAGTGACAATCTTGGTGCCTAGACATGCTATGTAAACTGGACAGCACCATGCAGCCAGTGCTGTCCATTCTACAGTGTTACCCGTGTCCCCAGCAGTGTGTTTATCTGAGTTTCCTGTTCCTGTGACCCCGGCTTGTCTCCTGTTCCTGCTTTGTCTTTTACCCGGTCCGACCCCGGCTTGTCTACGACCACTCTTCAGTCTCATCCCTGTGTACCTCGCTGCCAGCCTGTTGATGACCCTGCCTGCACCCGACCATTCTCTTGCCTGCTCCACCTGTACCACACTGCCAGCCTGTTGCCAACCCGGACTGTACCACTACGCTACCTTCCAACACAAGCTCCAGAGGAACCCTCCACGCTTGCACCAATACTCATCCAAGCCCTCATGCCTCCCTGCACTCTCAAGCTCCCTGTCTGCACTACTAGGGGTTTCGGAATCAGGATCATAAGAGAGGTTGCTTCCTACATAAGCCATACTCCACCACCAGGTGTGTGACATTAACGGACAGCCATGTCTGAATCTGTGCAGGGGCCCTCTCCAATGGAAGATCTTTGCCAGCATTTGGCCGGCCTTACACAAGCCATTAAGAATTTGCAGGAGGGATACCAATGGCTCAAAAAGCATGTCCAAGAACTCTCCTCACCTGCCTCAGCTGCAGCAGCAGCATCTTGCACCATAGTTGTCTTGCCTTCAGAGCCCAAGGTCCCTATGCCGGAACGGTTCTCAGGAGACCGCAGCAAGTTTCGTGTGTTCAGGAATGCCTGTGAGCTGTATTTCTCTCTCCAACCACGCACCTTTTCACTGGAAGCTACAAAGGTGGGCTTCATGATCTCCCTTTTGCAAGGAGAACCCCAAGCATGGGCCCACCGTCTCAGAAGGCACCAGCCACATCCAGCCTTGCCCAGTTCCTCCAAGCCATGGCTCAGCTTTATGAGGACCCCGTCAGGCTGCCACCGCGGAGGATGCTCTACACACCCTCCAGCAGGGTCGTCGTTCCGCTGAGGAATATATATCCAAGTTTAGGTGCTGAATCGCTGATACAGATTGAAACGACGCAGCCCTGTGTCACCAGTTCCGGCTTGGGTTATCAGAGCCCCTGAAGGATGAGTTGGCCCATGTAGGGGTTCCCCGATCTCTGGACGCCTTTATCAACCTGGCCATTTAGATAGATTGGTGCCTCAGAGAACGCAGGGCAGAGAGATCAGCAGGGTCTCCAAGACTCACCTGGATGTTACCTTGTGTACCCCGGTACCACAGTCCAGCACCCCCAGCTGCTGTTCCTCCTCCATCTCCTCCAGATCTATCCAAGCCCATGCAGTTGGGGCTCCTTCACTTACCCCCGAAGAGAAACAGCGCTGTTAGAGCCATGATCTCTGCCTCTATTGTGGAGAATTCGGGCACTATGTAAGATCCTGTCCAGCTATACTACTAAGCCTACAATTACCTCCAAATTGTATAAAACCTCTTCTCACCAAGCTCTCCCCATCTCCCTACAGCTTCCAGGAAGGAGTATCCTAGTCACCGCATCTATTGATTCAGGCACCCGCAGTTGCTTCGTGGATCAGACATTTGCTGCCCAACACCTAATCCCTCTGCAACCTAAGGCCCAAGGGATGGTGGTTAAACTTGCAGATGGAACAGCTATTAAGTCAGGCGTGGTCACCCATTGAACTATTTCCCTATCTGCTATTACCACAGATGGACATCAGGATTTTCTGCACCTTGACGCCATCGGGCCACCTCTATTACCCATCATCCTCGGACTACCATGGCTCCAGGCTCACAACCCTCTCATCAACTGGGTCACAGGAGAAATCAAATTTCTATCCCCATACTGCCAGAAGCACTGCCGGCCCAGGGCCCAGGAAGCCCCTACAGCCCTGCTGTGCATTGATTCTGACCCGGATCCTGACTCCATCAAGGCCATTCCGCCTGTCTACCATGCCTTCCTGGATGTTTTTAGCAAAAAGGGGGCAGAGTGCCTGCTGCCCCATAGACCCTACGACTGCCCTATCAAGCTCCTCCCAGGAGCAGAAGTACCCTTTTGGTGGGTCTTCCCACTAACTGAGGTGGAATTCTTGGCCCTGAAGAGTTATCTGGATGACAACCTTAAAAAGGGCTTCATCCGCCCATCCACATCCCCAGCAGGAGCCAGGATCTTTTTTGTGGAAAAGAAAGACCACACTCTACGGCCCTGCATCTACTATAGGGAGTTAAAAAAATTACTGTAAAAAATGATACCCGCTACCACTTGCACCTGAACTCTTCCAACGACTTGGGGCAACCACCATGTTAATGAAACTGGATCTTCGCGGAGCCTATAGCCTTGTCCGAATAACGGAAGGTGATGAGTGGCAAATTGCCTTCCGTACACGCTTCGGGCATTTTGAATACCTGGTTATGCCCTTCGGGCTCTGCAACGCCCTGCCCACATTCCAGCATTTTGTGAATGATATCTTCATGGACTATCTGGATCAGTACCAGAAAAGCCTTGGACCATGATCTCCATGGAATTGCGCACATCAGAGGGCTATTCAGCTATTTTTGTAGTGGTGGATCGGCTCACCAAAATGGCTCACTTTCTCCCCTTAAAAGGCACACCCACCGTTGCCGAAACAACAGAAGTATTTATCAAGGAAATTGTCAGACTTCATGGGTTACCAGCAAATATCATATCTGACCACGGAGTCCAGTTCACCTCCAGGTTCCAGAAAGCCCTGTGTTCCTCCCTGGACATTGAGCTATCTCTCTCCTCGGCCTACCACCCACAGACTATCGGTCAGACAGAACGGACTAATCAAATATTGGAGCAGTACCTGCGCTGCTTCTCCACTTTCTCACAAGATAACTGGATCCAGCTACTTCCATTGGCCAAATTCTCGTACAACAATACGGTCCACTCGGCCACCAACCAGTCCCCATTCTTTGCAAACTATGGGTTCCACCAGTCCTTCCTGCCTAATCTGATTCCTGAAAGCCCAGTACCAGGTGTTCAGAGAACAATGGATTTTTTCAAAGACAACTGTAAATTGTTGCAGGAAACAATGTCTAAGACCCAAGAGTACAACAAGGAGGTCTATGATAAGAAAAGGCGAGGTGAACTAAATCTGGAACCTGGTGAATGGGTCTGGTTGGCAACTACAAATCTGAAGTTGGCATGCACTTCTAAGAAATTGGGCCCCAGATTTATTGGCCCATTTCCAATCAAGAGGAAGATCAACAGGGTGGCCTATGAACTTGAGTTACCTCAGTCTTTAAAGATTTACCCTGTATTTCATGTAACCCCGGTGAAACCTGCAACCCCGGACCATTTCCCAGGTTGGAAGACCAGCTCACCGGAGCCAGTTCTAGTGAATGGAGAGGAGGAATATGAAGTGGAAGCTATCATGGACTGTAGGAAGAGTGGTAACCATGTCCAATATTTAATCAAATGGAAGGGTTACGGCCCTGAAAAAAGTTCTCGGGAGCCAGAGAGCAATGTACACGCTGAAGAATTGGTCAGGATCTTCAAGAGGGATCACCCAGAGAAAGTGGCCCATCTGGCCATCCGGAGGCTGCCCTTTGGGGGGGGCAATGTCAGAAAACTATGCGAAGAAACCTGGGCAGAATGCCCATCCTTGCGCAGGAGCACACGCGGCAGGTGCACGCAACAGGTGCACACGGCGGTGCGCACGGGCACACCAGTGACAGTCTTGGCACCTAGACATGCTATTTAAACTGGACAGCACCATGCAGCACCATGCAGTTGGTGGTGTCCATTCTACAGCGTTACCCGTGTCCTTAGCAGTGTGTTTATCTGTGTTTCCTGTTCCTGTGACCCCCAGCTTGTTTCCTGTTCCTGCTTTGTCTTCTGCCCGCATTGACCCTGGCTTGTCTATGACCACTCTTCAGTCTCATCCCTTTGTACCTCGCTGCCAGCCTGTTGACGACCCTGCCTGCACCCGACCATTCTCTTGCCTGCTCCACTGTACCACACTGCCCGCCTGTTGCCAACCCGGACTGTACCACTACGCTATCTTCCAAGCATGAGCTCCAGAGGAACCCTACACACTTGCACCAATACTCATCCAAGCCCTTGTGCCTCCCTGCACTCTCGAGCTCCCTGTCTGCACTATCAGGGGTTCTGGAATCAGTGTCGTAAGAAAGGTTGCTCCCTGCATAAACCAGACTCCACCAACAGGTGCGTGACACTACCACTCAAGTTTAATGGAGAGTGTCGCCATTACAGAGGTTTCCTTAATCTTTGTCACATATACTTTCAGATGCAACCTACTGCATTTACTTCTGACAGAAAAAAGGTGCTGTTTATTAACAACCCCCTCACTGAGGAAGCCTTAGCCTGGGCCTCCCCTTATGTGGAAAAAGATTATGTCATCCTAGATAATTTAAATTCCTTTGTGACTGCTATGAATCAAGTGTTTGATGACCCTAACCGCTGAGCTACTGCTGAAGCAAAATTACACAATTTACGGCAGGGAAGATGCTCTGTTGCGGAGTACACAACTGAATTCCAATGTTGGATCTCAGATACCAATTGGAATCCAGCAGCGCAAAAGAGTCAGTTCCGTCAAGGACTCTCCAAACAAGTAAAAGCTGAGCTTGCCAGAGTAGAAAGTCCTGACAACCTTGAGGCTTTTATTAGGTTATGTATTCAAATTGATCAGAGACTTACTGAAAGGAGAACGGAGAGACTGGGAATCCTAGGCAGTAATGGTGGCATGCATTTTTCTGCAACTCCGTATAGTCTTAAGGGTCCACGAGTTCTTCCGGATTCAGACATTCCTGAACCTATGCAGGTGGATGGTATACGATCTATTACTACTCAGGAGAAAAAAAGACGACATTCAGAGAACTTATGTCTTTATTGTGGAGACGCTGGACATTATGCAGTCAATTGTCCCAATACATTTAAAATAATAATTGCAGCACTGGATGTTACAGTACCTGAACAAATAAACATATGATTTTAGAACACTAATATGTCTCTATGCGGCTGAAATAGGCTTTTCCCACACACTTTGACAATGATTTTAGAACACTAATATGGCTCTATGCGGCTGAAATAGGCTTTTCCCACACACTTTGAAGATGATTTTAGAACAATAATCTTTCCCTTAAAGCAACAGCTGGAACCTTTCCCTGTACAACTTGATGATGAGTTTAGAACACTAATCTTTCCCTTAAAGCAACAGCTGGAACCTTTCCCTGTACAACTTGATGATGATTTTAGAAGAATAATCCTTCCCTTAAAGGAACAGACTCTACCTAGTGCAGTCAGATCGTTCTGTGCAGCAGGATGAGGTGTGCAATCTGTCCCTCAAAGCACCAGTACTAGTATCTCTCCCTAGTCCACAATCAGATCGTTCAGTAATGCAGGATGAGATGTTCTGCAATCTGTCCCTCACAGAGCCAGCAGCATCCTCTCCTTAAACTATCCTGAGAGCATATGACATGCAGCACGGTGACTCCAGCCCCATATAGAGGCTGGGTCACATCGTGCACTAGCCAATCACAGCCATGCCATTAGTAGGCATGGCTGTGATGGCTTCTAGGGAAAACTAGTGAAACACTTGTTGATTGGCTGCCCTTGTCAGCTTTTCAACACCTGGAATAAAATACCAGAACCCTGGACCCGAACGCAGACTTTTTTGAAAAGCCTGGGTTCGGGTCCGGGTCCTGGACACCCAAAAGTTCAGTACGGACCCAAACTTTACAGTTCAGGTTCGCTCCACTCTGCTTCTGACCATTGCAAAAAACATTGTGAAGAATTTTATCAAATAAGCCCTTCACAACCCAGGATTCACAAGCAGTTTTGGTAATTACCCAGTCATATGACAAGTTACCGCCACAATATCTTGAGTTTCAGGACATTTGTGATAAGAAGAATGCCGATCAGCTGCCTAATCATCGCTCTTATGATTGCGCCATTGAATTGCTTGCAGGGGCGGAAATACCCTTTGGTCACCTTTATTCTTTATCTGAAACTGAACTGAAGGTGCTCAGGGAGTGGATTAATGAGAATCTTGAGAAGGGTTTTATCAGACACTCAACCTCTCCTGTTGGGGCAGCCTTATTCTTTGTGGAGAAAAGGGACTCCACCCTGCGTCCATGTATCGACCTCAGAGATTTAAACAGGATCACAATTAAAAATCCCTATCCACTTCCACTGGTTCCAGAAAAGCTCTTTACCAAATTAGATTTAGGAGGAGCATGTGACCTTGTCCGCATTCGACCCAGAGATGAATTGAAAACTCCTTTCAGAACCAGATATGGACATTTTGGGGTTGATTTACTAAAGCTGGAGATGCGCAAAAAACGGTGCAGCTGTGCATGCTAACCAATCAGCTTCTAACCTCAGCTTGTTCAATCAAGCTTTGACAATACAACCTTGACGCTGATTGGTTTTCTGTTTGTAATAGCATATTTGGAAGATATTCTCATTTTTTCTATAGTTTGGAAGAACACCACAAGCATGTCTTTATTGTCTTCGAGAGACTAAGGTGGAATCAACTTTACATCAAACTAGAGAAATGCAAGTTTGAACAAACTCAGATCCAGTTCCTGGGATACATTTCTTCTGAAGGGGTAAGCATGGATCCCGATAAGATCAAAGCATTGGTGGATTGGCCTGTCCCTAGGAATGTCAAGGAGATTCAACGATTTGTTGAACTTGCCAATTTTTACAGAAGATGTATAATGAATTTCCCCAAGGTAATTGCTCCATTTACACAGCTGACAAAGAAGGGGTGCCCTTTTTGTGATCATCTGAGGCACAGGCTGCTTTTAGTAAACTAAAGACTCTCTTCACCTCTGCACCAATACTGGTACATCCAGATCCAGACCTACCTTTCATCGTAGAAGTTGATGCTGCAGACTCTGCTGTGGGAGCTATCCTGGCTCAGTGCATTAGACAAAAAAAAAGGCAACTTCATCCATGTGCTTATTTCTCTTGATTGATGTCTTCAGCCAAGAAGAATTATGACATTGGAAACAAGGAGCTGCTGGCAATTAAGGAAGCATTTTCTAAGTGGAGGCATCTTCCAGAAGGGGCTAAGCACCTAGTAACTGTTCTCACGGATCATAAAAATTTAGAATGTATTAATTCTGTCAAAAGGTTGTCATCTAGACAAGCATGTTGGACTCTATTCTTTTCCAGGTTCAATTTTGTCATCTTGTACCACCCTGGGTCAAGTAATGGTAAGGTGATGCCCTATCCCGGATGTTGTCTGTGCCACTCCAGGAAAGCAACTCAGAATGTAGGATCCTGCCTCAAAAGAACTTTCTAGGGGTCATGAGTTCTAAGACATTCCTTAATCTCCTCAAAGAGGGGTATGAGAATGACCCAGGATTATCGCTCAGGGTTCTAAAGGTATGACTTGCCACAGGTTCATCTGTATTAGCTGTGCTGGTATTTATATCATTAACCAACATCTTTAAATTAGCTGGTTAAAGTGCAATAACTCTCTAGATAAACAGTCCAAGCTTTTATCGGTATATGGAGTATATTTATGCACTTGAAAGAGAACTCATTGAGCTGGCTTTATCCACTGATCATAACGTCTATAACAAACTGCAAGGTTGCAAGCCACGCTGCTCCATGTGAGATAAGAGTGATGACCTTCTCTCCACAGGTGCTGGTTCAGTCCGTCAACTGGAGATGCACATGTAGAAAAGTATGGATAACCGCACACTGGAGTTTGAAGGAATTTGCAGTATTTATTTAAGAATAGAATCCATCAAAAGATCTTATTCAGGCACAGGTACAGATGTGGCAACAATAGATTGACATGTTTCACAAAATCACATTTGCCTACTCTTAATCTGTAGAACACTGATCTCTGGAAGCATTATAAAACCAAACAAACAGCTGCAGAAACTTGTTGTTCTAATTGTGCTCATTAACCCTTACCATGCGATACCTGTTCCAAAGAAAAAAGTGGGAACAGAGTCCACATGGCAAAAAACACATAAAAACATGATAAAATAAAATTATATATGTATAAAAGATGTGTGTGAATGAGTCAGGTGCATATCGACTCAACTGGTATAAGGCACACACCTGAACTCGCAAAACATGGACAAGAGAGACATAATGGCATTTTTTTTTTTTTTTTTTGTCATTAAAGAATTTTTATTGAATTTTCATACAAATAACAGAAATTTTATAGGCAGTTGGTTCTGGTATGTAACAATCAGGTACAATAGTTCAGCAATAACACACAAATCTCAATAAGGTGACAATAGTCATAAAAATGATCAAATAAATTATACAAAAACAGTATAGTAGAATCCCTGTTTACCCCATTGGGTTCAAGCTGTAAACAGGCTCTAGCAACTGTAATAACATTATCATGGACAATTCAAGAATTAAGAAAAAGAGAGAACTGTGAAATCTTGATTTTCCTCCTGGAATAATACTGAAATATGGTTTATGAGCTGCATCTCATGTTTTTGAGTGAGGTAGAAGCTCTAGGGTGACTAATCCACATTTGCCATAGTTTCTCAAACTTGACCGTGTTATAATTTTTGTACGCTAACATCAACTCATATTGAGCTTGTGTATTTAACCGTATAACAACATCAGATAGGTTCAGTGCTTCGTTGGATTTCCATAGTTTTGTAATAGTCAACCTTGCTGCTATTAGTACGTTTGCTACTACTGTTCTATACTCTAAAGAGTAAATATCCAGATTAATTCCTAGAAGGGCCATTGCGGGAGTAAGGGGAAGTAAATTACCAGTGAGGTTAGCAATACATGTTGAGACCGATTTCCAAAAACTGATAAGATTTTTGCAACTCCATAAAATATGATAAAGGGAACCAATTTGTTCATTGCAACGCCAGCAAGTTGGGGAGAGTGATGGATAGATTTTGGAAAGTTTGTATGGTGTAAGGTACCATCTATTTAATATCTTTTGGGCATTATCCCAATGTTCAATGCAGGATGATGCCTTAGTGCTCAGAATTATGGCCTTATTCCATTGTTCCCAAGAAATAGATTGGGATAGGTCCTTCTCCCATTTGAGCATATTATTGGTTTTAACAGATTTGGGGAATTCTGATAAAAGTTTATAAAATAAGGATATTCCTTTCTTATCAGAAGCATATTTGTTCAATAGGTATCTCCAGATTATTGTTGGGATATTCATGCTTGAAGTAGGGTCAAATTCCTTTAATCTTGGAAACTGACTACGTTTTTTTAGTACCAACTCTTTATATGCTATTGGTAGGTTGACATAATAGTTAAACCCATGTAAAATCCAATTACTCACTGAGATACGGGCTCTACAGTAGTCCAGCACTCTTAAAGGCACAGGCATTTTAATTAATTCACCTATTTCTTTTGATTTCGATAATATGTGTTTCCAAGCAATCAACGTGGATTTGATTGTGATAAGTTTTGGTATTACGACTCTAGGAAGCAAAGCATACGCTATAACTAATGCACCCAAATCATTGCCCTTGGTGACTTCTTTTTCAATATTTACCCAAAGTTTCTCATCTGAATCAGAAAACAGAAATTTCATTTGATCAAGGAGTGACGCATAGTAATACTGTCGAATATCTGGGAGACCCATTCCACCTTTATTCTTAGTAGTGGTAAGACATGAGAAGGCTACTCTGGGTTTTTTATCATTCCAAATACATTTTTTAAGCTTTATATTCACCTGGTTGAAGAATTTATTGTTCACCTGAATGGGGAGCGAGCGGAAATAATAAAGAATTTTAGGGAGGGTCTGCATTTTAAAAGCCGCTATTTTCCCTACCCAGGAGAATTGTGTTTTATGGAAGGATTGGAGATCCTTATTAATGTTTTGTAATAGTTTAGGGAAATTTATATCATATAATTTAGCTGTTGTATAGGTAAGTTGGATCCCCAAATAAGGAATGGAGGGCTCGTCCCAATTATAAGTCGTTTTATTTTTAAGGGTCATGTACTGTTCTTGGGATATATTCATAGGCAGGACATAACATTTGTTATTATTAATTTTGTAGTATGAGATTTTCCCAAAGGATTCTAATGTATTTTGCACATTGGTGAGAGAGGTTTCAGGGTTGGATAAGGAGAGTATTATATCATCGGCGAATAATCCTAGTTTATGTTCAATATTGCCCACTTTAATACCTGTAATTGATTCATTAGAACGGATTAGTTCTGCCAAAGGTTCTATTGCCAATGAAAATATTATGGGTGAAAGGGGGCAGCCCTGTCTTGTACCATTAGAGAGATCAAAGCTTTTGGACAAGTTTCCTGAAGTGAATACTTTAGCAGAGGGCTTCGAATAGAGGGACATTATGGCTGAATGAATGAAACCTGTAAGTCCGAATTTCATAAGTGTTGCCGATAGATAGCCTCAATGAACTCTATCAAATGCCTTCTCTGCATCTAAAGCAAGAAGCAGAGAAGGCACTCCACTATTTTCCACATGTTGAATCAAATTAATCATACGCCTTGTTCCATCAGGGGCCTGCCGACCTTTAACAAAGCCCACTTGATCCAATCCAATAAGATAAGGAGTAATTTCCAATAGTCTACTAGCTAGTATTTTAGCATAAATTTTAATGTTGGAGTTTAACAATGATATTGGCCTATAATTGGCCGGTGAAGTAGGATCTTTCCCAGGTTTCGGTATGGTAATTACAATAGCTTCCAACATTTGCCTTGGAAAATTATTATTACTGTAGGCTGTAAAATTGTACAATTTGGTCAGGTGGGGTACTAAAGTAGTGGCAAATGTTTTATAATATTCACCAGAAAGGCCGTCGACACCTGGTGCCTTATTAATTGGGATGTCTTTAATGGCCTTTAATATTTCCTGTTCTGTAATCGGCTTATTTAGATTATCAAGGGTAGCAGCATCAATCTTGGGGAGATTAACATTATTAAGAAATTTTGTTATGTTCTCTGATGAAGGTTGGGGAGTATTCTTGTCCTCCTTAAGATTATAGAGGAGACTGTAATAATCTGAGAAGTTGTCCGCTATATCTTGGGGATTGTAAATGACCATTCCATTGTTGTGATGGACCATTGTGTGGATTTTACCTTTGTTTTGATGTTTTCGAAGTTGGGAGGCTAGCAACTTCCCTGCTCTGTTACCTTGTGAATAAAAGTTAAGTTTTAGCTTCTTGAAATATTTATCGTGATTAGTTACTAGAGTAGCTCTTAATTAGTTTCTAGAGTTATTAAGTTGGTGTAATAATTGTGGATCATTAGGTCGCTTTTTATGATCTTTTTCTAGGGTTTTAATATCCATCATTAGTTTATCTAGAGTGGTAGCTTTCCTCTTTTTCTCCCTAGAGGCTAGTTGAATTAGCAACCCTCTAATGTAGGCTTTGTGGGCACACCAAAGAGTAGTGCTCGACACAGATTCATTGCCATTTACCATAAAGAACTCCTGTAGCTTTTCTTTCATCACAGACATGTGCTTCTCTTGTGATAAAATATAAGTATTATTTCTCCATAGAAATGTGTTGTTGCATTGCTGGTCTGCCTGTATTTCTAATGTAATTGGTGCATGGTCAGACCAAGTAATGTTATGAATTTTAGCATCTACTGTTTTTTGTAAGAGATTTTTGTCTGTGATGAAAAAATCAATTCTAGAGTAGGTTTTATGTGCATTGGAAAAGAATGTATAATCCCTTTCGGTGGCATGAAGACATCTCTAGGTGTCATACAGGTCTTCTTGAAAAAAAAGATCACTTAGTCCCAATCTGGTGGTGTGGTTCTTCTTGGTCGTGTCAATATTTGATTCCATAGGGGCATTAAAGTCACCACAGATTATAATGTTACCTTTTTGAAATTTACGTATTTTCTTTAATATTTTCCTCAAGAACCGATGAGGATGTTTGTTGGGTGCATAGACATTGGCAATTGTATATGTTATGTTGTCTATGGTAGCCACTAATTTAATAAATCTTCCTTGGTCATCTGTTTGTAAATCCAGCTTCTTGAATGTTACAGTATCTCTTACTGCAATAATTACTCCTTTTTTCTTTTTGTGATTGTCTGAGTGAAAAATATGTGGATATTTGATATGAGTGAACTTTGGTGAATTGTTCTTATCAAAATGTGATTCCTGGACGCATACTATGTCACTTCCAAACTTTAAGGCGTCAGTCCATAGAGCTTTCCGTTTGTGGGGACTGTTGAGCCCTTTTGCATTTAATGATAGTAGTTTAAGTCCCATTAATGTGAAACCAATAGATGGCAAAGTGTTGTGTTGCTATTCTTAGGATAAACCAGATCATTCCAGTGAGGTTATGCATTATATAATGGAATGTTGAAGAGAACCATATAGCTAAGTCCATGAAGGTAAAGAAAAATCAACTTCTTAACACAACAGAAGAAAAACTGTAAAATAAAACAAGGAGGAGTTATGAACAACTCCTGTGTACTATTATGTTAGTACTTGCAATTTGGGGGAAAAATAAATCTTAGGATACAATTTTAACGAGTTCCCTGAGAAAATGATATACCTGAGGACATAATGGTATAGTGCTCCATATAGGCTATGGAGATAGTCATGTAAAGAGCCAGGGAGTATGCCGGTATAGGGCACCCTTTATCCATGGCTAGTTTGCCATTGTGGTGCTATTTTCCCCAGAGGGGGCTTCTCCAAGTTACGATCATCTTCTTTTGGCAGTAATCCCCATGATCTGAGAAACTTCAGCCCTTCGTCTAGCGAGTAAATAGAGTAGGAGATGCTATCCCTTTCTATGAGCAGTTTAGTGGGAAACCCTCTTTTATACACAATGTTATGGTTTCGGAGGATTTTGGTTATTGAATTCAAGTTTTTCCGGGCCAAAATGGTTGCTTGCGATAAGTCAGAGTATAGCTGAATGCCTGCATAAGGATCTGGAAGCGGAGCATGTTGTCTCGCAAGTTGCATCAAATGATCTTTCACGTGGTAAAAGTGTATTTTTGCAATTACATCTCTAGGCAATTTTTCTGGTAGGTGAGGGGGCTTAGGCAGCCTGTGCGCTCTATCTATTATCAGCTCTTGAGGAGATATTGTAGGTATCAGATCAGACATCATGCGGCATAAAAATGGTTTCAGGTCTGAATTATTTATATTTTCTGGAATTCCTCTGAATTTTATATTATTGCGTCTAGCCCTGTCCTCTAATTCAGAAACCTTCAATTTAAGATGTTTCATTTCATCCTCCAGATCTACGTGTGAATCCACTAAATCATTGTGAGCTTCAGTAAAATCACTCATTTTGTGCTCAATATAATCTACTCTTTCTCCTAAAGCATCGATTTCTATCTTGGATTTTTGCATAAAGGATAGCATATCTTGTTGGAGAGCTCCCCTTAAAGATAGTAGCATTTCTTTAAGATCTGTGTCCATTATGGGCTGGCCAGTAGTGGAGAAAGCATTAAGCTTTTCATTATAAGGATTGTTAGTGAGTGTAGTACTTAGATTATGATGAGGGTCACTTACATAACTTTCAGCATCAGATATTCTTCTTCTTTGCCTCAGTGGGCTGTTTAAATCTGCATTATCTTGGTCAGAGCTGTGGGGCTGCACGTTGTTATGTGCTCTCTCCCCCCTCCCTTCTCCTTCACACTGCTCAGCTTGCATTCCTTTGCTGAGCTGTGAGTGGGAGGGGCCGACACCATGCTGCTGCGTTGGTGTCCCAGCCGGGCTGTGGAATGTGCTTAACTTACGGGGCTTATCTTTGTTTTTCCTCTTCCCTGACATCTCCGGTTACTTCCTTGATGTCTCCCCTGCTGAGCTGAGCTGTGAGGTAGGCTAAAAATAGCTTTGGGCTGCTTCAGGGAGACTCCGTTCTCAGAGCTCTCCTATAGTGCGGCCATCTACTTCCGACGCTGGCCACGCCCCCTCCGACATAATGGCATTTTTGATCCTGCCAATACACAAGGTGAACAATCTAAATAAGTCTCTCTTTCCATAAACAGCCACTAGTGGCTGATTCCTCCTGTATTATTGTATTGTAATTGTACTGTCTGCCCTAATATTTTAAAGCGCTGCACAAACTGTCTGTGCTATATAAATCCTGTATAATAATAATATTAATATACAGTATAGCATATACAGTATCTCACAAAAGTGAGTACACCCCTCACATTTTTGTAAATATTTTATTACATCTTTTCATGTGACAACACTGAAGAAATTACACATTTCTACAATGTAAAGTAGTGCGTGTACAGCTTGTATAACAGTGTAAATTTGCTGTCCCCTCAAAGTAACTCAACACAGAGCCATTAATGTCTAAACCATTGGCAACAAAAGTGTGTACACCCCTGAGTGAAAATGTCCAAATTGGTCCCAATTTGCCATTTTCCCTTCCCGGTGCCATGTGACTCGTTAGTGTTGCAAGGTCTCAGGTAAGAATGGGGAGCACGTGTGTTAAATTTGATGTTATCGCTCTCACTCTCTCATATTGGTCACTGGAGGTTCAACATGGCACCTCATGGCAAAAAACTCTCCGAGGATCTGAAAAAAATAAATTGTTGCTCTACATAAAGATGGCCTAGGCTATGATAAGATTGCCAAGACCCTGAAACTGAGCTGCAGCATGGTGGCCAAGGCCATACAGCGGTTTAACAGGGCAGGTTCAACTCAGAACAGGCCTCACCATGGTTGACCAAAGAAATTGAGTGCATGTGCTCAGCATCTCATCCAGAGGTTGTCTTTGGGAAATAGATGTATGAGTGCTTTCAGCATTGCTGCAGAGGTTGAAGGGGTGGGGGGTCAGCCTGTCAGTGCTCAGACCATATGTCACACACTGCATCAAATTGGTCTGCATGGCTGTCGTCCCAGAAGAAGCCTCTTCTAAAGATGATGCACAAGAAAGCCCACAAACAGTTTGCTGAAGACAAGCAGACTAAGGACATGGTTTACTGGAACCATGTCCTGTGGTCTGATGAGACTAAGATAAACTTATTTGGTTCAGATGGTGTCAAGTTGCAACCAGGTTAGGAGTACAAAGACAAGTTTGTCTTGCCTACAGTCAAGCTTGGTGGTGGGAGTGTCATGGTCTGGGGCTGCATGAGTGCTGCCGGCACAGGGGAGCTACAGTTAATTGAGGGAACAATGAATGCCAACATTGAGTCCTCTTCCACCCCTCCATGACAACATCACCCCTTACAGGCAATTCTGCCTATGTTGTGGTTGGGACTCAGATCTCCCCAAGTTGGGGTGGGGGCTGGTGGAGTGGGTGGGGGACTTGGTTGGAGTTGTTTTGATGCTTTTTGTTTATTTGCTGAGTTTCACATTTTTTTCAAGCAATGTCATGATTTTCACAATTTGTGCCATTATATGTGCTGGTGTGAGTGTACGGTGGTCCGAGTCCCACTCCTGGGTCCTGACCTTTCCTTTTTGCTCCTATTTTGCTGTTCTCTCTTGATGTCCAATGAATAATTGCACTATAGTGTCCTGAAATACCAGAGGTCTCAAATCCTGAGTTTTTCAATTCCTTAAAGCCTACTCCCCCCAAATTTTCTGCAGGAGACTCACCTGGTAGGGAGCAAACTTTTCAGTCTTAAAAAGCCCTGGGTGGGACATTACTATTACTCTATGTATACTAACTATTCACAAGGGGTCAGTATTTTGATACATAAATCACTGCCTTTTCGATTGTTGGCATTGGAGTTTGACTTGGACGGCTGTTATGTCCAATTGCATGCTATGTTAGACAGACTAGAAGTGGGATTGGTGGGCCTATATGTGCGCTGCCTGCGTCTTTGAGATTACATAATCAGCTATTAGCAAAAATTTGACCTATTCTACTGACAATGTGTTCATTTTTGGAGACTTCAATATGGTCCTGGACTCAAACATGGACAGGCTCGCCTCGACTGCTGGTACTTCTACAGAGCTGGCTGCCTGGGTGGAAGCTTGTAATCTTACCTATGTGTGGAGGTGGCATCATCCTTCTACAAGGGCTTATAACTGCCACTGGGCTGGAGGGGTTTATCCGGTCCAGAGTCCGAGAAATCTCCATTTTGCCACATGGCATTTCTGACCATGGGCTGAGCTTTACAGGTTTACAGCTCAGTGTTTTTACCACTCTAGCATGCAGTTTGTGGCGGCTTTCCAGGTTTTGGTTGTCCGACTCGAGGGTATCTGAACCATATAGACAAGATATGATACACTATTGGAATGACCAGGACCAATTTGTATCTATATTTATCACCTGGGATGCCTTTAAGGCTTTCTCGAGAGGGTGTTTTCAGTTTTGTATCTGTGGGTGCATTGGGAGGTAAGGACAGATCTTCAGCAGGAAGAGCGGAAGGTTGCTTCTCTGGAATTGGAATACTCTCAGTCAAGGGACCCTAGAGTATAGATCTCCTTTCAGGCTGTGACCCTATTTAAATGAATGCTTGTTTTGCCCTTATTCCCAAGATGTATATAGTTCTCGGGTGGTGGATACGAACGAGGAACTGCATAGCTATTTGGAGGGGATTGATCTGCCTTGTCTGACCAACACCTATAGAGACAAGTTGGACAGCCCTATCACATTGAAAGAAATCCAGCAGGCTTCACTGCAGTCAGGGAAAACCCCCAGACCTGATGGTCTTCCTGCAGAATGTTTTAAATTGTATGCAGAATAGCTGCTCCCTATGTTTAATGCCACGCTTTTGAAGTCATTAGAGGCAGGTTCCATCCCTCCCTCAATGGCCCAGGCAGCAGTGGTGGTCCTTTTCAAGCCTAGCAAGGACCAGGGCCAATGTTCATTATACTGGCCCATTTCCCTTCTTAATGTGTATATATATATATATATATATATATATATATATATATATATATATATACACGTCGACTCCTCACCCATATTTCTAGAGCAAATGTGGACAGCCCCAGAGTGGGGGCTTCTTTGGACGAGGAAAAAGCTTTTGATTCAGCAGAGTGGAGCTACCCCTGGGCTGTGCTCCATAAATTTGGGTTTGCCCTTCATTTTATTAGGTGGATTCATCTACTATAAAACAATCCTAGTGCAAGGGTGCATACTAATAACTCTCCCTCTTCTCTATTCCCCCTGGGCCGAGGTACCAGGCAGGGGTGTACCCTCTCCCCGGGCCTGTTCACACTGGCTATGGAAACCCTAGCTGCTCAGATTACGTTTGCCCCTTCAATCAAAGCTATTCAGGTAGGGGTGGTGAAAGACAAGATTTCTCTCTATGCGGATGACACCATCCTGTTTTTAAGGGACACCACCTCTTCCCTGCTGGCGACATTAGCTATTATAGATATTTTTGGGTTGCACTCGGATCAATTGGGGTAAGTCCCTTTTATTCTCTTTACACCCTTCTTGTCCTCGTACGAATACTAATAATCCCTTGGCCTGGGTTGCAGAATTTAAATATCTGGGAGTGAGAGTTGGGGGTTCTTTGTCCTCCTACTTTGACCTGAATCTGCTTCCATTGCTTACATCCTTTTCGTGACAGTGCACTGCCCAGAGATTCCTCCCTCTCACTCCAGTGGGTAGGGTGAATCTCATAAAGATAGTATATTTGCAGAAGTTTTTATACTTCTTTTGTAACTGCCCCTTCTTGCTCCCAGCTTCCTCTTTTGTTACGCTGAATGGGATTATCTCCTCCTTTGTATGGGCTGGGAAGCAGCCACGCTTAGCCCTTAACACCCTCCAACTACCCCTTACACAAGGCGAATTAGCCTTACCAAATTTTCAAGCATATTTTTGAGCAGCAATTCTGGTGACATTATGGTTGTAACAATCCAGCAGTTACCTTGGAGGCGGCTATCATGGGCTCCTACTCTTAGTAACCCGGTGTTCCGGGGAGTGAGGTCTCATCCAGGGATCACTATTTTGAACCACTATCTTAGTTTGGCATAGGGCCAGGGCTTGTTAACGCTTCCCCGGGACATTCTCCCCCCACATTTCCCTCTGGGGTAATCCAGCTCTTCCGCATATGAAAAATGCTTTCCGGAAACAATTTCCATATCCTCTCATCTTAGATTCTGATCCAGTAGAACGATTACTCACCTTCACGGTATTGGATGAGCCGCTACCATCTATATATTTCTGCCTATCTATAGTGTCCACAGCTAAACTTACTAAAACCCTTGCCAAGTGCCAGGCTCACATTCCAGACCTTATGGAAGATGAATGGAAGTATTGTCTGTCATCCTATGTGAACACAATAATCTTTGGCAGAGATCGTTTCCTCCAACTTAAATTCCTACACAGAGTTTATTTTACTCTGAGAAGGTTGATGGCTATCTGCCCTTCTACTTTGGTCTCATAGCCTAAATGTGACTTACCTGAGGCATCCCCTTTATATTTGGCCTGGTCCTGTCCATCTTTCCACTCCTTTTGGACAGATGTGCTTGCTGATATCAATTAAGTTGCTAACTTAACTCTTGAGCTGGATCACAAACAGCTGCTGTTAAATGTTTTTGATGCCCAGCTTATGGGTCTTTATACCAAGTTGTTTGTTTGTTATGCCACATTTTATGCCCAAAAAAAATTGACAAAATGTGGTTAGATTGGATAGATGCATGAGGTTCTATGGGACACGCTGGCTCTCTTAGATGGGATGATGGACTCTGATATGACTCATATATTACTGTTTTACTGTTATTTATGCTCTATTTTCTGGGTTGTGTAGAGTTTCTCCTCCCTTCACCCTGCTCTCCCCCTTTTTTGTCTCCCCTCTCCCCTTCCTCTTCCCTTCCTCTTTATGTCTCCTCTCTTGCGCCTACCTTATCCTTACTTCCCACATCCCTCTCCTCTCCCCCTCCTCTTTTTCCCCTTGCCCTATTTTTCTCTCACTTCCTCTTTTGATGGACACAATATGTTTAATCTGGCTTAAGGTTTAGTTGAGCCTGGTATTTGCCATGCTTCTTGTGACACTCTGTATTATGATATTACCATGTACTTTTTATTTTATGGATAAAAGTCCTTGTATTATGTACACTGCTTAACGTTTTTTATTCTGAATAAAACTCTTGTTAAACAAAACAAAGACTGCATGCTTTGAGCCGTTCAGAGAACTGAATGCTTCCTACAGTTATTGAGACCGTAAGAAACATTCAATGTGTCAAAAAAAAAAACCTCAATCACCACCCCAGTGCAGCATCCATTGCCTCTGATCAATAGTAGCCATAGCAGTACAATGTCACCATAGTGACACTGCACTGATCTGGTGACAGTATGTAAAAAAATAGATAGATGTAGATATATTTTTTTTACATAGGGTCACCAGAGAAAGTTCAATGTCACTATGGTAACATTGTATTGTTATGGTGGTGATCAGAGACAATGGCTGGCTACACTGACATACTGTACAGGGGTAGATTTAATAAAGATGGTGCACTCAGAACCTGGTGCAGCTGTGCATGGTAGCCAATCGGTTTCTAAAGTCAATAGAGTATAATTGTGAGAAGCCTGCAAGCTATCGTGTGTGTTCACTTGTGCTAATACAAAAAATAATATTAGCCACTTCAGCCCCGGAGGATTTGCCCCCTTAATGACCAGAGTGCTTTTTGCGATTCGGCACTGCGTTGCTTTAACTGACAATTGCACGGTCGTGCGACATTGTACCCAAACAAAATTGGCGTCCTTTTTTTTCCCCCCACAAATAGAGCTTTCTTTTGGTGGTATTTGATCACCTCGATGTCACTTCTGATGACCGCTATAAACAAAAAAAAAAGCTAAAATTTTGAAAAAAACAAACAATACTTTTTACTTTTTGCTGTAATACATGTCCAAAAATATATATTAAAAAAAATGTATTCATCAGTTTTGGCTGATATATATTCTTCTACATATTTGTGGTAAAAAAAAATCACAATGTGCGTATATTTATTGATTTGAACAAAAGTTGCTGCGTTTACAAACCATGAGAATTAATTTATGGCGTTTTTACTGTTTTTTTTTTTTACTAGTAATGGCGGCGCTCAGTGATTTTTATTGGGACTCCGACATTGCGGCGGTCATGTCGGAATTTTTTACACTTTTTGGGACAAATGACATCTATACAGCGATCACAGCTAAAAATAGCCACTGATTACTGTATAAATGTCACTGGCAGGGAAGGGGTTAACCTGCAGTGGGCAATGAAGGGGTTAACTGTGTTCCTTGTGTGTGTGTGTTCTGACTGTGTGGGGGCTGGGCTGGCAGGGGCATGAGAGATCTAACTGATTCCAAGTACAGGGATCAGTAGATGTCTGTCATGCCACCTGACAGAGCGCGGAACCGCCGTGTTTACATCAACGGTTCCCTGTTCTTCCTCTCTCACATGTGATCACCGGTCGCATGCTTGCCCACAAATCGTGCATGCGCTAGACGGCAATTCGTGATAATGAGCCACACTGCCGTAGTAAATACACGGCAGGCGGTTTTTAAGTGGTTAAATAAAAGCCGGCTGCTGGCAGTGTTCACAGTCTCATATACATGTGCGAAAATGAAATGGCAATAACAGTAGTGCCGTGCTAGCCCTGATTATATAAACTGCTATATGCAAACAATAATTATATAAAGTGCTTAAATGCAAACAATTGCATAAATGAAAAAACACCCAATTTTCCTTCAATGTGCATCCATTGGTGAACTATTAATATGCATCAGTGCATAGTTAAAATAAATGCATGTGGCAATGAATGTCCTCTTTTACACTTAAGATAGTGTCATAAAAAAACACCCAATTTTCCTTCAATGAGCATCCGTTGGTGAACTATTAATATGCATCAGTGCATAGTGAAAATAAACGCATGCAGCAATGAATGTCCATGTTTACACTTAAAATTGTGTCAAAAACAACAAAAAAAAACAAAAAAAACAAACAAACAATGTTCAATATTCCATATGCAAATATGGAGTGATTGGTGCGTAACCTCTAAAATGATACATAGCAGTACATAAAGCGCAATAGAAAATGTGCTGTGAATAGTAATGTCCTTTGATTGGATCATGCAATCACAATTAAAAATTGCATCCATTGGTGAACTATTAATATGCATCAGTGCATAGTGAAAATAAACGCATGCAGAAATGAATGTCCTCTTTTACACAATAGTGTCCAAAAAAACAAAAAAAGAGCTCAATATTCGTCCAGTGCTTTGGTATTCCAAAAAAGTATCAGTGCTTCAGTGTTGCTCATATACACACTAGTGACAACACTTTTGTGCTCCCCCCTTTAGTAATCTCCTCACCTCAGGGTGTGTGACCTCACAATTAAGTTTGGTCAATAAATGCAGTTGAGCCACCCCTGGGCTCACTTATCAAGGAATGTCCAAGCTCCTGTGCTAATCCTCAGACCAGTCTCCTCCGTACATGCAGGGAAAAAACAATCGAATAGTGCCTGAATCCTTTTTAAAACCATACACTTTAAATATTTGTATTTTTGATGTTCGCTTGCCATTTAAACACTTAATTTTTTTGGTAATCTCCCAAATCTCGCAAGTATTTCTTTTTTTTTTATATATATTTTTATTTTCCTTATCTTTTTTCTGCATACTTTTATGGAGTTCTCCCATTTGTTTTATAAATTCCGCTGTCTCTTGAAATGGCTCGAGTTTTTCCTATTTTCATCTTTCTTTGCTTTCTTTTTATAAAGCATTCCATAACCTCTCTCCCTTTCCCATTGAAGAATGTTTACCATTCCTTAATTTCCTCCTCCCCCATTAAACCATAATTTATAGGAATTTCCCATCTGAGTTTTCTAGGGACCATATTATTCTTTATGTATCTTTTCATCGTAGACATATCCCACCATGCATTAATTTTCTTTTCCATGGTGTGTCCTAATTTCCTGAATATATGTGTTAAATCATTTTCTTTGTTACTTTTATCAGAGAATAGCTCTTCCAGATCCAATTCTCTATTTTCTAGATAGGCAACATGGTTGCTACCAACAGGAAGTTGGCAGCAACCATCAATGAAGTCCTGTGTAATTGGTCATTTCTAGTATGTAAGCAGGTGTAGTACATCATTTTTGTTTCCGCTGAAGAAGTTCCAGTCCTTGTGGAACGCAGCGCTTATGGAGAAAGTAGCCTGACATCACCCGTGGCCCGCTCTGCTCTATCACACAGACGAATGGTCTGTTTTATATACTATCTGGATTTTATGTCTTTTATCCAAGAACTGGGAATTAGTGCCTTCATTGTAAGTGTATTATTTTTATCCCAACGTAACCACCATATATATATGTATATATATATATATATATATATATATATATGTATATATATATATTCTTGCACTGCTTGCACTAACTGACTGTATACAGATCACTCTATCTATCTATCTATCTATCTATCTATCTATCTATCTATCTATCTATCTATCTATCTATCTATCTATCTATCTATCTATCTATCTATCTATTTATCTATCTATCTATCTAATACTTTTTTCACAATGATCACTAGCTACACTGTACTGCCTGCACGTCGCTCACTACCTAAGCTCACTATCTCCACGTTTAGCACACTACATAGACCCGCTATACAAGCAGCTTTATATAGTGTGGGGCATAGATTGAGGCTGCTGAGCAGTGATTGGCTATAAGCACCCTGCCTTTAGACAATCATATCTCTCACAGCAGATCATGTGCATGCCTTGGCCAATCAGCGGGCGGTGTTTCCCCCACCATTGGTATGCATTATGGGGTGCTCGAAGTTCACGCAAATGCCCCATAATGTTCTAATTTCGACGAACGGGCGAATGCCAGATGTTTGAGTTGAACTTACGATCGACTACTTTAAAGATATCTTAGGCAAATATTTACGCCACACAAAACCATTCTTGTATGTTTACTTACAAAAACCTTCATTAAAACAAATAAGAAAAAACATAAAACCAATATGTTGGCCAGCAAACAACCAGTGCTAGACCAGAACTGTGCAAATCCACTGTATTTACAAAGTCATGAGGCATATGCCAAAGGAACATAGATGTCTCATCTTACTTTGTTACACACTGCTAAACATCTCATCATCCTAATGAGGAGGAGATGTTTAGGTTCAAAGAATTAGGCCAAACATTGTCTAGAATGTCAATGATGGAGATGTACTAAAACTGCAACACATACAATGTTGCACAGCTGGGCCTAGTAACCAATCTGCTACTAGGAGTTATTGTTCAAGCTTCATAGAACAAACTGAATGTAGAAGCTGATTGGTTAATATGACCAGCTGCACCAGATTATCTGTGCTCCATTTTTAGTAAATAGCACCCAATGCCTATTCTCCATTCAAAAATCACACATGTCAAGATATAGCAATTGCTTTGCCAAAAAAGAAAGTCCCAAAGGATTTGCACATGTAATTAAGGGCACAACTGATATCGTTTTCATTCTGGAGACAGTGATGGAGTGTCAGAACCCCTATCAGTCTGTTTTTGCCACCTGGGTCCCATTGGTGATATTCACCCTCTCTTGTTTGGATGACAAAACAAATGTTATGTTTTTAAAGTCCTTTTACTCTCACTGATACGGACAAACATTCAAAATAGAAAGTGGGAATCTTCCTAACAGGGCACAGACAGCAAGTAAAAAAGGACTTTCTGCTTTATCCAAAACAATGCACCTTCCGTTACACTTCTTGCTGTGTACAATAAATACACAAGAAAAAAAGGAACAATTATGTGAAAGCTTGTTTAAATAAAAACTTTTTTACATTTGATTTGAATGAGTTTAGAGAAGATGACTCTCTGATGTCCTTTGGAAGTGAATTCCAGAGTTTTGAATATTAGCAGGAGAAGGCTCTGTCTCCCATTGAGTGTAGGTGAGTAGAGGGGACACACAGAAGACCAGAATTTGAGGAGCGGGGGGTTACCGGGGGGGGGGGAGTAAGTTAATAAAAGTACAGAGAGATAATGGGGTGTCAAGCCATAAAAGGCATTATAGGTGAACAAGAGGATATTAAAGTCTATGTGAAACCTGACAGGTAGCCAGTCCAAGGACTCCAGGATAGGGGTAATAATGCCGAAAGACTTGTTAAGCCACTATCTGAGTAAGCCAATTTTCTTTTGTCAATATTCTGTTGTACTTGTAAAGAGTTTCTGCATACATGCCTTCATGCCCTTAATTTCATTTTCAATGACCTTTAAATGATGCTCTAAGATTTCACGATGTTCTAGCTGTGCCTGGTGGAACCTCTCACTCTGCTGTTGCTCATAAACAAGTTGCACTCAGTCCAAATTACGTTTGTGACGTATAGTACTTGCACATCATATGTTGAAGGGGGGATTGGAGGAACCCAAATTGGCATTAACATCTGCTGAACTTTGGCTTAAATTGCTTCCTTTGCTTTGGGAACTTGAAGACGGTTGCAGAAGGTTGACTACCTCAACGCTGACATTAGGCTGCTGTTCTTGAGACTGGCTGATGTCATCATTTTTGTCAGATGCAGAGAAGCCTAGAACATCTGCTTCCACAGAAAATAGTAGGCTGTTTACTTCCTCTGTGGGGTCATCTGCAAGAGAACAGAGACTGATTAAGTCAAAGTTGGCCCATATCCTCCCCTTCTTGAATAATCACCCAAGTCCATGATAAAAACATGCAAAACATGGTCACCTCTAGGGAAATTTTCCCAAAAGAGCATTGTATTCTGAAGGAGGGGGGAGTTCCTCCTACCAGCATACAATAGGGCTGCAAGGGAGAACCCAGCATCAACATTGAACATGCATCTACAATATTCGCAAGCATGATGTACTTACCTCTCATGTTGCGCTAGATATCAAAACCTTTGGCCAGCCCTGTAACTGTCTCTTCATGGGTGTAAGGCATCAGCATTTTTTCATAGTCCAACATCTAAACAGAAGCTTGTAATCCTCCATCAGTTTTTCCCTAGAAGAAAAGAGATACTGTAAGCAATGAAGCACACAAGTTAGACATCTAAGATGTTCCAAAACATTGGTGGTCGTGGGAGCCATGCAATAATTCTGCTATTTGGAGGTGGTGCCCTCCTATGATACAGGATGAGTGCAATCACAAAATTAATTGATCAAAACAGAAAAAAAACAAAAAGGAAAAAATGTACACACCCAAAAGCATACCTCCTCGAAATTTATTGATATGCAAAAATATAAAAATGGAACAGCGTCACAAAGGCCCCATGAGCGCGTGACCCGCCTGAGCCGTGGTCTAGCCGGAACTTCACCTTAAAACTGCAGTGGGTGAATGAAATGCACACGCTTTTTCAAGGCTGGACACTGGTACTAAACCCACTGTGCTGTCAGGAGCCTGGCAATACTGATATCTCAAATGCAGCAGTAGCACGACACAGTCTCTCAGATCTCACTGAAATAGCTCTCACAATAAACCAGTCACTCTTGTCCTTAGAGAGGTCGGTGCATGTCTGGGATAGTAGAATGGATGGATGAGTGCATAGATCAGTGGTTCTCAATTCCAGTTCTCAATACACTCTAGCAGGTCATGTTTTCAGGATTTCCCTCAAATGAAACGGCTGTGGTAAGTACTAAGGCAGTGAATCTGATCAAATCACCTGTGCAAAATAATGGAAAGCCTGAAAACATTACCTGTTGGGGCGCCTTGAGAACTGGAGTTGAGAAACACTGGCATAGATGGTAAACTGGATGCTGGGTATGCTGCAATAAATAGTAGCATCAACAATATGAAGAGAGACTCCTTCCATATCCAGATTATCAGGTCTCAGGTATCTAACAACCAGTGGCGGCTGGTGAAATTTTTGGATGGGGGGTGCCAGGCCCCGCCCTTCCTTTTGACCCCTCCTACTTCTAATAAGCCCCTCCCCTTATATAATCCACCCACTCCATCCCCTGTAGTCCACATATTGTGTCAGGAGTATACAGCTCAGCATCACAGGACACAGTATACAGCTCAGCATCACAGGACACAGTATACAGCTCAGCATCACAGGACACAGTATACAGCTCAACATCACAGGACACAGTATACAGCTCAGCATCACAGGACACAGTATACAGCTCAGCATCACAGGACACAGTATACAGCTCAACATCACAGGACACAGTATACAGCCT